>WAAB01020664.1:74343-101186 GCA_013389865.1 Piaya cayana | reverse complement strand
TCTACAGCAACCTGGCAGTCATACAGTGCCTCTTATTTGTTTTTTGATGCAGAAGCTGTATTGCAACACGCTGCTTGAGGGAGATTTGGGCATCAGTATGTATGTGCATAGAAATGTCCACCTGGGTACATGTCCATGTGTTAAAGCGCATAGGATTTTGGCAGGCACTGTTGCACATAGACCTGCGACTCCCTCCTCTGTTATACAGATATTACACCATTTTAAAATCCTCTATTTTAGCTGCCTTTATGCCACTTATTTCTAGGGGAACCCTAGTAAGAAATAAAACTTTGTGCGCTCTGCTTAATCTCTAAACAAAACTGGGAAACGAGGATTAGTGTTTATACTGAAAATCCTGGAAAGGAGAATCACCATTGTTTCATTTAAAATCATCATGTCAATCAAAAAAATTATAGTAAAAAATTAGATGTCTCCTCCAATGGTGAAACAAACATTTAACATTGATTAATCTCCTGTCAGTCAGGTAAGAATTGATTCTGAACAGACAAGCAAATCTATATTTGCAGTGAATGAGAGACACATTACCTTAAAAGAATAAAATGTGTAGTTTGTGTGAAATTTTAGTATACATGATGAAGGAAAAAACAAGAAAGAGATGAGGCTGTAATAAGGAAAAACATACAACAATTGGCAATACTGAGAGAAATGCAAGATACATAGTTTTGTATTTTCTTAGTATGCAGTTAGCAGAGCAGATACATTGGTAAAAATTAACTTGGAAAATTTGTTGGAACACTGTCAAAGGTATCCCCAAACTCCAGGAGTTTGAACAGTGTATTTGCTTGAAGTCTAGTCCAAAACACCGATTTTCAAATTCATTCCAATCAATAGCAAAAGATGAGAAGAAATCAAGATTGAAGTGGCTAGAATTCCAATGTTATTTTTCTAAACATAGACTAGTAAGGTTTAATTTCTACCTTGGGCACAAAGTTATCCCTTTGGTTAAGCTATGGACTGAGTCCAACGGCATGAGGTTTAACATGGCCAAATGCCGGGTCCTGCACCTGGGGCACAACAACCCTGTGCAGAGCTACAGACTGGGAGAAGTCTGGCTGGAAAGCTGCCAGGAGGANGGGAATGGCCTCAAGCTCCACCAGGGGAGATTTAGGTTAGACATCAGGAGGAAGTTTTTCACAGAAAGGGTCATTGGGCATTGGAACAGGCTGCCCAGGGAGGTGGTTGATTCACCTTCCCTGGAGGTGTTTAAGGCACGGGTGGAGAAGGTGCTGAGGGACATGGTTTAGTGTTTGATAGGAATGGTTGGACTCAATGATCCGGTGGGTCTCTTCCAACCTGGTGTTTCTATGATTCTATGGTAATGATAGTACTCCTTTTACCTTGAATTTTTAGATTTTTGCAGGTGATGTGTTTGACACAGCATCTTTCAATGATGACAGTGTAACTGAGACACCATAAATATTATGATAATATATTTAGTACAAACAATATTAAGGGAGGGACTAAATTTTTATTTTCTAGAGTGGCTAAGAGCATAAGATGCCCAAGTCAAAACAGATTTTCTTTTTTTTTTTCAAAGGAAAGTACTTCTCTTTTCTGGTGACTGCTCTCACTTGTTTGTTTTCAGCTCTAAATACCAGGTTCCAAAATATCCTACTTGTCAGTCAAACTATTGTTCCAATAAGTTGCATAAATAAATGTAGTGTTATATGATTTAAATTATATATAGATATTACTTCATACACACTTATATACATAACTTTATACAAGGGCAGCATGTTTAGAATGATGGCAGCAAGCTGACCCATGTAAGAGTTAGAACACAAACTGGGCATGGGACTGTAAGGCAAGGATTTATTTAAGCTCTGGGTGGAGCTTCTAGGGTAAACTTAGAAAACTTGCAGTACAGAAAGTCTTGACAACAGATAGTTTCTGCTTTGCTAAATTTGGTACCTGAAGATCCTCATCAATAAAGACACCAATAGCAGAGGTTTGCCTGTCAAGTTGAGCCTATTTCTGTGGTTCAAAGTAACAATTGTGCCATGGTGGATTGATGTTCTCTGTATATTAATATTATTTTGAGCTAGAAAGTCACAAAACCTACTTATTATGATTGATTTATTATTTAAAATTTATCAAAATGGTTGGACTCAGTTATCCAGTGGGTCTCTTCCAACCTGGTTATTCTATGATTCTATGAAAAGTAAACTCTTGGCTATTCCATAATTTAGACTGAAAAAGTCCTTTCCAAAAATTGGGTTGAATCCTTCACTGCATTTAATCACACTGACAGCCAAGCTGTCCTGTTTTGAATCAGAAATAATGTGTTCTCCTTTTTTTTATGCCAAAAAGGAACAGTGAAACTCCTGACTGGAGTGGTCAAAAGGGAGAAGCAGCAAGTGTCTCCTACAGCATCAGGAAAATCAGTTCTTCCTGCTTCAGGAAAATGAGCACAAAGGTCTCAAAGCCTGCAAGAGTGGGTGATGATGGCTCCTCGTGATGCTCCCCTTTTTCTCTCAAATGCATGAAAGCCCTGTTGCACGAACACCCACGATAACAGTTTGGAGCGCATTAGGCAGCTATGCTTTTGGGGTAGTTGAAGTCCAGAAGCTGAGCAGAGCCCTTCTGTGCAATACAACTCTCTGGAAAAAGTACTGTTCTAGTGGATTCTTATACAGCAACTACTATTGCTTCTCAGCACAACAGGAGTTTGATCATTTCTGCTGCACAACTAGCCAAGGACTCTTACTTTCTCAGTGGATATTCCAGCTAGTTTCAGACAAAGACAACTTGAACCCGACCATTCATCTGAGGACAGTCATACACTCTCCATAGGGGTTGAATTCATACTGACAGTGCTCCAGAAATGTACATAAAGCCAGTGTTTCCTCAGTAAATAGCACAGTGGGCAGAAACTGCATTGGTCTATCATTATGCAGCATGGTCTACATGTTGTTAAATTCTTGGATTGATTTACATGTCTCAGTCACAGAATTGCTCCATCCACACAGTACTAGAGACTCGAGTTTTAAATCTGCTCAGATTTCTGTGCACGTAACACCACTGGCACAAAAAGAAACCTAAGCCAGGTCTCTTGAGGAGGTGAGCTGGCCTAGCACCCTGCTTGGAGATCACTCACAGCCTTTGAAACTCTCCACTACATTTTCTACCTCAACCTCCCCGTATCCCCTGGTGTGTTTGGATCTCCTGGGTTTCCTGAACATTTCATTAGTTTATTTGTTTAAATAGAATTTCAAAAGTGGTGGGGTGGATATTAGTCACTGCTGATTGGATGATTCTATATGTTTGTTACATCTGCACCAGTGTTCTTCACTCCCTGAAGAGCAGAGGTGACAAATTGGAGAAGGGAGATGGAGTTGCTGGAGTTGTGATCCTCCTGATCCACCTGAGGACATGAGGGCCATGGATCTTAAAGAGTGGGTGGTATTATTCTGCTGTTAGGTCCATTGCAAGACATCCATAAATGGAATATCACCCTCCCCCAAGGCCCAATATATTTAATAGCCTGGCTCCCAGCCTGCTGTTCCCTTGCTAAGGGGCTCGCATTGAACAAAATTTTGGAGAACTGCCAGCCTAAACACGAGGTCAAGAATTCCCCTCTCTGCCACACTGGTTTTTCAGAGGCTGACCAAAATCTTTTTCACTTTACGTATGGTCTAGAAATACTAGACTAAGACACTTTAAAAAAAGGATACTCTGATTAGCACTCAGGGATATGATCTGATGACAAGCAGCCTCGAGGTTTCTTCAAAGAGTGGTCCAGATTGATCTTTGCTCCTCAAGTATGAGTGAAGAATAATAACTATCCAGCAGTTGCAGGTCGTGTTCTCCATGGTTTTATCAGCATGCAAGGAGGTAACAAAGCCCTGGTTGCAGCTCTTCCATGACCTCTGAGGTCTGTCACCCTGAGTGGCTGCTGCATGGCCTTTGCTGGCTTTTAGCTGATGCAACAGGAGGGCACTCACAAGCATTTTGGGCTGCAGAAGTCCTGCAAACACATAAATTTGACCTATTGATCCCCAAATGTATGAGGTAGCTGTCCAGGCTAGAAATGATGCTTGGGCAGCTCACCCTACCCTGGACATCACTCAACTGCCCTGCCCAGCAGTGTTTTTTCCTAGTCCTTCAGAAGATTTTGCTGATGGCAAATGGACCAAATTTTCCTCATTTGCAAGCACATCTCTAGGAAAACATGTGGGGACAAATGGAAGATTAATAATGAAAGAGATGAGCACGGATCTTTACAAAACCCTGGTCTTTCTTGTCAACACTGTATCTCTGCTAGTCCAGGTGTTTTCAGGAATATGTCTGTCAGGTTTCCCAGACATTTAAGCATGTTTGTCAAGCCAAGCTGCTTGGTGACAGTGCAAAAACTGTCCCCATTTCCCTATGTCTCCTTTCTGCGAACAGCTACGCTTGGGCTCTCAGCTGTTGTCACCAGCAGACTACATTGGGAAAGTTGTAGGCATTCGTTAACAAAATATTGGCAACTGCTCACAGGGGAAATGGGCTGAGGTGACTGAGTGATTTATTAGCACCAATAGCCAGGATGGGCTCTCACAGGCATTGAAATCAGACCACTGAAACTGTCACTGACCCATTCCTGGACTTTACTCCCCTGAGGCAGAGGCATCTGATTTGCTTATGCACAGCTCCTGAGCTGCCATAGTTTTCAGTCCACAGTTAAGTTTAACTGCTTCATTTTTTCTTATCATCTCTCCCAGAGTAGTGACTCTCGCCTGTGGGAATTTTTCTTCCTCCTTATACGTCATAATTTATAATTTCCAAGTAAAACTCTTGATGAAATTAAGCAATATTTAGGAGAATCAACCAGGATTGTTGGTTGTCTGTCCACCTGTATCTTATCAGTAGCCAGTCCTTGAGTAACCTAAGTGAAAATCAGCTTTGGCACCTCTGCACCCTATAACTATATTTGCCAAGTATGCTGACCAACCAGTTCAGGAGCATGGGATGCGAGCAGGAAGCTCAAGACTGGATTGATTTTCATGAACAGTGGCTCTCAGAACATCTTCTCTTCCCAGCACAATGAAGGCTAATTGTATTTTGCTCCAAATGGATTGATCAGCTCTCTCACATTTGGTGCTGAGGTTTATATGTTGAGTACTTTGCTTGTTCCTATTTGGTCTTATTTATAATAAATTTAAGAGGCTGCATCACATTATTTCCAAATTCCCCCAAAAATCTGCAGTACTAATTAGAGGACAGTTATCCCAGCTGGTAACCTTTTATCTTTGCTGGATACTTCCATTTACCAGCAAGGCAAAAAACTAGATTACCGCCGTCAGTACCATTAGAGCAATCAAATGTTGCAGGCTGCCAAACACAATTTTTTCCCCTGATAAAACTTATTTCTTTTAATGAGAATAAATCTTTCCAAAGCACATTTTCTTTCTGATGTGAATAAGTGGTTTGAAACAGAAGCACGCACATGCCTATGTGACGTCTTTTTAACATCAGATTTCTGGGCTCCAAGGAAACGAAGCATGCACACGATATACAGAACTACACAGGACAAGGTGGGGTTTTTACTGCACTACAGCGACATTTTTTTATCTATTCTGGGTTGTTGGATATCATTTTGAGATAACGCATTGGTGTAATATTAAGACTCAAACGCAGACAGTCAAGGCGTCTACTCCTCCCCAGGATGCAGGGGAAGACAGTCCTCTCCGAAGTCTCATCAGCTGCGCTCAGTAAGTGCATCATGAGAGCAATTTATTTGAGTGAGAACAATATGCTGGCTGTGCCTGGACACAGAGCAGTTCAGGATTCGCATCTGAGAAAACTTTGCCATTGTTTTGCTGTATTTTATGACCAGGGTCATAACAATCCTGAACTCTTTGAGGATGCTGTTGGAGCTAAAGTTGTTTTCCCTCCAGTTCCACCCAGATGAAAATGGAGGTTTTTAACCAAGCAACAAGCACAAGCAGGTCAGCTGCTCTGAACTCCCCTTGCCAGAAGGCAGCTGCCCAGGCTTTAACAAAAGCCTCCTTGCAACTAACGCTCCAAGTGATAGAGAAGAACAGAACAAGAATGCAAAACAGGAGTTTTAAAATGAGGAGCCACACTCCAGCTTGGCCCTACAGTACCCCTGCTAAAGGACAGAAATTCGTTAATGTGCAGTACAGGTAGCTTCTCAGAACTTATCTTTAAACCACTAGCTTAAAGGAAAAAGCTGTAGTGGAAACTGAGTGATGAGGGGAAAGCAACACATCTAGAATGTGCAGACTCAGTTGTAAGTATGTGAGGGTACCAACAGCCAGAAAAAGGCCCAATTCATCCTGTCCAAAGGGATGAAGGGAAATTTAAAAAACATTTACAAATATCAGGAGAAAACAGGTTTTTAATAAATCAAAAGGGGTAGACTGCATTGGGATTCTGAAATGCAAAATATTAATTTCTACATTGGGTTTGCTTTCATCAAAAAAAAAAAGACAGATTTAATGCCTTGGCTTAAATTATTTATGATGACTAAATGAATATACAAATCATATACAATCATTCACTCATTCAAAATAATGAATAAGGAGAATAATGAAGAGAAGAACAGTCTGATCATAGCTATCTGGTCAGATTTCCCATTTAACACAGTCTGTTTATCCTCTTTGGAATTATAGCAGATCATTAGCTTGTGGATTGAGGTATCTGACTCCTAGACATCTCTCAGTGCATTTGCACATCTGGAAAAAATCCTTTCCTTTCACTGAAACTTGGCAGCTGGAAACAGAATAGGCAAAGTTTTGTCTACATTTACTCAAAAAACCACAGTCCACAGAGTGCTTGCTTCATGAATCACGTAATTTTCTGAATCAAAATCACTGTTTGCACAAACCGTGGCACTCAGTGATAGTTGGTTCAAGAGCAGGATGGCGTTCTCTTTTCTCAAAAGCCTTCCAGGAGCAACCTGGGACTCTCCCCTTTGCCCAGGAAAGTGGGTGAGTCACCTTCCCTGGAGGTGTTTAAAAGACGGGTGGATGAGGTGCTCAGGGACATGGTTTAGTGACTAATGGGAATGATTGGACTCGATGATCCAGTGGGTCTTTTCCAACCTAGTGATTCTATGATTCAAAGGGAGAATGGTGGGATCTGGACTAGAGGACATCTCTATTGGCCACACACTCCTCTGGGAAGTAAACCTTTCCCTCTCAGATACCCAGGTAAGAATGAGCATTGATTTTTATGTCAAGCTTTTCTAAACCTGGCATATGTTGCTGAATATTGAATATGCTCTGCTCTTCTTTTTTCAGTACTTGCTTGTAATATTAGGAGTTCTGGTTAAAGACTCATTTCTTTGACAGGAAACAAATTTATTCAGATATTATCTGGTATTTCATCAGTTGGCTCATCTTGCACAGTTGTAGCTCTTCTTCCAACCCTTCCAAAGCAGACCCACTTTAATATGAGCAGCAAAGTCACATTTCCTCTCAAAAGATTTGTGGTCTCATCCCCTCTTGAGTCAAATACCTTACGATGGGAAAGGCAGATCTTCTCTTTGGAGTGGGATGAAATCCAGAAATAGTTACTACTTCTTCAGTGGCAGAGGAACAGCAGATAAAGAAGGGCTCTCCCACTTGGGCTCCAGGCTGAACTCCAGGAACCACTCCATACCCTGGTAATGGCAGACCTATCCCAAAATTTATTTGTGCTGCAATGGAACCAAAATCATGTAGCAATTCTGTAAATATTAAGAAGGGGGGAAAGCCAATGTTTCAGGGGAGAAAAAAAAATGTGTAATCCAAAAGAACAACAAATTTCTCTGAGGGCTCCAGTCTTTTGACATCAATCAATACCAGAATGTACACAGCGCTCAGAAACTGCTGGTGTATTTTTCTGTGGCACCCACATTTCTGACTAACTTCCTCCTTGGTTTTAGGAACTTTCATACTAATAGAGTTTAGAAAGTCTAACACACTGAAAAGAGGAGTGTACAGTTTTATTTTCATAACACAACTAGGTACAAAGGAGGAACAGTAATTTATTTAACACAGACAGTAATGCCTGTCTGAGGCTTACTTTTGTGAACTGCTTATTGTAGGCAAAATGTTAATTAATTGGGTATTTCAAGGGAATAGGCAGGCCTCCAGGAAGCCCTCAGATGAGACTGATGCCAGAAGCCAAAATTTGTCATCAGCAACAATCACAAATACAATTTTATAGTGGAATTTCTTGTGTGCATTAAGTGGATGGTGTTTAATCCCCTGATGACATGCAAAATGACATTAGTCACTATCACTTATAAAATTAATCACAAATGTATCATTACAGAGTCAGCCTCCATGAGCACAGACTGTGGCAATAAAGAACCACATGCCAACCTAAGAAGGGACCTTGAGTACTGTGATGAGAAGAGAGAAGGGTTTTACCTTCTTTCTTACTGCCCTGCCTCTAGAAGAGTTTTATCAAGGTAACTGGCATCTCCCAAGAACTTCTGCCCTTAAAACTTACCAGAAAAGGTTTTTTTTTAAAGTAGATTGTGTCCATGACCTGTTATGTCTGTCTTCTCCACCCTACAAAGCCTGTGCTAATGGCAGACAGTACAAGCCAACAAGAGGTGCAATACGTTGTCTCACAAACCAACAAAAAAAAATTCTGTTGCTTTGGCATGTTGGTTTGGAGGGGGTTTCAAGAGGGCTTTTTCACATCTCTCAGTGGCCCAACTATGTCAGCAAACCCTCTATTTTATATGCACCAGCCCCTCTGGAGAGCCACAGGGGCACAGCTCTAACCAGCTTTCTCAGGTCTCCTGAGAAGTTCGGGTCTTAAGAGCTTCAGGTTCTCTTCTTAAAGAATTCCAACCTCAGTGTCCCCACTGACTTTTCTCTGTCTGGGGAAACAAGACACTACTTAAAGAAGATAAACTTCAAAGAAATTAGCACCAGCAACACAACAGCCTCTGTCTCACAGATATGTATGAATGTAGGCAACTCCCACATTCTTGCCTAATGCTTATTACCTTCTAGACTTACCAGAACAGCTCAGAAATAATTTAAGGATTCAATAAACTCATTAAGTGCTTCCATTTACAATTTAGGATGCTAAAATCTGGTCTTGCAGATTTGCATAAATTAAATCTTTCTGACTCATATCATACCTGTTTTTTTCAACCAAGGTCTTAGAGATTTACATGTACTTCTTAACTGCACATATGCAAATTTTCTTATTCAAGACACATTTTTCTTAAAGTATTAAAATAATTTGGAAGATACGATTAATGGTTTGGCCTTTCTCATTAATCGGTCAGTCCCTCATTATTTCCTATTTCTAAGACATGTTTTTAAAGCAGAATAAAAAGTCCTTTCATTGCTTTTAGTTAAAACTATTGTTGCTGTTGCTGTTGCTGTTGTGAAGTTCTGCACCTTTAGTAGCTCTGTGCAAGGCATCTCCCATCAAAGATGATCTCTACTCTGAAAGGCTCAAACCTAAGGGCAGACAAAGAAATAAACTGAAGTTTAACTGAGGGAAACAAAAATACAGTCAACACACAAAGCAATTTGTTTCTCTGTAGCCAGGAGGCTGTTTCTGAAAAGGTCTTGGTCTCAAAATTTCTCCGTATTCAACAAAGTTCTTGAGCAGAGGATGTAGCTTAGTGTAGGTTGAGACTTACTTCATAAGAACAAAGTTGGGCTTATGAGAGCCCTACTTGTCCAGTCGAGGGCTGGTACCATTCAGATTCAAGCTGATTGGAGAACGTGTTAAATGAAGTGTGTGTAGGATACAGATCCCGGGGACTTCAGATGCAGAATTTCCCAGTTATGTTACTGGACATTTGAGGTCTTCATCAGAGATGGCCACTGAATAATGATTGCCTTAAAAAAAAAAAAAAGGTACTAAGCAAGTTCCTCATGACAACGGAAAAAACTAGAAATATTGGTATACTCAAGTTAAATGAGAACATGTCTGCACTGGGCTTATGTGCTCTGAGCTGACAGTGCAGACATTGTCCATAACACCAGAAAACCAAAAGGTAAGGAGCTTAGAAGTATTATTTCAAAGATCTTGGGATTTTTAGATTGATGTCAAGATTTTGAAGGCTTGAGTCAAGAAGATGGTTTGTCTATGATGGGTTGTGCAGGAGGAAGAATTGGACATAAGCATGATGCACCTTGGAAGACCAAGCAGGGTATCATTGTTCTTATGTCAGGCCTCTGCTGTCATTCTCTCAGGCACATTCTATGGTCTAAATGCCTAGATGTCTGTATGACATAAAACAAAGCAATTCCCCCAGACAGGGAAGGCTTTAAGCCACAGAGGCTTCTTCCTTGGTTCTTTCAGCTCTAGGCAGAGGATGCGCTCCAAATCTGCCCTGAGTCAAGGACTCCTTTTTTTGTGCTATACCCTTTGAGGTAGCTCAAGTATCCATCATATGTCCCCATAGCCTTTTTGGCTCTGAGCTGATACCGAACACTGCATGTTTTCTGTAATCCTGACCATGCCTGTCCCTCTCCTCTGCAGAGCATGCACTGGGTCCTTGTGAGACCACAATCCTTATAGATATGAGGCTCCCAGATGTCCCATGTATCTCATAAGTTGGGCATCTCTGAGGCCTTTTCAGTCTTGAGGAAGGGATTATTTCACACATCTTGCAGGCTATGATCCTGTTTGGATATTTTTGTAGGATATTTGCCATTTAGCAGTAGTACCTTGTCACCTAACTTCCAGCTTGTTATCTCCAGCAGACATAAATATTTTCTTGTAGAATTGTTAATCTATATTGTCTACTCACTTGAACCTTCAGTGTTGAAGTCCTCATGATAGGTAATAGAAAGATCATCTCATCTCATTTGGTTTTATTTCATCATTCTATTAAAATATAAGCTTGTATAATATCTGAGACTTCAAGAAATAATTGCATGTTTTCTTTCGTGTTTTTTCTTTTTACTTTTCTCCATTCTTCTGAATTTGAATTCAGAAGTATAAATTTGGTCTACAAAAAGCCGTTTTTGTCATAAAGAACAAATGTAGTCCCCATGAAAACAAAATACAGGCTCTGGATTTATTATTTACTTTTCAGTTCAAACTCTTTTTCAAACACTAAAGAAACAGCAAATTAGCAAAGGGTGGGCTTGCTGATACAATGGACCCACATAGCAAATCCGCATTTTGCTACCAGAACTACTGAATGTGTTTCGTCTTCTATCACCATTTTTCATGCTGAATTTCACCATTTGCACTCAAGGTGGAACCAAGTTATTAAATGGAGACTAACTTACATAAGAAGCACATGGCAGAACATTTTAGCTGTTCCTGCAAGGACATTAAAATGAGTGAATCTCTGTATGAGTAAAACAGTCTGACTGGAAGACCAAATATAAAGACAAAGATGAGCTTTCAGATGTCTACTCCCTTGTGCTTTGATAATGTGTTTATTTTTTGAAATGGGGGTTACCAGCAGTGTCAGATGCACACAAAGGCTGAGGGCAGATCAGTTCCAGTGGAAAAGATTAGCATAGTTTTTCTGAGGTTGGTGTGTTCAATCAAAAATTAAATGAATAAGCAACACAAATTTGAAGTGTGTCATGAATATATCTTTTGTGCTCTCTAGTCCTTAAGCAAACAATGAAAAGCAACTCTGCTTATGAGTCATGATATTTCTTTAATGATGAGAATTTATTCTTGATGCCTGTAACGACATTATTTAGGTAGATGCTGTGCTGTCTTTGTCTACATCTTTTTTTGTAAAGATAAAGTTATAGAAATGCACTGAAGGGTACTTAAATCCCTTTAACTAGAGATCCATCCACAAGCCTACATAAGGTACACAGCACGGGGATTTGAACTGGATGATATTTAAGGTCACTTCCAACCCAAACCATTCTATGATTCTACACTGCATTATATATTCTAATAACATGAATTTTCAGGTGCAGTATCTAGTCATCAGTGCAGCGATGCTTTCTATTCAGATTTTTAGCTAAGCTGAGTGAAGCTCAGTAAAGCTAAGAGCGTTGCCCTTGATTACATAGCACCTTGAATCCATGGCTCAACTGCTTTTAACTTTTTTTCCAGTACTATTCATAATATCATGAAGCTGTTTCAAGGGAGAACATGGAAACTCTTGGAGGCTCTGCACAAGACAACTGAAAAGGCATGAAACAGTAGGACACCTACACATCTGACCCTTCTACAACCCGTGGCTGGGTGAGCTGGTTCACATCAGAAAAATAGCGAGGACTCTGAATGGATCTTTGTTGTGTGCAAGAAGATAGTGTAAAAGCAGAAACATGCTTGAAAAGAAGATGGAAAAGTTTAGTTTCTGGTGAAGGACACTTCAATATTTGTGATGTCTCAGGTTAATCCACGGTGGATGCTTCTTGTCTACACTGCCCAGCAACAGGTAAACAGTTAAGTAGCCAGGCAGTTCACATCATTTATNAAAAAAAAAACATAATGGAATGGAATGGAGTGGAATGGACTAGACTTTCAGTTTGAAGGGACCCACAGCGATCATCTAGTCCAACTACCTGATCACTTCAGGTCTGACCAAAAGTTAAAGCAAGTTGTTTAAGGGCACTGTCTAAATGTTTGTTATGACTGTGAAAGAAGCGTTGCATGGTGATGTTTTTGACCAAGCTAGGTTGTACCAGACAGGATGTGTAGGCACAAAGGCTTGAAGCTCTTGCACCATTCTGCAGTACTTAATACACACACAGTCCTTGTGTGCTCTGCGGAGGCAGGATAAGGTTTCTCTTTTTTGATTTGTACGTACTGGAGAGTCACTTTTAGCAAAGGTGACTACCCTCGAGACAAACTGTCCCTGAGCAGAGGCTCACAGTTGCTTAAGACAGGAGAGTACCAGAGATCCACCTGCCTATACAGTAAAAACAGATAGATACAGCTGCCTACACAGTTTAAGAAAAACTATGTAGTGTTCTGGGGAGCCAATCTCTCCTGCAGCCTCTTGCTACAGCCTCTTGGAATGGGAGGAGGACCCCTTATCCAAAACTACAGCAACCATCGCCTTCATCCCCCTGTTACATTCCCAGGAGCAGCTGTGGTAAGTCAGGCTGTGTGTTACATCTCATCTCATCTCCTCCCTTTTCAAGAAATAATAAAGTTACAGACTGATTTCAGTCCCTTAATACAAGGGAAGTAAAATTCACATATTTCTCTGCAGCCGAGAAGCTCCAAGCTGACAGTGCTACAGATTTAGAGACAGTGTCTTCAGGTTTCTGCTGAATCAATGAGCCACTTGTGCCAGAGTGGTGATCTTCTTTTCATGTAAAGCACGTTAAAGTATGGTATTTAAAAGAAGACATCTCTATATCTTTTAGAACTTCTGCAAGTGGTAGGTACTTTGTGAACAGGCACCAAAATGACTGTAAAAGGCCCTACCCACATATGGTTTGGGCCTCCTTTACTCCCGCATTTATCAGCCAGAAGAATGTGCTGGCCTATGTCTATTTTACGATCTCCAACTACTCCTGTCAACTGTCTTTGTCACTTAGCTTTAGAGAAATCAATTGGCAACAAGTTATGTGTTTATGGCATATACGCGATACCATTTTGGAGATAAGAAATGATCACTAACACACACACCTTCATTAATTGACTGACAGAGGAGTAATAGCAAATACAGCTGTCAAGGTAAAATGACAGAATATATCAGCATTAGGGTGATCAAACAATGCAGGCAAATACCCTCTGTAGACATAAACCTGTTACAACACCAGTACTTGATGACTTTTGGCAGGCACAAATCATCAATAAGATCCTAAAAGCTCTGGTGACATGTGAACTCACTCTCAATAGATATGTTGTCACAGCAATTTAATTTGCTTTGTGGTGGTGTCACACCTTGTTGGAGAAGGACCTTTCTCACCCTCAGAGTTCATTAATGGCAGTGTCAAAAACAGTCTTATTGCCATGACGACAATGAAGAGAGTTGAATGGAGACTACTGAATAGCAGAAAGCAGATATTTCACATAGATGTACTCAGTAGGCATGTTCATACCAAATCAAATGCTGATGTTTACAAAAATGAATTAAGGTGAGTTCAAATTAAACATGCACAAGCAGCTTCTGAATCCTTGGCATGTGTCTCTGTGTGTGTGTAGGGGTTTTTTTAAGTACGCTATTTTTTAAAAATAATTTCATATGAAAAAAATTGGGAAAGCTATTAATGATTCAGGTCTGAAAACCTGCTCTATTTCATCACTTTATAGATGAAAGTACCTTTTGAACAGTTTTCATCTGGTTCATGTTTCCCTTCACAGCAATGATGACCTTGTTTATATTGTTGGGTGATGGTTATGGCTGTTCTTTTACTTTGCAGTTTAGTCACACAATCAACATTTGATAGAGTATTAACAGTAAACACAACTCTGGGTTAATGATTTTTACGGTCTAATTATTTTTTCTGTGGAAACAAGATTCCCTTCTCTCACTTTGTAATTTTCTCTCTGTGAGACTCATTGCCTGAAAAACTGAGTAAGACCAAATATTTGGTGTCCCAGGTTGGGGCAGTGAAAGCCAGATACACACTGCGTTATACAAATTAGAAACAAACTAACTGAAATGAGCTGTGTTCACCTTTGTCTAAACCATTGAATTTTTCCCTCACTCTTGTGTTCCCAAACTCACTTCTCCAGATTATCTGCTGTTTTATATATTGCTATCATACTCCCACTTCTCCTTGTTTCAAAGGCAAATGATCTCGATCTTTTAAAACATGGCTTGTGCTGAATATTTTTACACTCTTCAAATCATTCCCATCACCCTGTGCTGAAGCTGACACAGATCTGCATCATTGCTTGAGAGTGTGAGCACCCAGTCCTACGTGTGGTCTTCTCCAAAGAGTCACATCACCGACAACAGAAAAGTTCTGCTTTCTTTCTATACCTTTACCACCTAAGAATTTGTTATGTCCTTTGGACTGTGGCTCATGTTTTCCTCTCCAATTAATATTATTTTGCATTTGTTGACACTGAGCTTATTTCATTCACCCTTATTCAGTTCTCTGGAGGTCCAAGCAGCCTTCTCCACCCGTAACAGACTCCAAGATTGAAGAGATCAGTTCTTGAGCAATCTACCTTTAATCTTTGTCTTTCTTGAAAATGGATTTATCTGATTCTTTTTTTCCTATTTCTTGGGTTTTGCTCCCAATTTATCACTTCTCTGAACAGAAACAAGTGATGTTTTACACTTTCTTCTAAGAAACCTTTTTGCTCGCCTTTTGAAAATTAGAATACATTAATTTTATTCTATCTTACACTGTTTCACATTTTTATATTGCATTACTGACAGATTAAAAAAAAATCTAATACACTAGTGACACAAATTTCCCATTGCAGAAACTGGTGGATTGCCTCTTTCCCTTAATACCTCCTTTTTAATACCTTTTTCCTAATGCTTCCTTTTCTAGAGGTATCACACATGATTATGAAAGTTATTATTATGATTGTCACTGTGGAAGCCTGAGAGTATTGGGAAAAGAAGAGGTAATTCTAGGCCAGTCTTTGATATCTCATTGAGATATTATTATGGTGCTCTTCACTGGGTTCTTCTACTGACTGCAACTTGATTAATCAAATTGTTAAAATATTGAAGTGCAATTCAACCCAATTCTGCTGATTTATCATCTACTTGAAACACAGATCTTACCCCCTCACACAGGTATGCATATTTTCAACACAAAAAATTTAAAATGAGAAGCAAGGATAGAAATAAGAAACTGAAGGGAAGCATTCCCATTGAAAGCAGGGTCATTAGAAGGCTCCTAGAACCCAAAGCCCAGACTGGGCACTGCAGATATATTTACGTCCATTGTCTTCCTCTTCAGGTGTAAATTCTCTGCTCTTATTTCATCCCTTTTTGGGTTTTTTTTACCAAATTAAAGGGAAAGAGGTGTGTAAGACACAGCAGCAACTCTTGTCAGAGACAGGCACCACATTCATCCTACTTGCTGTGCAAATGCCCTGCAGCACGCCTTGGATCTCACTCACTCAGACTGGAGACACATCCAAGTGTGCCACAGGGTTCTGACCCTTAGTGCTCATTTTAATACCTACCACACACCGCTCCTCATCCGTGTGAGCCCCTGGAGAGTCCATCCTCCTCCTATTGACCTGTTGGTTAAGCACCTGTAAGAGACCTGTGGTCGTCTCTGACCACAGCCATTCATCTCCTGCCAATATCCTGCCTTACAAGGTAGGGAATGTGATTTTCACTAAATATTAATTGGCCTGGCTAGAGAGGTTCTGAAAACACAATAAATTATTCAGTGGACTCTTCAGCCACATTTACTTACTACAGAGAGAAGGCCAAGTGAGATGTGTGCCTGGTACTGTGGTTCAAATGATCTAGAAACTGGTTCAAATGATCAAGAAACCTGTTCAAATGGTCAAGAAACCAAAGGTTTGCTCAGTGTGTCTACAGAGCAGAGCAGGAGTGGAGGCTGTGGCCGAGGGATGTTTCTACCTGATGCACTTGTATGGAATAAAAATTAAAATACTGGTGTATATGCCTTACCTTAGTGGTAAAAATTCACCTTTTTAGTTTGATGAAATTTCTTCTCTATAGTTGAAGTTACTGATTTTACATCACAGCTGATAAGGAATAATTAACAACTTGCCTTGTTCTCTGAAATTGCCATGCTTAAGCCATAAAACCACTGCATGTGTTACTTCATTGCAGACAAATATTTTGACCATCCCTTTTACAGGTGAAAAATATTCTGGTTTTTTTGTTTATGGATGTAGCAATGTCTGAGATCAAAAAGAAAAAAAAAGACCAGCCACCAGGCAATTAACGGTAGGCTGTTAGTGAAATGCTCCTCATGAAATATTATAATAAAAAAAATAACAGCAATTCTCTGTAGAAGGAACTTGTCCCTTAACACCAAGTTTTCACCAACAAAATGCCTTTCACCCACATTTTGTTGCCCTAAATGAAAGGTTTTGTCACTGTCTCAGTGCTTGATTAAATTTATATCTGTGTGGATGAAGGCCCATCCTGCAGCTCTTGCCCTGTGCAGCCACTATAACCCTGTAATGGGGAGCGGGCTGCCCTGAGCATGGCAGCATTACATTTAAATTGGAATATGTCCAGAAGGCCACAGCCAGGTTAGTCCAAGCAGCTCAGAGGTCTTTGTGAAGATGTACAGGGTCAAAGCTGAGCCATTTCAGCTTGTCGTTAGCAAGGAGCCCTGTGTCCTATGGGCAGGTCTCCCTGCCCATTGCTCCCATCATTTACACGCTTTTCTACACCAATACCACTGGTTAGATTGAGCTGTATCAGAGGATACATTCCCTGTATGTGGTCCTCTGCTTTCAGCCACTTCCCCTCAGCTACCAAACCATAATGGGGAGGTTCTGGGTCTCTGGAGATGTTAACCTTGGTTATCTTTCTAACAGATGGGAATGACAAGGGCCCTGCTGCAAGCCCTCTGTGTATTCACTTCTCTACACAGCAGCACATTTTGCTCCATGTCTTCTGTTTGTACATAGTAAAACAGGTAACAAAGATTAAAAGATAGCAAAAAGCATAAAATGTGATGTACGGATGTGTGAATAGAAGAAATTTAAAAGGTTCTGTGAAGTGAGACATGATCACAAGACAGTAAGGGAGTTATTTTCTTCCTATATAATCAAAGTTACAACCCAAAATACAGTGTTTGAAGTATCAGTTGTTCTACATTTTCTATGTGTAACAGTAGATTTAAAGCTCTGTCTGCAACAGAGGATGCACGGACTCCTGCTTCAGCAAGGCAAACAACTATTAACCATTTATATTTGCCTCACTGCATTTCACAAACTCAAGATGTCTGGCTTGGGAAATCCTACCAGTCACCCCCATTTTGCAATGATATTCACTTTAATCATTAGTATGTGGCTCAGACCTACAATAGATTAAGAGTATGACTTTTATTTTTCTCCTTAAGTGTAGCCTTAATTCTAATGATGGATGACAGACGAGCCTGTGCACAGACTGCAGCGAGGGAATGGGAATGTTGGTCTCTTCCCCACACTTCAGCAAGACCATCTACAGGCTCTAAGCCTTCTTATGGTCTGATCCAGCAAATGCACATCACTTAGGGGTAGTGTCCATGTGTAGGCACCTACATGTGAGCTAGGTGCCCACAGGCCTGTTATAGTCAGTCAACACAGTCACTGGAGCTTGGAGAGCTTTCAAGTTAAGCAAATAGTGGTGATATTTGGGTGAGTTGAATAGCTCACTGGTTTCCCTTGTACTGACTGGAGACTTGTCAGAGTTGCTGAATGGTAGCATCAAGTGCCATTTTAGGGATCGTGAATGNTTAAACCATGCCCCTCAGCACCTCATCCACCTGTGCCTTAAACACCTCCAGGGAAGGTGACTCAACCACCTCCCTGGGCAGCCTGTGCCGGTGCCTAATGACCCTTTCCGCAAAAAAAAATTTCCCAATGTCCAGCCTGAAAGAAATGGATCCTATGATGTATCTGTCAGTCCAAATCAAACATCTCAGGTACCAAAGGGCTCCCCAAATGCCTCCAGCAGGCAGCTGAGTCTAGTCCTAGCTCTTGATTGAGTATAATTGGAAGTTACACTCCTGGTTCACACGTAGACATACGTACGGTAGGTACCTATATGGAGGTGTCTGGATCTCTCTCTAATGAGAACCATCTGATTTTTACTTTTAATTTTGCAACCTGAATTGCAGGTTTTTATTCTGAAAAATAGCCAGCTCCTTAGATAAGGGTAATGTAGTGGATTTATTTTATTTATGTTTAATGCATGTCAGATAGAAATTGTGGGAGTAAATACAGGAATTGCAAGGGCTTTAAAAACAGACTGAATGGCTATTTTTTTTGGCAGGGTAAAGTTGCATGATTTTTACCCTGTTTTAATTAGATCCTTGTTTCAGAGTTTCTACTAGCTGCTTGTAAAGGGCAGGAAGTTGGGTTTTTTTTTCTTTTATTAATATATAGCTTGACTATTTAGGTTGTTTTTCCTCCTTCCTTAAATGCAGGAGGTGTGGTATAACTTCAGAAATAAGATGATGGGCAGGGTACATTGACAGTACTGAAAACCTCTAGCAAGATAGTTTATCTGTCTCTATGATCAGCTCGGTCTTTCACAGATCACCAGAGTCAGGGATACGAAGGAATTTCCTCCCAAGTCAAAGTGACAGGACTGCTAGGGGAGAGGATCATTGCTTTTCTCTGCAACATTGACATAACCCAATTCTCAGCATCTTCCGATTTTATTCCTTACAGATTAGCCCCAATGGTAGCAATCCAAGTCATTTGCTCCAGACCTAGTTCTTTCCTTGCTCTTTTCTGTGACCTTCCATTGAATTTCTAGCACTTCAGCTTTTGTACTAAAAGTAAGGTTCGTTTGCAATGGGCAAAGCAGATGTTTCATGGCTTGTGGTATCTACTATGTGGGGAATAGGGATTCTGCAGATCCCTTTATATTAAAAATTAACCTGATGTAGGCTTTCAATGTCAGGGCACCAAACCGATGATTTGGGCAGTCCCTGTGGTCTGTGCCTGAGAAGTCCTGTCAACAGTCATAATCCCCCTACTTGTGGAAGATGAGCACAAAAGGTTGCACCATGGTAAACACAGAGCAGATCCAGAGGCTGAGCAGTGACTGGACTTGATGTAGGATCCTTCATGGCACCCTGAATGACACCAGATACTTGTGATGAGGCAGCTGAACAATGCTACAGACTCACAGGTCCATATGCTGCACTTTCACACTGTGATACGTTATGCTTTATTGGCCTGAATCCCACTCTAGATGCATGTACCATGTCTGGCTTTCCCCCAAACCGTTTCCTCAAAATACATCATGAACACAAACATTCCCAGCCTGTTCTTTAACTAAATTGGGTGTTACAATGCTCCACCAGCTAGAGTGCAGAGGAGATATAAAAGGAAGAAACAAGGCAGTTAATGGGGGCTCTGTCCTTCCCATTTCTCTGGATATGGAGCATCAAGATATTTCTGTCTCCTTCGTCAGCAAGGATCCATATGGATGCACCAGTTGCTTCAAAAATAATTGTCAGCTTTCACCAGCATTTAGATGGGCCCTATTTCTGGCCCCACTCACGTAGCTAACAAAAGGTGCCATCTAGCGTCTCTGAGCAGCATCTAAAACCAAAAGGAGAAGTCACTCGAATGGTGCATTTGATGTCTGCTGTCTCATTGACAGACACAAAACTGGTCTTCCAGAGGTGCGCACAGTCTGAAAATCATGTTGTCAACTTCCAGAAGATTAAGTCACTTAGAAGAGGCTTAGCTGAAAAGTTAAAGTATTTGTTCTGCTTTAGCTCAAACCAGAAGACCTTCAAAATGTGCAGTTTTAATTTCAGGGAAGTTTAAGTAAGCCAGGACGTCTTCTCTCTTCCTTTTCCCTCTACACTGTCTTCATCCAAGATCTTAGCCTGAAATTATTTCAAGACAGGGGTGTTCTGGCATTGGATGTGTTAGCTCCTTCAGATAAAAAAATTTAAAGTCATTCTAAGCAATAATGTTTGATTTTTTTAAAAAGATGGGGCTTAAAATGTGGTTTGGCATATTATCATAGAATCATAGAATCACCAGGTAGGAAAAGACCCACTGGATCATCGAGTCCAATCATCAATATTTAATATTGCTATTAAATTTTTGTTCCCAGGGACTTAATCTCATTTAAGGTGCGAAGAAATTTAGTCCTTTGCTACCCCATGAAGGGAAAAGAGACAGTTTCAAAACCAATAGATAGTAGAGCTGGATCTAGAAAAGGATGTAAAAGCCTAAAGCCAGCAGAATTGCTTCTGTGGATGCCTTTGGCAAAATACGATAAATCAGAGCTCTGAAAATCCACTCAGCACCTGACTCTAGCTGGCAGGAGTATTTGCAGTGCCATGTCCACCAACACAAAGACCAGGTCAAGTGGAGCAGAGGGGTTGTGTCTCTGTCCTCACCCCCTGAAAAGCTGAAGGACTAGATCCATCCAGTGCCGCTCTTGGCCCTGAGTCTCATCACAGGGTCAGAGCTATCCTCCTATCATGCCACAAGTAAGAATGGTTTGGTCCTGCATTGTTTCCATCTCAAAGTATCTCAGATAACAGGAGGAGAGGGTGACACCCTCCAGACTGGTGTTTTCATAGCATGAAATCGAGGAAGAGTGCTGCACACCCTGGGGCATGAAAGAGGGGTACATAGGAGTGCTGGGCAGTGGCAGCCAAAGCTGAGGGGCAGTACTGGAGAACAGAGTCCTCCAGCAGAGGTGGCCAGGACTGGCATGGCAAGCTCTATAATGCCTTTTGGCTGTATGGCTGAAGGTCAGCCTGAATCAGACCTTCCTGGGTCTTGTTCCATAGAGGACTGGATTCCTGGAAGTGAGCTCAGAATCTGATGCTGAGAGAATAAATGCTTCTGTCTGCATCAACAGGTGCCTCTGATATATTCAGCTATAAAGGACCACCTGAAGCACCTGAAAGTTTGCCCATACATGCAAAACAGACAATACAAATGAAAATCTGGCAGATGTTGCCAGCTTTGACACTGGTTCCACAAAAAAGGACTTCTGTACTTTTTTCAGCAAAAACAGTAGAAAACATTTTATCACATCAGGAAGTCTTTGAAAGAACATTCATGCCTATCGCTTGCCCCTAATTTGCTGTTATCCTGCTATCTCATAGGCTGAAATGAAGCTGTAGAGGATGGGTGTCCCATCTGAACGTCTAGGAACTCATATTGCTTCTCACTCTTGAAGAGCTTAAGTAAAACAGTAACTGCAATAAAACAAAACAAAATGAAAGAAGCCTGCAACAAATGTATTTCTGCCTTTTCTCCTCACAGGATTAACTCCCTTACAAAACCTCTGTCTGTTCTATGCGTTTGTTGCGTAGGCTGTGTTCTTAAAGCTAAGTAATCAAGAATTATTCTGTGAGAACAAATACCATAAATTATACTGCATTTTATTTCAGAATCATTCATGCTTTTACTTAAGAGAAAATCTGAACTATAGGGTGAGCTTATGTGGCAGTTTCAGCTCTTTTTCCAAAAAACAAATTACGTAAAAAGTATTTTACAAGACATTTTACTCTGTAAATATTTTCCTTGATTACTGGGATATATGTATGTATAAATAGAAGCTGCTTGTTTTCCATGCCTGATTCATTCTGCAATGACACCATCCAGTGTTCATGATGCCTCAGTGTCATTGTAATGATTATTAAACGCTAGATATTGAAGAGGAATATCAGAAGAGAGTAAAAGCTGATAAAATAAAGCTTTGGAAAAGAAAGTACCAAGAAGCAAATTAAATAGAGAGGTGATTTTACACACTGTGAGTCAGATTCACTTGCCTTATTCACAAGCTGAATGCCATCGCAAGACTCCTGTGGGCTTAAAGAATTCAGTCACCTTCTTTTGAAGATCATGCATATGCAAGATTATCAACAGAGGGTCTCTCTAGATCTTTGAGCCAAGTCCCCTGGAATCAGAAGGAAACACGCAATATACCTTCTTAAAACTGATCATATTCCTGCTTGAAGCCAGATAGATTTTCATTTTGTCTAGAAAATTGTCCCTGGATGGTTAGAATCTTTCTTTTAATTTCTGGAATAATTGATGCATAGCCAGAATTCACAGGCTTTTTGTCAATATTGTTCCTTAATGTAAATAATTCATATCCTTCTCTGGGTACTTACAGAGATCAAGTATGGAGTCTCAGAATAATAAAGCCGGAAGAAATTCAAGAAACCACTTAAACCATTTCCCTGCCCCAAAGTACATACCTATATCATCCCTAAAAGGTACTTGTCTTATCAGCATTTTAAGAGCTTCAGTAATTGTGAATCCAAATAATATTCAGGCACTCTAATCCAGACTCTATTAGGACATATCTTTTTCTTAATATCTAATCTGCATCTTCCCTTCCTGAAAAATTGTATGTAGTCCCATACATTACAGACATGTAAACCTGTATGGAAAACTTCCTTTTACAGGTAGGTTTTGAAATTTTTTTGTATGCTTCCTTCTTTTTTTGTACAGAATAATTTACTTCAACCTTCTCTTCTAAATCACACTTTTGAGACATCTTGCCATTCTGGGCTGCTTCCAGCTGGTCCACATCACTATGAGCTGTGGTGTCCACGAACAGATGCAGTACTGCAACCAAGACCTTTCCACTGAGAAAACTGAGAAGTTCAAAACATTTTATTTCTTTTCATATGTGTACTAATACAATGCCTGAATGTTTGAATCACAATTATGTTGGGATCCACTTTATCTCCCATATCATTTTCTAAAGAGATGCTATATGGCAATTATTTTTAATCTTACTTAAAGAGTTACTGCAAATTAAACTGCATCCTATTTTCCACTTGAGTCCTGAGAAAATAGAACATATGTGCATACATTTAGGCAGCTGTTTTATCTGTTTACCTCATACTTTTTTTCCTATTTCCTTCAGTTTCCTTGGAACTCATTTGCCCCTCTATCAGATTTCATTGAAAAGCTGCACAAGTATTACATTTTTTTTCAAGCTGTGTGAAAATCGATGACTGGATATAGGGAAAGGATAGAAATTATAACCCCTGCAGAGAGCCAGGCTGCAGTGAGAGCTCACTAGGCATTTATTTTGCCTAGCCTGCCAGCAGCCCTTCTGCTTGGGTGAGCTCAGAGCTACCTCTGTCCCCCACTGTCCCTTGCCCAGCTCAGATTCAAGGACCACAAGGACAAAGTAGCCCCAGAGTAACAGAGTGGAGCTGGAAAAAAAATACGTGGCATGACAAAACAACACCTTACAGGAAAGGCAGAAAGGATGAGGGGAAAGGTATATTCACATAACATGCCAGCCAGATACAGATATGGGAAATAAACCCACAGCTCCATGGATTGCCTGGTTTTCAAATTGTTCCTCCAGTCGCCAGCCTGGCAATTTGCTCAAGCTATGTTCACTGGCACATTTAATAAGCATATCTTATTTCCTCATATTAGTCATTAGTAAAAGGACAGAGTCAAAATGCAGCAAGGACAGATGCTGCTGAACCCTCAACACTGACCCTTCCCTGCTGGCAGTGTAACAAGGATAACACTCTCCAAATACAATTTTTTAAAATGGTTTTGCTCCTCTTCTCTCCCAGGTTGTTTAAGCAGACTAAGCAAGTAAAACTTTCTCAATTTCTTCTTACAAAACAGGAGATAACAGCCCCAATAGCAGTTTCCACTCATCTTTATAGAGTGTGGGTCATTCAAAACTACCTTGAACCCACCTATAGAGGTGGACAGGAATACTATCACCGGCACATTCTATTTCATCACTATTGGAAATATTTTGACAGTATCCAAGATCTCATTTTCATCTTCACTGTCTCCCCACTTTCACATCACTCTCATACACAACCTGCAATCAGCTAATACAGAAAGTTTTTGCACAGTTCTGCCATTTCCAGCTGTAGTATTCAGAGCTTGCAGACACCTGTGATACAAATTTCTATTTTGCGAATGTCCTGTGCTGTTCCACCTCACCTCATTTCCCATGTTGTTTGGGAAGCCACTGGGGAAGTCGCGTTTGTTAACCCATAAAAGACTGGCTATTCTAGTTCTCTTCCGTACGCAGAATGCTTTTCTATCAACAGCAAATTTTGGTTGTTTACTACAGATATTTATGATACTGATACACTCCTTCCTTTTTCATTTTCAAACAGAGCTTTTTACCCTCTTCAGTGTAACTGTTTTACGTGCAACTTTAAAAAATAATTTCATCAGTGTTAAGTAATAATTTTCCATGTTGAACTATGGCTTTTGCTTACCAACCATGAAGTGTTTATGACCTTCATATCGCATTTCACAGCCTCATCTCACTAGATAGTCATGAGGTTTTTTTCATAACAACAACAACACAAGTTCTGTGCAAACTGCTAGTAGAACCATATCCATGGATCCAGTTGCTTAGAAATAACAGACATCATCTGAGCCACACTCACTGAGATTTTTGATTCTTCTGCATTTCTCTTGGAAAATCCCCTCCAACAAGTGCTCTTTACTCCACAAGTGTCTGATGGAATAAAGCCCATGGAATTTCTCATTCTTGGATCAGAATCTCATTTGCAGCCTGTTGTGTATTATCTGCTACTAACCTCAGCAAATCTCACCCAATAGCAAGGCCAGTGTTGGATCAGGCAATACTACTCCAGATACCTCTGCAACATCATGTACCCTCATCTCAAATTGTTCATTGGGAAAAAAATGTTTTCTTCTGAAGGAAAATATTTATATTCTTCTTTTTGGCTGTGCTGTATTTGACCGATATGAAGGCAGAAACAACACAGGGTTTCTTTCCCATTCTTGAGACCTAATGGTCACCTAAGCACCTAGCAAGCCCTGTGCCCAAGCAGAATAACCTCACAGTGTCAGCAGAAAATATTTATGTTCTTACAGAATTTATTATTGGAGAATCGTCTATTTCCATTTCAATACTGGCCAAAGCTAGAAATCAGAAAGCTACTATTCCTGTTTGGGAGAACTGAAAATACCTGAAAAAGTCTGATTTAAGTGTCTCCCAAATAGCATCTAAAATGAACCATTGGTATTTTGGTGGTTTATTTATAAGGAGCTGAGCACAACCTAACTGTATTTTTCATGTTAATTTGCCTCTGGGAAGCCTAGCTTTCTTCATCAACCTTCATTAAAAAACAACGAGGAAATTTTTTTAATTCTCTCTGAATCCTAGATTCAAATATTTTTCAGAAAAGCAAGTTCATTTATCCATCCCAAAATCCACATATCCACCTGAAAATCCTTCTGCAGTGAGAGCAGTCATCTCCCAGGGCCTGTGACAGTCATTCTATCCTTTTCACTTGAAAACATCACAAGAACGTGATTTTTTTCAAGACCTCAGTACAATTTCTTAATACAATTATGACTTTAACAATCTCTACAATTGATTCCACATTGGGAACAAGAAAAACAAATTATTTAATCTAATTATCAAGAATTGAAAATATTTTTGTTTTCTAAGAAATGGCAATAAACCTCCCAAGCTGTTTTCAAATCAAGACATCTCTCTAGTGTATTCACAGAACTTATTCCACACCTGTTTTTAATCATTTAATATTCTTTCCACTCAGCACGACAAAGAACACGTAATAGAGTTCACTTAACTAATTTGCTTACATATTGTTATAAAAACTGTTCTTAAAGCAGACACATGAAACCTGGAGGGCTGGGTGCTGCTTCTGTTTAGGATAAACTTTGGTACCTCTTCACCTGCAGATGAATTCTTGGGCTTTTGTTAAATCAGAAGTTTCAGACAAAAGGATAATAATGTTCAACCTCTCTTCCCAGGACTCCAGAAGGATATTTGGAGGTTTCCACACCACACATGGGCCCCTATGCCCAGAGCCGAGGTTATTCTGCTACCACAAAGCAGAATGACAAAAGTGTTCAGCAAAGCTCAGATTCCAGACAGAAAAAGAATGGCTGAAGATGACCTCCCAAGATCCAACAATAAACCTAATGAAATATCTCAAATACAGAAAACACTTCATGGCTCTGAAACATGGGTCGCAGGGAAGATCCAGGGAACTAAGGGTCGCAGGGAGGATCCAGGGAACTACTGTCAGTCTGAACGCAGTGCCAGAGAAAGTCATGGAACAGGTGATCCTGAGTGCTATCATGAAGCACATGCAAGAGAACAGGGTGATCAGGCCCAGTCAACACAGGTTTACAAAAGGCAGGTCTTGCCAAACTAACCTGATCGCCTTCTATGATAAAGTGACTTGACTGCTGGATGAGGTGAAGACTGTGGCTGTGGTCTTCCTGGACTTCAGCAAAGCCTTTGACACAGTTTCTCACAGCATTCTGCTACAGAAACTGTCAGCCTCTGGCCTGGACAGGTGCAC
>WAAB01020664.1:46493-73692 GCA_013389865.1 Piaya cayana | reverse complement strand
ATAGGAATTATTGGACTCAATGATATGGTGGATCCCTTCCAACTTGTTTATTCTATGATTCTATGATAACCCATGGTATGGAAGATTTTTTACATAGAATTTGCACACTAGGTCAGATACTCAAGCTTAGGAAAGGGTGTAGAGAACGATGCTGCTGAAAGGCCTGCTGCTTGAAGTGATTTCCTAGAAGAGTACCAGTAGTGTCTGAAATCTGGGGTTTTTTTAGTGGTTTGACTTTCGTTTCATCTTACTGATAATTTCACTTAATGCACAAGTGGAGACCATCCTTCTGACACAATACAGTCAATCTTTTTAATAGAAAAAATCTGGTTTTCCTTTTTGTCTTCTTTCTTATTTCTCCTTTTCTTTGGCTATTTGGAGAAACTGATATTTGGACACAAAAATTCACCTGCTTTATCTTTTTCTCTTGATGAAATAGACTGTAATTCCTCATATGTGATATCAGTATTCACTGTAGATAAGTATGATGTCAAGAGTAAAACTTCATAGGAGGAATGCTCTCTGGGAAGCAATAGCATGTTAAACATCAAATAGCTGCCTTTAATATTTTCAACAATCTACACATCTGCATGATGAGAAGTATTAAATGATGAGAGGACTTAAATCCCTCCAAGGACTTCTTGAGGAATTGTAGGACTCCCTTGTGTTTACTAAACAACTTGTGTAATAAAATACTATGCCAATGCCTTGAAGCCAAACCTTAGATGTTCTTCTCAATTGCATTACACATCTATCTGCATAACCAAATGAGGATTTAGAAATACTTTACATTGTCTTTTCTGAGAGTCTAAATCTGAATTGAATTTAATCTGCAAATATTCTGACTAATACAAAATATCATCTGAGAAAATAAAAATTTCTATTTCAGGAAAGCAAAGAATTGCTGTCTCTAACAACATGTCACCTCACCAACCAAACACTTAAAAGTAAAGCTTTAGTGTAACATTCTGGAAGAGGAATGGAACATAATTTTATAAGCTGAGTATCTTATTTTCAAGGATGTTGATAATTTGAATAGTTCTACCTGTACTGTAATGCCTTGGTGAAGCACAACAGGAAAATAAGCTGGGAAAAATAAATTACAATCAATATCTGTGTACTCTGTGGCAAAATCATTGTGAGTTGTACATCGAAGCACCTGGACTCTCAGCAGTGGGATGAAAGAGATCTGAGATTCTTCTGAGTTCAGTGAAGAGAAGAATAGAGGCTTTCAATGAATATAATACATCAATCAACAATGTATCTACAACCCTGTTCATTTAATTTAATTCATCCTTCATATTAATTTCAGTTAATGAGGAGATGTCTTTAAAACTTGAATCACTGCAGAATCATGGATATAAAACTAAATGTATGGAAACTGGTTAAGCTGCACTTATGATGCTTTAAAAATCTTATGAAGGAAGCATTGGCATCATAAACACACCAACTTTTGTACCTTGAGTCACAACCACAAACTTAGAGCAGCTCAGCATGGAATGGTCACACCACTACAAAATGTCTCCCACAAGGGAAGGGAAGTAAACCCCATCAGTTAACAGAACATTTATATTACTGCAATTATCTCCTATCATGAGTTATTCCAATATTACCATCCATGATTAGATTTATGGAAAAAAATCAGTTGTTAATATAAATTTGTTCTGGATAAAAGACAGAAAGCATTGTCATGTGTATCAGTGGTGCTCATAGGTCCACACTGCTGAGGGAGAAAGGCTTTTGTAATAAAGTTCAGTGAAAACACATGTAAGAATGTGTTTGGTAGCACTGAGACTTAAGTGGCTTTTGGTCACCAAAGCAGATGAGGCCAATGCAAGCCAGGATTGTTTGCAACTATTCAGGAGGCAGATGTTCAATTAATCCAAAATTCATAGAATCCTAGAAAGATAGAATGCCTTGTGTTGGAAGGGACCTTTACAGGTCATCTAGTCCAGCCCCTTGCAGAAGCAGGGACACTTTAAACCAGACTAGGTCACTCTGAGCCCCATCCAATCTGACCTTGAATGTTTCCAGGGATGGGGCCTCCACTACCTTTCTGGGCAACTGTTCTCATGTTTCACCACCATCATTGCAAAAAATGTCTTTCTTATGTCCAGTGTAAATCTATCTTCCCTTAGTTTAAAACCATTACTCCTTGTCCTGTCCTTGTCCTTTCCTTGATAGAAAAAGAACACAGACGCATGTAGCTCTTCAGATGCTTCAGTTTTTTGAAAGCGTACAAGAAACAGCTAGAGAAAGCTTTTCTAGATTTTATCCTTAAACAAGCCAGAAAGTGAGAATGCAAGACTATTTGTTTAAAGGTACCACTCACATTCCCTCAGAAGGGAAGAAGCAGAAGCAGGTAATAAAAGAAGGATTTCAGGAAGGCAGACTTCAATAAGCACAGAGAATTCACAAGTAAAATCTCACAGGTCTCAAATATAAAGAGAAAAAAACTTGGAAACCTTCTCTGGGTACAGATGCTGGTTTGCAAGTGAGAGCTTTCCCGGTGCAGAGGGATGACAGGAGCAGCAACGAGAAATCAGTTAAGCTATCTTACAGTCTTTCCAGTGATAACAAATGCAGGAAATAAGCACACAGCCACAGAAACTAGGTCAGATTGATTGAGGGTTGTATAAAATAATAGCATAAGCAATTAGGGGGAAAATTGGAAATGCCCAGAGATAAAAAAATAAAAGGAAATGCAAGCAGAAGAGGGATTTTAAAGGTAACAAGAAATCAATTTGTAGGGATATCAAGTAGCAAGAAGATAACAAAAAAAATGTCAATCTGTTGCTTGATTGGAAAGACAATTTATTGGCAGATGTCACCAGGAAAGACCAAATGCCTTTCTGTGTTTGTCTTCACACAAAGCCAGAAATCAATTAGTTAATGAACCAAAAGAGTGACAAATCACTACTTAGAAAAGAGAAAAAGACAAGTTAGAAAGTATGTAAATAAGAAAAGGGTATTTTTTACAGATTGGTCAGGCCACGTGTATACTATCCTGGTGGATTAAAAATCTGACTTCAGCAAACTTTGAGCATGTTTGGAGGACAGATGCGTTATTTTAAAACTTGAAAGAGAGACTGTGGCACTTAGCTTTAGAAGGAGACAAAATCAAGAGTAACTACAGAAGGCTGGCTAGTTGTCTTCAGTTCACCTGAAGCACTGAAAAAAATAACGCAGTATCTTTACGCATCCTTAAAACAAGGAGATAAGTAATAGCCAATGTGAATTTGTCTAGGACAGTTATCAATCTAAAACAGCATCCTTCTGTGGGTAAAGGAGAAATAGCAGGTGTCAAGTAGCTAAGCTTGGAAAAGGGAATTCTCATAAGTAGACTACAGATGAAATTACTGTAGGAGAAGGGCAAAAGTAGCTGGAAAACTATTCAAAAAGAAACTGTCATGGACTCATAGCGAAACTGAATTAAAACATGTTTCTACAAGGCTGTTTTAGACACTATCAGTTGATAGAAATCAGCATATTCCTATCAAACTAGCAAATTAAAAAAAAAAATATCCAAGTAAGCTTTAGGACAGAGACATGGTGGTTAAACGGAAGAAACTTTTCCTAAATACAAAACTTACCACCTTAGCAGGAATAACAAGTTGCATGACTGGGCTAGATAGCAGATCTGCAAAGAAAGATCTGGTATTTCAGGTGATCATAAGCAGAAGAGAAGTCAATGATGATGTGTTGTCAAAATTTTTATATCCTAGTGAGTTGTAACAACAGGAGTTTAACCCATAAAAATATCAAATAACACATCTGGCCTACCCACTCTGGTTAGTTCTGAGAAAGTTCAAAGGACAGAAACCGGATTGACCAAAGATCAAGCAAACATGACCTCTGAGGAAAGATTTAATGAAGACAGGTTTTTTCAGTCTGAAGAAAAGACAATCTTCACTCAAGAAAACCCCAAACTGGGGACAGAGAATAAAGGAATGAAGGGGCTTCAACTGTAACGAAAAGGATTGGATATTAGAAACACAGAACTTCTAAAACTAAGGATATAGAAGCATGGAATAAGCTGTGGCAGGAACATTGAAGATCCAACTATTGTTTTACTAAAGACTAAATTGTATTACTGCTTGTCAAGGAAGTTTGCTGGTAGAGAAGGTACTGCTTTTTGGCACAGAAATAGACTACATGACCTCTTGGAGCCTCTCCCAGTCATATAATTTTATGATTCTGTGCTTCCAAGATGTTGTAGCTACTCCAAAAAGCTAATTAACATCTTTTTATATATCTTAATTCCAGTATTAGAGTTGTATCAGTCTACTTCTAGAAAAACAGCTCCAGTAGATTTGCTTTGCAACCACAGTACTGAGTATGGTCTTCAAAGAAAGCTAACTCCACAGCACTAGTCTATGCCAATTCTAAAGGCAAATGGTGAGACAGTAGACTCCTGTGATGAGGCGTCAACTGAGAGCTAAATCCAATCCATTGTTTCTTCAGGGCTGTGCAAGCCCCAGTGGCTAAATTTGGTCCCACCGTATCTAGCAACCCCTATTCCCAGACCCACTGCCTGAGCTGGACTTGACAACCAAGCAAGAACCTAAGCAGCTACTGGCATCTCCAGCCAGCTTGGTGTCCTGCTAAGTGCCACTGGTGGGTCCACTTTATGTGGACTATTTTAAAGCCAAACAAATTTCTACTTACTTTTTTTAGTGTACATGAGCTGTTATCTTACAGTCTTATCCTATTAATAACTGTATACATCAAAAGTGAAAAATGAAGCTGCGTTGCGAAACCCTGGCCTAAATTCCTCTTCATTTTCTTTTAATACAAAAGCTACCTAGTTACAGGTACAGAATCATGATTTGGTATTTCATTTTTATGGACTCAAGTGGGTTTACTTTAATTTGGAAATTGTATGTGGTTTTTAAGCAACTCGGAGCTGACCTCTGTCACAGCAATGCTGCAGCAAAACCACTGTTTCCGTTACAGCTTCATTACTAGGAAAGGAAATACAAATTCCTGGAAGATTATATCATGCATGTTCTATTTGCCACTAGGTGGGGGTGGAACATAATCTTCTAGTTAATCTTTAAATAGTATCAATAGAGAAAGTGAAAGGCAAAGTGTATTTTCTCAGCCGGTAACTAAAGAAGAATCATTCTGTCAATAGAGAGCTACTTCAGGAATTCACAGGTGTCTACAACTACAAGCTATGGGAACAACTTTTCATAAAATACTAATAATTTGTAAGAAATCTTTTTGATTCTTACTCAGAATGCAAGTTTTTTCATTTGTTTTTCAGTCAACATTAAAAACTGGAAGACCTGTTTTTCTGAAACTTTTATACCCACCTTATGCATTTTCAAGGAGGTGCCTTGAACAATATCGTGTTCAGCCCTGTTGCCTATTGTTAATGCCACATCTTTTGTTGGGATTGAGAACACCGTGTATCTATATAAATACTTTTCAGATATTTTGTATAAACTTAGACATTTCACAATAATTTGTATAAACTTAGAAATCATGCACTTCTTTTTATCACACAAGGTCCACTTGCATTTTTTCATGACCAGTGACACTTAAGATCATTTTTTAAAGCCTTCATATTGTAAATTCTTAAAACAAAACAATATTTTTTGCCCAACAATCCTGCCCAACAATTCTTCTGCACATATTTCTGCCTGTCTTGAAACAGGTGTCCTTTTTATTTTAAGTGCAATATCTTAGACTGTCATTAATAGTTAGCTGTAGTTATATTAGACTAAAGATGGATCATCAAAGAAAGAAAGAACCACAATCATGGGTTGCAATCCTTTCTTTCTTCTTTAGAAGGTGAAAGAAAAAAAATTAATTTTACAGGTATTTTTACTATTTCTTGGAAAAACACAAACTTAAGGCATATAATAGAAGGAATATACTGTAGGCTTCTAACATTATGAGTGGTGTAAGGGATGTGAAGATGAAAAGCAACTTTTCATGCAACATGCAGTTAAACCATAGAACATAGTGTTAAGGATTGCAATGAAGTCAAAATACAATAAATTTAAAAAATAATTGCTCATAACAAGTTCTGGAAGGATAAATCTGTTGGGTTTCTAAGGTTCTTTTAATTTAAATGTTCATCAGTACTAAAAGCAATGGTTAAGGTGGAAAGAAAACTGTAGTATCTACACGTGGAAAGAGTACAAGACGAAGGGATGTGTTTGCTCCATTTCTTATGCTTTCCCCCTTTGTCTTTAAGAGCATCTCAGTTCTTGCTTGAGTCCTGCTCTGAGGCTAGCTCTCCAGTGGCATGAAGGAAGCATGGTGCCACTGTAGAAGGTGACATGAGTGCTTTCCTCCAAGGTTTACCAAGTCCAGTGACTGCCAGGCAGGACAGGCTTGTATCTCGGTAGACATTAAGAGAGCATATCTGGTGTCATGCATATTTGCAGACTCTTTTTGTCATTCTTCAGGGTACAGCCGGCTCTCTCTAGGCCACCTTACCCAGCCAGTTCTTTCCAATTGACAAGAGGCTCTGCTAGCAAGGTACACACAGCTTAGCTGAGCAGCCACCAAGCAGAGGTTTCTTGGTGAATACACACAAAAGGTAGCTGGAATTTAATAAGTTACCAGGCACTAGTATGGTCCTTATCCTGATAAGATCCCTAAGGAGCCTTTGCTGGCCCAGCATGCATCAGGAAGGTGGGGAAGGGTCAGCTTTTCTGCTCTGTTCTGCTGATCTACCATCTGCTCATGACAGTTTTCCTTTAGGATTTTATACTTTTCCATGTTACAATTTTTTCCTCCCAAGTCACCCTCAACAACCCTATGTCCATCTGCAATTTTGCCTTCCTTGTGTCACATGATTTGACTTGCAGCTCAGCAATTTCAGTGGAAGCCTGAACCAAGGCTGCACATATGGACCTTATCGAAGCAGGGTCCTGGAGGGCCAAGTCCCCAGGGTTGGGGCTCAACACAAGGTTAAACAATGCAGCGGTTACCCTGAATGCCATCTCTGGGTGATCCTAACACAAATTTAGCCACCCTGGGCCAGTAGCAGCAGTCAGTGGTGCAGTCAAAAATAGTAGGGATGACGCGTACCCTGCTGCTCCTCGTCTCACTTGACTGCACACCCGTGACAGCAGACCTGTGACAAGGGAATACAAAGCTGCTCTGCCAGCTCCAAGCCAAAAGGGGAGTCTCTTTGTGGTACAGAAGCTCCTCGTTGTGATGTGGATTCTCTTTCTGATAAGGAAATCTTTCTGGAACTATTTCCTCGTGGGTTTCCTCGCCTTGGGCTGTACTGCTGCACAAAATTTAGTGCCACAGAATTGCCTGCAGTGCAAAATCATTTTTCTTTTGACCAGGAATCACTAGCAGGATGCCATTGAAACTGTCTGAGCCCTTAAAATCAAGATTTTCTTTACATTAGAAAATAGTTTACACTGAGTTCCTGGAGTCTGAAGTGAAGCTGCTAAAATATCTTCTCTGTGCTCTGAGGGCATCCAGTCCCTGGCATAACATTTTGAATATTAAAAATTTGGGGGGAAAATGCAGCAAATTTCAATGAAATCAGAAGAAAAGTTTCAAAGCATGCCATCACGTGATGCATTCAGTACACTCATGAGCCAGTGCTTTAGCAGTCAGTTCAAGTGACCTGGAACCCTCCATCCACAGACTCACTGCCTATGTCCCCAAGCCACACTGGAGGCTTGGGAGCCTCCCTACACTTTCCTCCTATCCCCTCAAGTGATGCAGGTTTCTCAACTCTTTTCTTTCCCACCCTTCCATCCTTTTTCCAAAGAATGATCCAGCATCCCCTCCCCTGCTTTACATTTTAGCCTAATTTTTGTGCTTTCTGCTTGCAGCTGTGAGCTAATGGGAAAAGGGACACTTCCATAATTAGCAATTTTTAGAGCAGGAGCAGCCCCTTCTGGGACACTGTGACTTCTGTGCAGCAGAGTTCAAAATTATAATAAGGGTGATTGACAGAGACACTATGTGCCTGGGGGCTGTGGAGGACAGTTAGTAGGACGGAGTATGTAGTGTATGCTGGCATGATCCCAGAGGAAGCTTCTTCATCGAGGATATTTTTCATTAGGGGACGTACCAAAAAGATCAGATCTTGTCAGTGTTGAACAGGCTTATAGACCTTCATGAAGAAAAGGTAATTTTTACTGTCAAAGCTCTAGATGGTCGTGTAAGCTTATAAAATGTTTTGGGTTTTGTTTTTTTTCCTAGTCTGGGTCTGTTCTCCCTTGACCCATATTTATACACAATTACCCACGTAGCAGCCACCTGGTTTAATTTGGAAGTTCATCTTGCTTTGAACTAGAGGGATTTCAGAGACCCCTTCCCAGCTCAATTATTTTGTGATTTGGCATTTTAGTTAGGAAGTGTTATCATACCTGACCGGTTCACTTTTAACATTCATTTTGCACTTGCAGTGCCTCTGTATAAATGACATACATAACACCAAGCAGGCACAAAGCATGTTTTAGGTGTTTCACCAGCCTATATTCTTTGACATCCCAGATCACTCCCCAGTAGTTATCCCAGCTGGGCCTGTCTAATTTGGGGCAAAGGGCAGGATCAGTGGCTGTCATCTCCGGAGGGATCACAGCTACCTCTCATTTGACCTATCTTCCTTTTTTAACAGCTGAGAGTAACCTGAACTGCATTTCGTCTCACAGATACTCTCAGCTGCTTCAAATGAACAGCAGGCAATGAAGAAAAGAATCTTAATGAACAGCTAAAATATTGTATGTATGGGTATGATTTTGATGCAGTCAGACATCATTCATTTTTATACTATTACATTTTGTATACTTTATTGAATTTGGTTAGTAATTTCATCTTTGCACTCAGAGGAAAAGCCTCTGGTGATTCAACTACTATTAAAGGAAAAATTCAAAGGATTTTCAGTATCATTATGCCACCCAACAAAACACTGATACCTATTAGTTTAGGAAGTGCAAGGTTAGGTAGATGATAATTCTCATGAAGAATAAGCAGAAATTCCAATTAAAAGGAAAATTGCAAAATATATCCAATCAAATTATCAAAATGACAAGGAAATAGAACCTCATATTCTGTCTGAGACAGTGACTGCTATAGCTGAAGTGATGAAATAACTCTTCTCTTGACATTTTGAAAGAGCTCTGCAGAGAAAAGCTTCGAAGTCTTATTATTTAAAAACTATTCAAACCAGAGGTTCTTCTCGTGACTAGCCACTTCGAAAATTTCAGTTATGACAATAAGCAGATATATTCTACAAAGAACACTTTAAATTATATTTTTACTTATGAAAAAATTGTACATGGGAGTCAGACTGCAATAAGCAGAGCAAATGGATTTACATGATCTTTGCAGACATATGCATTTAATTTTTTCATTACAGAAGAGATTTTTACAACAGAACACAACAAAATAAAACTTTCCTTGATGTTAATAATGTAAATCCCAGTGGAAACAGCTGATCTGAGAGGCTGTTGGAGGGACCTGCTAATTTCAACGTATGTTCATATTACCTGATAAGCACTGTTGAGGATAACGCTACGTATTTAATTTCAGAGCGGGGAAAAAAGTGCAACTGATCCTGCAACAGATTGCACCTCTCTGGTCTCCCGTGACTTCAATGGGACTCCTGCCCTGCGAGGTCAAAACCAGCAAGGAGCGCGACACACTAACTAAATATCAGCTTAACTTCAGGAAAAAAAGACTAAGCGCTGTGATGGGTTGATGCTGGCTGGATGCCAGGTGCCTGCCAAAGCCAATCTATCACTCCAATCCTCGGCTGAACAAGAGAAAGAACAGACAACAAAAGGCTCATGTATTGAGGTAAGGACAAGGAGACCACTCAGCAAGTACTATCACAGACAAAGCAGACTCAGGGAAATCACTTTCATTTATTAGCAATCAAATCAGAGTAGGGCAACGAGAAATAAAATCGCATCTTAAAGCATCTTTCCTGGACCTCTCTCTTCCTCCTGGGCTTAACTTCACTCCTGATTTTCTCAGTCCTCCGCATGAGCAGTGCAGGGGCACGGGGAAGGGGTGGTGGTGTCAGTTCATCACGTCTCAGCTGCTCCTTCCTCCTCAGGGGAGGGACCCCTCACACTCTTTCCCAGCTCTGGTGTGTGGTCCTTTCCATGGAGACAGTCCAATATCGGTCCTTCCCCCAGGCTACAGTTCTTCAGGAACTGCTCCAGCGTGAGCCCTTTCCATGGGGTACAATTCTTCAGGAGCAGACTTCTCCAGCACAGGTCACCCATGGGGTCTCAAGTTCCACCAGCAAACCTGCTGCAACATTGGCTCCTCTACATGGATCCNAAATTGTACATGGGAGTCAGACTGCAATAAGCAGAGCAAATGGATTTACATGATCTTTGCAGACATATGCATTTAATTTTTTCATTACAGAAGAGATTTTTACAACAGAACACAACAAAATAAAACTTTCCTTGATGTTAATAATGTAAATCCCAGTGGAAACAGCTGATCTGAGAGGCTGTTGGAGGGACCTGCTAATTTCAACGTATGTTCATATTACCTGATAAGCACTGTTGAGGATAACGCTACGTATTTAATTTCAGAGCGGGGAAAAAAGTGCAACTGATCCTGCAACAGATTGCACCTCTCTGGTCTCCCGTGACTTCAATGGGACTCCTGCCCTGCGAGGTCAAAACCAGCAAGGAGCGCGACACACTAACTAAATATCAGCTTAACTTCAGGAAAAAAAGACTAAGCGCTGTGATGGGTTGATGCTGGCTGGATGCCAGGTGCCTGCCAAAGCCAATCTATCACTCCAATCCTCGGCTGAACAAGAGAAAGAACAGACAACAAAAGGCTCATGTATTGAGGTAAGGACAAGGAGACCACTCAGCAAGTACTATCACAGACAAAGCAGACTCAGGGAAATCACTTTCATTTATTAGCAATCAAATCAGAGTAGGGCAACGAGAAATAAAATCGCATCTTAAAGCATCTTTCCTGGACCTCTCTCTTCCTCCTGGGCTTAACTTCACTCCTGATTTTCTCAGTCCTCCGCATGAGCAGTGCAGGGGCACGGGGAAGGGGTGGTGGTGTCAGTTCATCACGTCTCAGCTGCTCCTTCCTCCTCAGGGGAGGGACCCCTCACACTCTTTCCCAGCTCTGGTGTGTGGTCCTTTCCATGGAGACAGTCCAATATCGGTCCTTCCCCCAGGCTACAGTTCTTCAGGAACTGCTCCAGCGTGAGCCCTTTCCATGGGGTACAATTCTTCAGGAGCAGACTTCTCCAGCACAGGTCACCCATGGGGTCTCAAGTCCCACTAGCAAACCTGCTGCAACATTGGCTCCTCTACATGGATCCACAGCTCCTGTTAGGATCCTGCTCTGGCTAGGGCTTCCAACAGGATCACAGCCTCCTTTGGGTGCATCCACCTGCTCCAGTTCCACCTTTTACAGGTAGATATCTGCTCCACCGTTAACCTCCATGGGCTGCAGTGGGACAGACTGCTTTACCATGGTCTACACTATGGACTGCAAGGAATTCTCCGCTCCAGTGCCTGGAGCACCTCTACTCCCATCTTCTTCACTGACCCTGGTGTCTGCAGAATTGTTTCTCTTATACATTCTCAGTCCTCTCTTCTGGCTGCTACTGTGCATATTTTTTCCTCCCCTTTCTTATCACAGAGGCATTCCCACCATCACTGATGGGCTTGACAATGGGCAGCAGTGGGTCCATCTTGGAGCCAGCTGGCACTGGCTCTACTGGACGTGGGCGAAGCTCCTGGCAAGTTCTCACAGAAGCTACCCCTGCAGCCTCCTTGCTACCAAAACCATGCCATGCAAAACCAATAGAAAAGTTTGTGAAGGTAACAATTTTTAATATTTCCATTAGAAGACTATAAGGACTATGTTAAGATCTAATGTAGTTCATAAAGTAATCCTCTCCTTGCTACTTTCTGCATGGGTATTTTTCAAAGCTGCCAACAAGGCGACAGTTTTGAGTTAATACTATTAGTGCTATAATTCAGTTAATACTATGCTTCTAAATACAAAAGATAAGCTCTTACAAATCAGAGACCTGATAGAATGGGTGTACACACCCACAGGGTTACAGACAGAGTTAGGTGAAGAAGAAAATCTACCTCTCAGGTCAGCTCATACAATAACAACACATTGGCAGAACAAGACAGCATGGCATGGCTAATATATGCAAATGATACATGCCTTTTCTCAGAAATTAATATATGTCCGGTCCTGTTCATTTGTCTGTGAGATCTGCCCGTACAGAGTCAAAGGCAAACTTACACACATCCCACCAGGAACAAGCTTTACCTGCTGAGAGCTCTTTATTCTGGTTAGCTGTTGCTGATACAGCAGCAAGTTGATACCTCATGTGATGTCCTCTGGGTTGCTGCTTCTTCCTCATAGGATTTAAGAAAGCTTTTGGAGACTGTAGTGTTTTTGACACCACTGAAAAGGGCTCAAGGACTCCGGAAAACTGAAAAAGCATCTTTTACCCCCTTTTCATAGTTTGGTGCTGCAGAAGGAAGTATCTTTGTAACTCAAAGCCTTTCATTTCATGCATATATATAGAAGGGGTAAAGACAAAGTTGGTTTATTAATGACCTCTCTTTCTCTTATCCTCTGCTCAGCCATGTACTAGACTCCAAACTCATTAGCTTCCATTATGTTCTTCTTCAAGGAGATATTTCACAAGAAGACAACCAGCTTCACAGGAAGAAGGCAGAGGAGTCTTTAGCAAAAGATCCTTAGCATGCAACCATAATTACTGCACCTCAGTTCACAGAGAATCCAGAAAATCGTGTTCAGCAATATGTCTTTCTCTCATTCTAGGAAGTGATAATGAAAACTGTTGTGCAAACAGAGAGCTTAGCATTTAATTTGGTAATTTCAAGAGAGCTAACTTTACTAGACTACTTCTCAAATTGATGCCTAAACAGGCTCCACTGAGGTATTTCATATGGACACAAGCACCAGTGACAGACACTGCCCACTAAATGGTGTGCCTATGGCATCTTGGCTTGTATCAGAAACGGTGTGACCAGCAGGTCCAGGGAGGTTACTCTCCCTCTGTACTCAGCACTGGTGAGAGCACTCCTTAAACCCTGTGTTCAGTTCTGGGCCCCTCACCACAAGAAGGATGTTGAGGCTCTGGAGCGTGTCCAGAGAAGAGCAACAAGGCTCATGAAGGGGCTGGAGAACAGGCCTTATGAGGAACGTCTGAGAGAGCTGGGATTGTTTAGCCTGGAGAAGAGGAGCTACCATTGACACACCACCCCTTGAAAAGGATGATATATTTCAAGTTTTTCACCATTTGCATTATCGTTTTCAATCTCCCCCACAAAAAAGAAGGCAATCAAAAGGCAGTATGTTTTACTGAACCATGTGAAAAGAAGTCCAATATGTTTTTTCAGGTACCCAACCCTGCAATATATTGTTAGAAAAAAAACCCAAAACTTAGTATTATTACACTTATTTGGATAAGAGGAGGTTGAGAGGGGACCTCATTGCTCTCTACAAATACCTGAAAGGAGATTGTAGAGAGGAGGGAGCTGGTCTCTTCTCCCAAGTGACAGGGGACAGGACAAGAGGGAATGGCCTCAAGCTCCACCAGGGGAGATTTAGGCTAGACATTAGGAGGAAGTTTTTCACACAAAGGGTCATTGGGCATTGGAACAGGTTGCCCAGGGAGGTGGTTGATTCACCTTCCCTGGAGGTGTTTAAGGCACAGGTAGACGAGGTCCTTAGGGACATGGTTTAGTGTTTGATAGGAATGGTTGGACTCGATGATCCGATGGGTCTCTTCAGACTGATGATGCTATGATTCTACAATTATTTACATTTTATATTAAAATAAATGTTAGAACCACATAACAAGAGAATACTAAAAACATATTCCTGCTGCTGTAGAAAGTGAGCTTGATTTTTTTCTGCTACACTAGTAAGAAGTGACATAAACGTGAACTAATACCTTGGCACCTTGACATTTTAGGCTGATTAGGGTGTAGGGCACAACAAAGAGATACTAAAAATGTTTTTCTTAAAAAAATACAATAAAAAATGTTTCAGGTAGAGTCGGAGGAGGAGAAGTTGTTATAAACTATAAAAGACAGAAGCAACTATTAGCGCATGGAAAACTGATACTGTAAATTCCTATCCAAATATCATATATGATCCAACAATACATTGTTCAACCTCTGATATTATCTTTTAAGTTTTACTGAAGTGACAAATATTGTGCCCTATCTTTGGCATAAAAAAAGAATCACAGACTTCGAACAAATAAATTAATGGCAGCACAAAGAATTCAGATACCTGAGCTACAGATAGCCCGCGTGAGATTTATTTGATAAAAGATAACAAGATAAATGTAATGTTAGGGGGTTAAAAGAGACAAGAAATAAAATAAAGTACTTTCTGGACTTGAAAGAGAAGTTTGGTACTCAGGGCAATTATAACTAAATTAAATCCAAACTAGATTAAACTGAAACTCTGGAGCTCAGTATGTTTTGCAGGCCATTCTCTGTCTCCATCCCTGTTTGGATTTTTTTTTAAAGATCAATTTTTCTTTTAATTAAACAATTTGACCTTCATTCTTCTTTGGGGACAACCTTCAGTTTCTAAGGGATAGTGAAAAACAAGTGAGTGGAACCAATGCCACCTATACCAAATGTCTAATAGACTCTATGAGCCACAGGCAAAAGTGTTTTTTAAGAACAGAAGAATATCAGAATTATATCAGATGACCCAACTACACATCTTATAAATGAGAAGGTAATTAAAAGATGATAGAATCTCAGTTGACAACCCAAAACTTTTTACATTTTACCAGCCTCTACAACCTGTACTGAAATTTTCCATGTTCATATCAACCACTTTTATTCTGATGTCATGCAGAACATCTAGGCATTTACAAGAATTGGACTAAATTACAGTACTTTGGTTTGCCCACATGAACAAATTCTTGCTGATTAAATAATCAACATGGACCTACTGGAAGCCCTGCAAGGCAAGTATTCTTTGTAAAAATGGAGCTTAATTCTCCACTCACTGAGAAAAGAGAATATCCAACATTATTACAGGCAGGAGAGCCTGTGGTGGTCAATACCATCCATTGGTACTGTGCCTATGACTAAACCTGTGAAGTTATTGATAGCAGTGGTACAAAATATAGAATTAGTGCATGATGGATTTTTTTCTTTTTTTGATGGAGTAATTTGTTTAGAGTCTTCCCACCAAAAAAAAAAAGTCTCTTATTTTCTCTTATAGCACCCCACAGAGAAGCAAAGAGAAATGTTGTTTTCATGTTACTATTCCAAACCCTAACAATGCTGCTTCTTTGTTAGCATTGGGGAATAACTAATGGCTTTTATCTGATATACTGCCTCTGTGGGAAAGAATTAATTAAAGGGACCACCAATTGATTGTGGATGCACTTGGTACAGCCCAAAATAATGTTTCTCTGGCTCTTACACGAATCCAAGCACAACTGGGGATGCAATCTATGGTAGCAGCAATTATGAGACAAATTGAAGAAGGCACCTTACCCTCTTGAAAAGTAATTTGGGATAATGCAACTACATTTGAAAAGGAATTCCAGTCCTGGTGCTATTTAGTCGATTTTATTTATGACCCCATCAATAATAAGGCCACAGCTTTTGTCTTAAAAATATGCAGTGCTTCACTATACACCATCCTTGTGTTAGGATTAAATCACAATGGAGCTATACTCTATCCATTAGGACACAGAGTACAGGACAAACAAAATGCAAATAAATTGCAAGCTGTTGATGTTAATGTACACATTGTCTGGAAACAACAGAGATTCATTAGCAACGGTAACACCACCAAAGCCCAAGACATTTGTCTTGACACTGAACAATATTTTTGTCATTTTGAAATATATCCCAATGAAACCCCTGAAACCGTACTTGAATGTATAGGAAAAAGATGTATTTGTAGAAGAACCTTTTGTTATTTTATATTCAAAGATAACATTACTATCGATACAAGTATTCACTCAAATATTTGTGTTTGTAACTTTACTAAAATTATAGGATGCAACTTTAATTATTCAGCTCCTGTTACATCTTATAAATTGTTACATACTTATAAACTGAGCCAAGATTTACTGTCTACCTCCACTGAAATAAATCTTATATTGGTGAAGAAGCTACTACAACAAAATTACCCATGTGAGCTGCTAGAATGCATCCAAAACAATGGACACAAAAGTCTAATCACCGTTCATCATGATACAGAAGAGATACACTATGTCTTGGAAAGAATGAAGAAAGATGAAGAACATCATTGGTAGGAAATGCTTTTTGAATGGTCACTGACAGCTGTGATTTTACTAACTTTAATATGTCTATTACTTATAATCATATCATAGATGAAGATTTGGCACATGATTCAATAAATAACCCAAATTCATTGTCCCAAAATATGCACACTAATAATATTAATAGAACAAATATAACTAATGTAATTAATATTACTAATACTATTGCAAGTATCAATACTTTACTATCTACTTGCCGTCAATCTGTAAGCACATAAATTATTAATATAGTATTTATGGCAGAGAGATAAGAGCTGACTGTGTGAAGGTAAAATGAACTGACTATAGTCACGGGTTGGAGTGTGACAGTGTGTTTTCCCTCACTCCTCAACCTGACCTTTTCCCATAACCCTGATCAAGATATAACTACCAGTGATGGTCATGAAGGATGCATCTGATCTGATGGCTGCATCTGGTTCAAAGTGGATTTGGGGGAGACAGTTAGCAACACAACAGCCAAGGGCTAATCTGTGGTTATGCACCCACCTGGCAACAGTGCTGGATGCTGTTCAACTCAAGCCAAATTTAGAAGAAACTGGCACCCACAGTCGATATGCAAATATGACTGTGTCAATCACCTTATTCCATAAACAGTGGGCAGCCCAAGAGCCCTTTGAACTCTTCTGCATGGCAGCAGGCTGCACACCAGGCTCTACTCTCGACCAGTGATGCCTCTCAAGGTTACTCCTCAAGGCTGACAGAACTCCTTAACACATCAGCTACTCAGTAAGCAAATTGGGTTTCAGTGCACTGAGACTTTGAAACTTTAGCTAAGTGATAAAGGATTGATAGCTCATATATAACACTTCAGATATAAACCATTGACCAGGTCTGGGACTAGGACTCGATCCAGCCACACCTAGACTCTGCTCTGAGGAATTCAGAAAGCAACTAGTTACTTTCTGAACCTCGTGACTCAACAAGAGGGTCTCCCTGGGTCTCCCTAATAGGTTTGTCTGGCCCTTTCCTCTATGCAGTAAATAATTAAGTGCATCTTGCCACCAAATCTTGTTAAACCACTGCTGCATTTACTATAAAACTTTGTTAGGTCACTGGTTTATATCAATAAACATATTGCTGCTTCTATCTTATAAGAGAAACACATTACTTCATCTGCTTCAGAGTGAGAATGCCATACTCCACCATTGAGCTGGATTTTCACTCTGCAAGAACACATCTGAGCTGGCTTTGCCCAGGTTAATAGCTTGATCCCCAATTTGTAGTACCTGAGAGTAGAGACAGATTCAAATACTCACTGGAAAGCCAGGCCAGAGAGAATCATGGAATCATAGTATAACCAAGTTAGAAGAGAGTCACTGGATCATTGAGTCAAACCATCCCTATCAAACACTAAGCCATGTCCCTCAGCACCTCATCCACCCATGTCTTAAACACCTCCAGGGAAGGTGACTCAACCACCTCCCTGGGCAGCCTGTTCCAGTGACCAGTGACCCTTTCTGTGAAAAATACATTTATCATACTTTGTCTTAAATTCATATGACAGATCTACTTTTTTTAATAATACTCTAAAAAACATTTAAGTTTACAAAGTCAAGCACTCAGGATTTGGAAAATACTAAAATTAAGTTTTCCTGTACAAATGCATTGCAGATCTTTTAGCAATATTACAGTACGGTTACATGCATGACCTCATATGACCAAAAGTTCAGGGGAAATTTTTAAATAGTACCGCCAAAGGATTTTTTTTCCTTTAAGTTAGCTCATGTGTAAAGATAAGTAATATTTCATATAATGCTCAACAGTGTAATTTGTGTTTGTAATGTCTATCATGGTAATTGCTGATGATCTCTTCTATATTTTCCTTTTAAATGTATCCTCTCAGCCCCATAATTCTAGATTAGGATGTTTACTGTGATAAGCACATTCAATTTTCATCAAAAGGAATGGAAATGCCACATAGACAACTTGTAATCTGCACTTGCATTTGCTGCTTTCCTCTCATCATATGAGTTGACGCTTTCACAACAACCATCATCTCTTCAGCCCAGGAAGCCACACTTCTGTCAGAGCAACCCAAAAGTACATTCCTGGTTTCACCACTCCATCACTTGACAAAATCATACATAATCTTCTGCCTGACTTGTGTCCATATGTCCTTCCATTTGCTTACCAAGGATTTTGACTAACTGATTGAATCCCCATAGGATTGTTTATTAACTTCTTTACAATTAATCATATTTTCACATTATTCTTAATCTGATTAATATTGCCCCTTTTGAACTTGCAATTAACATTTTCTTTCATCTGAAGATCTGAAAAAGTTCCTTCAGAGCTGTGTTGAAACAGGTTAACAGTAATAAAACTTTATTATAAAGGTGTGACAAAAGCAATAAATAATATGCAAAATATTGACAAGTGATTTTATGATGTGAACCACAGAATAAATAAAATTTTACATACAACACATGTTTGGGACACAGAAATCTTCATCATTTGGAAACATACTGTGTTATAATCATGCATTTACGGAATAACCTTCCTTCCAAAAAAAATTCCAGTTTTAAGCCAACTAATATGCCAAACCAATTATTGCTCTAATGCACCAACAATTGTAAATTTGATTCTTACTGAAAGGTCTGTTTGTCTATCTAAATGGCAAAATGGGTTGAATTTTGACTGTTTAGCAGTCTCTTTTCTCCCATGCATAGGGAAGCTGGAAGGAGAAATAAAGTTGTNTTAACACATCAGCTACTCAGTAAGCAAATTGGGTTTCAGTGCACTGAGACTTTGAAACTTTAGCTAAGTGATAAAGGATTGATAGCTCATATATAACACTTCAGATATAAACCATTGACCAGGTCTGGGACTAGGACTCGATCCAGCCACACCTAGACTCTGCTCTGAGGAATTCAGAAAGCAACTAGTTACTTTCTGAACCTCGTGACTCAACAAGAGGGTCTCCCTGGGTCTCCCTAATAGGTTTGTCTGGCCCTTTCCTCTATGCAGTAAATAATTAAGTGCATCTTGCCACCAAATCTTGTTAAACCACTGCTGCATTTACTATAAAACTTTGTTAGGTCACTGGTTTATATCAATAAACATATTGCTGCTTCTATCTTATAAGAGAAACACATTACTTCATCTGCTTCAGAGTGAGAATGCCATACTCCACCATTGAGCTGGATTTTCACTCTGCAAGAACACATCTGAGCTGGCTTTGCCCAGGTTAATAGCTTGATCCCCAATTTGTAGTACCTGAGAGTAGAGACAGATTCAAATACTCACTGGAAAGCCAGGCCAGAGAGAATCATGGAATCATAGTATAACCAAGTTAGAAGAGAGTCACTGGATCATTGAGTCAAACCATCCCTATCAAACACTAAGCCATGTCCCTCAGCACCTCATCCACCCATGTCTTAAACACCTCCAGGGAAGGTGACTCAACCACCTCCCTGGGCAGCCTGTTCCAGTGACCAGTGACCCTTTCTGTGAAAAATACATTTATCATACTTTGTCTTAAATTCATATGACAGATCTACTTTTTTTAATAATACTCTAAAAAACATTTAAGTTTACAAAGTCAAGCACTCAGGATTTGGAAAATACTAAAATTAAGTTTTCCTGTACAAATGCATTGCAGATCTTTTAGCAATATTACAGTACGGTTACATGCATGACCTCATATGACCAAAAGTTCAGGGGAAATTTTTAAAAAGTACCGCCAAAGGATTTTTTTTCCTTCAAGTTAGCTCATGTGTAAAGATAAGTAATATTTCATATAATGCTCAACAGCGTAATTTGTGTTTGTAATGTCTATCATGGTAATTGCTGATGATCTCTTCTATATTTTCCTTTTAAATGTATCCTCTCAGCCCCATAATTCTAGATTAGGATGTTTACTGTGATAAGCACATTCAATTTTCATCAAAAGGAATGGAAATGCCACATAGACAACTTGTAATCTGCACTTGCATTTGCTGCTTTCCTCTCATCATATGAGTTGACGCTTTCACAACAACCATCATCTCTTCAGCCCAGGAAGCCACACTTCTGTCAGAGCAACCCAAAAGTACATTCCTGGTTTCACCACTCCATCACTTGACAAAATCATACATAATCTTCTGCCTGACTTGTGTCCATATGTCCTTCCATTTGCTTACCAAGGATTTTGACTAACTGATTGAATCCCCATAGGATTGTTGATTAACTTCTTTACAATTAATCATATTTTCACATTATTCTTAATCTGATTAATATTGCCCCTTTTGAACTTGCAATTAACATTTTCTTTCATCTGAAGATCTGAAAAAGTTCCTTCAGAGCTGTGTTGAAACAGGTTAACAGTAATAAAACTTTATTATAAAGGTGTGACAAACGCAATAAATAATATGCAAAATATTGACAAGTGATTTTATGATGTGAACCACAGAATAAATAAAATTTTACATACAACACATGTTTGGGACACAGAAATCTTCATCATTTGGAAACATACTGTGTTATAATCATGCATTTACGGAATAACCTTCCTTCCAAAAAAAATTCCAGTTTTAAGCCAACTAATATGCCAAACCAATTATTGCTCTAATGCACCAACAATTGTAAATTTGATTCTTACTGAAAGGTCTGTTTGTCTATCTAAATGGCAAAATGGGTTGAATTTTGACTGTTTAGCAGTCTCTTTTCTCCCATGCATAGGGAAGCTGGAAGGAGAAATAAAGTTGTGCAACAATAAGGAAGCATCAGTTTTGGGGAAATGCTATGGTTTAACCTCAGCCAGCAACTAAGTGCCACACAACTGCTCACTCACCTTTCCCCCTGGTGGGATGGGGGAGAAACCCAGAAGGGTAAAAGTGACAAAACTCATGGGTTGAGATAAAGTCAGTTTAATAAGCATAAGCTGGGCAAGTCAGCAGAAAAAAAAACAAGGAGTTCATTCACTGTGTCCCATTGGTAGGCAGGTGTCCAGGAAATCAGGGCCCCTTTATGTGTAATAGTTACTTGAGAAGACAAACACCATCGCTCTGAATGTTCCCCTCTTTTCTTCTTCTTCTTCTTCCCCCAGTGTTATTTGCTGAGCATGGTGCCACATAGTATGGGATATCCCTTTGGTCAGTTGGGGTCAGCTGCCCTAGCTGTGTCCCCTCCCAGCGTTTTGTGCACTCCCAACCTGCTCCCTGGTGGGGTGGGGTGGGGTGAGAGGCAGAAAAGGTCCTGATGCCATAAGCACCACTAGGCAGTGAGTAAAACATCCTCATATTAGCAACACTGTTTCCAGCACAAATCTAAATCACAGGCCCATGTCAGCTACTACACAGAAAATTAACTTTACTCGGTCCAAAACCAGCACAGAAGAGCAGGAAGTACAGCAGAATCTTGACTTCTGGCAAGCCAACCTAGATATAGCGGTAGTGCATTTCTACAACGATTTGTATGATTTTACATTATTTCTCAGTAAAACCTGATGAAATGTCAGACCCAAAGAACAGCTGGCAGCAAGGAGACTGATAAGCTGCCATCCTGATACAGAAGGCAACTCTCAACTTTTTAAGTTGGAAAAGCAAAATTTTTGGCAGGAGCTCAACAGGTATTTCACAGTATCTTGTTTGCTGCCTCAGAAAATATATTGCTCTACTTTCATTCTGTATACTTACAAAAGATGGTATAAAATAAAAAGCACAGTAAGTAATTAATAGAAATGTGTGAAAAGGGTTGTGAATTTCTTCATTCCCATGCAGCCTGGCAAGATGCTTTGAGTGCAGAGTCTTGCCAAAGAATTAAATATGTCATCATACCTGCCAACATTCACTCATTCAAAACTACATTCTTTCATACTGAATTCATTTTAAAGTTGTCAAATTTTGTCCTCTAGGGACAAAGGACATTTACTGTGGAAACTATGAGCCATTGACAAAAAATTCACTGCTACTCCTTCCCTGGGGACCCTGAATTTGTGATTAAGGAAATGGCATTTCCTCTGATAGCCCACATAAAGGCAATGTACCAGTTTTGGAATAATTCTATTCATGTTCATATCTTGCTTTTAAAAATAATGCTCCTTTTCCATGTCAGGAAAAGCATCATTGATAGATCTGCAACCAAAGCACTAGCAGGTCATTCAAGTATGATACTTTAGTGTAGGCTAACACAGAGAGGGTCAGAAATTTTCTTTACGCTGCTCAAAGCCTCTGTGATGAGTCTCTGTTCAGAATAATTTGTCAGACCAAAGCTTTTGACAAGCTGTCCTAATAAAAGCAACCATGCCACTGAAATGATCTAGAAGTCTTCAGTAATAATGGAGTTTATAATAATGAATTCAATTCCAAGAAAGGAATTTTATGAATGACCGATTTTTTGTTTGGTTTTGGTGAATCCCCTGTGTTTTTATCTTAATCTCTTAGTGAGTAATTACATTTCTCCTTACCACCTCTTGCTGTTATCAGCCAAAACTGATTTATATTTTCATATTTTGTCCATTTTTTTCAATACAACCCCCGTGATTTTTTGTATTCTTCCCAACCTCTATATTGCTAACACATCAAGTCACACAGTCCTATAAACATCTGGTTATTAAGTTTAGGCAAGTTGCCTCCTAAATTAAAAAAAATCAAATGGTCTTGTCTAGAACTGAAAGGCCTATGTTGATGATGAATATAAACCACTATCTTTCTAGTGGATTTGCAAGTGCAGCTTCATGAAGTTCAGCAGGTTGTAGCACTTTGTACTGCTCAGGCTGTTCAGTAAATTATCCATCTTGTCTTATGATGCAGCAGACATGGCCTCAGTATAGCATTATCTATCATCCTCACAAAAAACCTTTTCTCCTACTTCTTCCACTTCATCACTCTCAAGTAAAATAATCAGTGGGAAGAGCCCTGCTCAAGCAGTCACTTATCTCCACAGGTCATCCCGGTCCATCATACCCATTCTACACTGTCTGGTGGTCTCTGGTAAGGTTAGCGTGAACTCTTTTATGAGTTATAGCTGGTCTGTCAGAAAGTACTCCCAGACATACATAGAAGTCCCTACGAGTTCTCCTTTCTGGGAGAAGCAAAATTCTCTCAGTCTGATGCCCTCTAAGGGATATTTGACTTCCAGTGAGTAAACTCATGAGGGGGTGGGAAGGGGAAGTCTGAGGTGCCTCTTCCTCACTCTACATAATGTTCAAAGCATCTTCATAGTTTTGGTAGTTTTTCAAATCTTAGTATCTAGGGTCTGCAGTATAACCTGCTTGTGAAGCTTCCCTGTCTCGTCATTAAGGTCATTAACCATTTCAGTGGCTTCACAAAGTTCTCACCCAATAATTTGGGATGTCATTAGTGAGTGATTGCAATTCTCCAAACTCCCAGCACTCTTGACACCCTGGTACTCCTCTCAGTTCCTGGCTAGGCACAATTCTATCACCTCCATCAAGCCCAGCTCTATCTTCCCAATATAAAAATCCAGTAGGAAGCCTCAGGTTAGGGCTTCCTGGAGTAAAGTTGAAAGAGCAGCATCTCTGTCGGTACCCTTTATTGGGTGTGGGAACTGACCGCTTCTCGAACTCTGAGTACAAGAAAGAGATGAATGAAGGATTTGTGACAACTGTAGCCTGCTAACAATGTTCATTACTGAAAAGCTTGTAATCCTTTGCCTTACTCCACATTTTGACCAGGACAATTCTTAAAGCAAATCGCTTGCTCTGCCAAGATAGCTTCAGACAGCTCTTGCTAGAGTATAGCCTGCTGCTGACACCAGTTTACTCTATTTTGTTGACTTTTGCTGGAAACCTGCCTTCCTGCACTTTTTAAACTCTTCTCTGACCCCTCAGTTCATCATGGATGTGGTTTTGTGATATGTAAAGAATATGGAATCCATATGGACCATCAACAGGTGCTTTAAACGTATGGTAGATCTCATTGTGGTAGAGCTGACATCTTAAGGACTCTGGGCACAGCCTGGTACTATGCTTAGTAACTAGGTTTGGATTTATTTTGCTTTATCTTCTTTTCTATATCTTATTTTATTTCTCTCCCTTCACCTCATTCTTTGCTTCTGAAGTTTGTAATACATCCATGTCAAACCCCTCACTTGTAAGGTAGCATCAGAAAGTACTTTACAAGTCTGAGATACTTTTCCTCACTTATTCTGTTAGCCCACATCTCCTGTTACAGTAACAGGAACCTTATGGCACTCCTCTGATACAAAAAACATTGTCTCCCAGCTCTCTCTTCCTTAATAACTCGTTCATTAGCAGAGATGTGAAGTTAAATAGGTACTTCAGAAGAGTTTCTGGTTTTTGAAGACCTGAATTTCCAATTTCTCAACTGGTTAGAGTTTTGAAATATCAATAAAGTTTCTCTGGATAAAGTAGAGTTCAACAGACTCCTTGGGTCTAGACTGCTAGAAGAGGTCAAGGTGGTCCTTTTGATTTCTGCTACTTAATGAACACCTTCCTTTCTTTCAAGACATATGGAATAGTTTTCTGTACTTTGTACTTTGTGCTGTCTTTTATAAAAAATTGAGACAGACTGCAGAAGTTGGGCAATATCCAGCAGTATGAACATTGCTGCTGAGTGCTTTGTGGCTGTATCTATTCGAGTTCTCCTCAGGTACTTGTTCAAATCATCTTTGGTGCTGATATCTGCTTCTTCAACATAGCTTCTGGCTGCTTCTCATGCTTTGGCTTCAAACTTGTTGCAGGTGAGAACAAGCACCTGATATGCCAGACTCTCTGATCACATTGCATTGGTGACATTTTTAACTCCTTGTGACTCTTTCTGATGCTAAGTATTTTTTACCTAAACTGAGTTTTTAATATGTTTAGGATTTGAAGCAGAACAGCATTGATCTGCTGGGTTCTTCTCAACCCAGTGCAGATGTTTCCTTCTACTCTTTGAATACCAGGGCAAAACGAATTCCTAGACCATATTAACTGTGTTTAATGGTCATTATACACACTGTAATGAAAATACACACACATAGAGAGAGTCTCTTGCTAGGCTTGCTCTAACAAATAGCCTCAGGTTGTTCCTGCCTTCCTCTTCCAAGAGATCTCCAACTGACTCTGATTTTCAACACTGGTACTCCAAAGATGATTTGGCAACTGTCTTTTAAGTCTTGAGCAAATTACTGGCTTTGTTTGCCCAGCTGATTCTCAAAGACAAGTAGACTGTCTTTATGTAACAACCCACTCCCTGCATCTACAGACAGAAAAAACAGCACAGACAAGAAAACAATCCTACATGTTTTACAATTTACATTCTCTCCCCAAACCCTGTTAGACACCACATTCTTTAGCTAACAAACTCCCAGAGATTTATGCTTAAATACCCATTAAGACAAGTTAAAATGAAGGCAATGCATTTTTTTCATTTACACATGGAAAGCAGAAAGGTATGTTACTGAAGTTATAAAATCCACAAGTAACAAAAGGCAGAAAAATCCTGCTTGTTTCAAGATTACATCCAAAGGGCCTGCCAGAATCTGTGACAAGCTGTAAACACCTAATTCACATAACTAGGGGCTGAGGACACTTACAGATGAGTACTTCACATTAGAAAGCACGCCTGCTTTCATAATTAATCTCCACTTATGGTCCTTCTGAGTTAGCTTAAAATCGCTCTCTAGCTCTGCTTGCAATTCTTTCTTAATTCAGTCAGGAAGATGTTTCTATCTTTTTTTCACGACCTCATGGGCTGCTCCCTGTTGCTTTTAAAGCACTTGCATCCCATGGGCACAGTTTGGCTGCAGCGCCTACCCAGATGGGACCAGATCCAGCCAGCCACTGCCTGACAGCTGAACACCAAAGGGCTTGTTAGAGAACCCCGAGGCAGAAAGACCTCCACTAGTAAGTGGAGCAAGTGTTCACAGCCTCTCAGCATACCTATTGTGAACTTCATATTCCATGTGAGCACAGGGAATACTAAATAATTTTCATCTAATCATACAGTTGGGATTCTTGAATATAGCATACTATGGACCTTTGTTTGAGATCTAACATAGCTTTGACCAAGTCATCTGAACAGGAAAATACACGTAGGAGTACGTGAGGGATTCTGGACTCTTTTGGAGTAGGGCTAGAGGAGGACACCAACTTATACAAAGTAGGGTAATGCCATGGGTCCCACACGCTTAAGCCTCAGACCCGTATGCACACCCACCATGCCAGTGTATTGGTGAAAACCCTTAACATAGAACAGTTTGAGTTGGAAGGAACATTAAAGATCATCCAGTTCCAACCACCCGGCCACGTGCAGGCACAACTTCCACTGCATCAGGTTGCTCAAAGCTTCATCCAACCAGGTCTTGAACACCTCCAGGGATGGGGCATCCATGACTACTCTGGGCAACCTGTTCCTCTACCTCACAGTAAAAAATGTCTTCCAAATATCTAATCTAAATTTCCCCTTTTTCAGAATAAGATCACTACCCCTCATCCTATCACCGCACACCCTGATGGAGAGCCCCTCCCCAGCTTTCCTACAGGCCTCCTCTCAATACTGGATGGTGTCTGGAAGGTCTCCCTGGAGCCTTCTCCAGGCTGAACAACCCCAACGTGCAAACATCCCACTCAATGTGCTGAACAGCTTCTGCCGCAATGTGTGAACCTGCGATCACTGTGTCTGTGTGCATGTGTATTCACCTGTGTGTATGTGTGTGTATGTATATTTGTGTGTATGTGCATGTATGTGTATGAGTGCATATCTGTGTGTGCACACATACATGCATATGTGTGTATATGCATAAGACGCATATGTGTGTATGGGCACATGTGCATACGTGTGTGTATGTATGTATGTGTATGTGCATAGAATCATAGAATCATCAGGCTGGAAGAGAAACATTGGATCATCGAGTACAACTGTTCCTATCAAACACTAAACCATGTCCCTAAGGACCCCGTCTACCCATGCCTTAAACACCTCCAGGGAAGGTGAATCAACCACCTCC
>WAAB01020664.1:413-44460 GCA_013389865.1 Piaya cayana | reverse complement strand
CGGGGGGCGCGCGGCGGGCGTTGGCGAGGGCTCCGGCCGCGGGCGGTTGGCGTGGGTCGCGGACCGGCCCCCCCCTCCCCTCGCGGCAGCCCCGCGTGTCCGGCAACCGCTCGGCCCCTCCCTCCAGCTGTGGAGCTCCCAGGGGGGCTTCTGCTTCCCACCCCCTTCCCTCCGAGGGGACTTCTGCTTCCACCACCATCTCCCCGTCTGGGGGGGCTTTCGTTCCCACCGCCTCCCAACCAGTGGGGAGTTCTACCCCCGCCCCTCAACCGTGGGGGCTCCGGCTTCCTCCACCCCCCTCCCACCCCCCCCAAACTTGTGGGGGCTCTAGCTTCTACCCTCGCTCCCCCCCACCTTAACCCGTAGGAGCTTCCAGCACTGCCACTCCTAACCCATGGGGCTTTCTCCAGCGCAGCCCCCGAGCCCATGGGGGCTCCTGCTTCTCTCCGGTGCCCGTGGCGAGACGGGCCCTGGGCTGGCTCCGCCCGAGGTGGCCGGCGTGACTGAGCGCGGCTCCGCTGGGAGGGCAGGGCAGGCGGGTGGCGCTGGGGCCGATCCCTGCGCCCCCAGGCTCCTGGGGCCGAACGAGGTCAGGGCGGGTGGGCGCCCTCGGTGGGTGCGGGGCTCGGAGGGGCGCGGTCCAGGCGCCCTGGGGTGGCTGCGCCTGCGGCCGCTTTTCTCAGTTCCAGCCCACCTGCCACGGGCAGGGACGCCTTCCATTAGATCCGGTAGCTCTGAGCCCCGTCCCGCCTGGCTTTGAACGCCTCCAGGGATGGGGCAGCCACGGCTTGTCTGGGCAACCTGGGCCAGTGCCTCCGCTCCCCGGAGCGATCCTCGCCGAGGGTCGGTGCCCCGGGGCTGCCGCCCGCGGTGGGGCAGGGCTGAGGACACCACCCCCCCTTCCTCACGCCATGGACCTCCTCTTTCTCCACGCAGTAGTTAGGGTTTTAACTTCGGGATGGGCCGTGTATTCAAGTGTTTCGTCAGCTAAGAAATATTTCACTACAAGAAGCGTTTTCAATATGCTGAGTTTCTCCGTTATCAGCAAAAACTTTTCAGATGTGTGATTTCAGCTAAAATTCTTTGTGGTGGTTAAGCCACGTTAATTCTTTCTCTCTGTCATGCTTAAGACTCCATTGTCAAGCCTAGTGGGGAATCTCTCCCATTGAATTAAATACTAGCGTCTAGGTTTAGCATGAATTCCCACTGCATGGCTGCATTGAGTCTTTTATCACTCTCATCACTTCAGCGGTCAGCAGAGTTCAGCACATTGTTTGGTGTGGAATAAAAAGTATTATTGTTCCTGATGCCATAGTGAAAATTCCTAAAATACAATTTGGAAGCGAGAAGGAGGGAAGACATACGTTTTTAGAAAGCTAGCAAAGTTCAGTTCAGTACTGATTACCTCAAATGCTTCCTGAAGAAGCTGAGACAATTAGTCCCACGTTGGAATGGAGGGCCGTTCACTGGGTGCTGAATTTCTTTCTCAACTGCCTGAATGTAACGTAAGAACATTTGTCACAACTTTTTGACCTTTAATAAAACTGTAACAAAGCAGATTTATTGGACGGCTGTGTCATAATGCCTATGAAACAAAACGTTCTTGGAAAAGCAGTCTAAAACTTCTGTCAGAAACTTGCTTGGAGCCAAGTTGGAGGTTTTTAGTCTTCATAGATACATACACACTATGGTCAGTCAGAATAAGAAGCCTTAATTGTCATGATAGATTACCAAGCTTTTCAAGTCCATAGTTTCATATACAAATACAAGCAAGTAGTCTAATTTTTACTTTTTTAACTGCACTGAATCTGGCATTGATTTCTGCATATTTGAAAGGGGTACTGCAGGTATTCTTATGGTTTAGAACCATTCAGAGTGGAGGGGTCCTCATGAGGTCTGCAGTGCAATCTCATGTTCAAAGCAGTGGCAGCTGTAAGGTCAGACCAGGTCACTTGGGGCTTGGTCTTATTGAGACTTGAAAACCTCCAAGAATGGAGACTGCACAGGCTCTCAGAGCAACCCGCTCCTGCTTGATTGTCCTCATTAGAGCGAAGAGGTCTGGACGTCCTTTTTTCAAATCACGCCTGTTCTCTCACATTCATCCAGCATGTACAGCTGTGAAGAACCTAGCTCAGTCATCTTCATGGCAGTTTAATGATCTTGCACCTAGAAATACAAGTCCGTTTCTCTACAAAGTAGGTAGATGGACCCTTTTCTTCTTTACAAATTGTCTTTCTTGAAGGAAGATTTCTTTGAATGAAAGTGTTGCATAGCCTTCAGAAGACCTGCTTATTAAAATCATATAGGACTCACGTTTGATCTTAAATGTCTGCATAGTCCAATCAGTTTTTTAAAGTGTACTTACTGTTGGGGGTGGTATTAAATACTATAAGGATTGAAATAACTGCAGGTAAATTGAATTGCAGGTTTCCATTTGTGTCTAGTGAAAATGAGTGAGTGTGAGGAATGGCTAGAAAGGGAACTGAAGGAGATAGACATGGGTTATTTCTCATAGTTCTGGTCATTGAAATTAGTCTTATGCTAAAGACTAGACTTGATGGAGATGTAGAGTCATACCCTGTTTGGATGGGGTGCAGTGGAAGCTTTAAAAAAACCAGAAGAGCAGGGAGGGAAGTCGAATCACCTGAAACGTGTTTCTGTTTAAGTATTTATGTGTATGGATCTATGTATGTGTTAGCACGCTCATGACTTTTTCTGACCAGTTTACTGAACCCTGGTTCATTCATTTTATCTCCCATTAAAACTTACTGCAGCATCACCTGATGATTACAAAGGCCTGTCTTTCTCTTATTTGTGTGTCCATCTTCCAATGGAGAAACTTTCATTTACTGTCTTGATGATTTTATGCTCTTTTTAGGAATATATTTCTCAGATTTGAAAATCACAAGTACTATGTAGATAATAAACATTTTCTTGCATGTATTCTGAAAGTTAGTCGTGCTATCTGAGAAACTTTTTGCTTCTGGATAAGGTAGCTGGGGAGTTAAACTTTTTGCTTCTGGATAAGGTAGCTGGGGAGTTAATTGTGAACTACAGGAATACAGTCAAGACGTAGCAGGATCCGGCTATGTAGTTAGGGCGTAGCCAGCAAAGTAGTCCCCTTCCAGCACAGAGACATGGTTCTGGATTTGGCCGTATGTTCCTTTTGCCTACTTTGCCCTGGTGCTCTTCAGCATCCTCTGAGTTCCATTTACCAAATTGGCAGAGTTACACCACTGAACAACTGGATAGGTTGCTGCTGTTTCTAATGAGTTTAAACAGCTCAGAAGAGAATTTCATTATTATCAGAATTGGCATGAGGGAAGCCAGCTTTTACAGTTCTTCAGCTGTCCGTGAAAGCATAGCTTCAAGTCTGTGCTGGGCCTGTATTTAGGGAACTTTCTTGATTCTGAATTTGTCGTTGTATTTGTAGTTAATAGTGCAAGAGAAATAGATATGCTTATGGAAATGGTTAATCTGAGAAGCCTTTCTGTTCTGACCCTAAACCTCATTTAATTTTGCAGTCTCCATGAAATGATTAGATTAAATGCAGGGATTCACTAGGGATTGATTCTCATTGACTGTGAGCATATATTAGCAGCTAGAGAGAGTATGAAGTAGGAATAGGCTCTGTGAATGGGACCTACTAGGAAAAAGGTATGAAAAGTGGAGAAAGATCATGTCTAATATTAAATATGTGATGGGGAAACTACTTCATTGAAGACAGCAGGTGTATGGTCAGTGCATGTGCATTTGCTAGAGTATTAGAAAGTGCTGCTGCAAGGGTAAGAATGGTAAGTAGGCAGGCAGGGAACAGATTGAAAAGAACTTGGGCTCTGTGCGGTAGGCTTGTTCATTGAGTTCAGGATGGGATAGTGAATATTTGGAAAGGGCTGAGTAATTTATCTTCAAAATTATGTCCACAAAAATTGAACTTTTTCAGAGGTAGTAAGTATAGAACTCTTTCCAAATATTTTAAGAGGTTTGTCTCCAGCTTGTAATTCCACATCTCTTAGCTATATAGGCTTAATATGTTAGAAACAAGCGTTTATAGTTTTTAAATACTCACATATTCCAGGTTTTGGATGGCAAAAGTTAGTTGATTCTGTGCTCACTCCAGCTTCTAAGTAAGAATCTAATTTAAAAAGCCATAGTGAATGAACTCCCTACCAGAAATGTGTAAGACAATGGGAACAAAATTCTTATTAAACTTTCCGTTTTATTAAGAGGGTTTCCCTATGTGGGGGGAATAAATAGTCTCTCTGAAATTTAGGTAGGAGCTTAAAATGAAAAGTTCTTATTCAGAATGTGTAGTTGAGATGTGTGACTGTCACACAACATTGGAAATGTTGTTAAAAAGAACACATTTTTGAAGTGTATATTTATCAGTGGTTATTAACCTGTTGGTCATAGTTCAGTCTCAGACTTCCAAAGCTCTTAATCCTTTGATCTGGTAGAAGCTCTGATGGAATCACAGGAGGATGTGTGCTCTGTATATGTTGTTTTTCGAGGAGGATATGTGTTTCGTTTATGTTGTTTTACTTAACTCATCTCTTAAGTGGCCAGTAGTGCATACGTAGATTACTGCAATATAGAATTACTTATTAGGTAATGAAGGCTTTCCTCAAGATTTTAGAATAGGTCAGAAATTTTCATTTTGGTAATTCGTTTTGGGGTTTTTTTCTTGTATTTTATGTTAACTGGGTGGATACTGGAGTTATTTTAAAAGGAAAGTCAATTCATATTAATACTTAATACATGTTTTCTAATAATTGTTTACAATAAGCCGCATCCTTTTTTTTTTTTTTTTTTTTTTTTTTTTTTTTTTTTTTTTTTTTTTTTTTTTTTTTTTTTTTTTTTTTTTTTTTTTTTTTTTTTTTTTTATTTTTTTTTTTTTTGTGCAGGAGACCTATGAAAATATTCCAGGTCAGTCTAAGATCACGTTCCTCCTACAAGCAATCAGGAATACAGCTGCTGCTGAGGAGGTATGTCTCAATAATCTTTGAATTCTGCAGATTTTCAAGGGAGAAATCAGTGTCCATCACTTTGGTATAAATAAGCAAGTTGGGCTTTAACTGAGTCCTCTTAATTTACGGAACAATTATAGAGGGATCACTCCCGTAGTTTGTTGCATGTCAAGTTCACTAGCTGAGGCTTTGTCTTGTACAATATTAAGTTTCAGATGTACACTTTCATAAGTAACTGCTTAGATGACATTTTTTTGTCTGACTCTGTGTGTTGCTTAATGAATTAGTTCTTTCCTTAAAACATGTATCTATGACTGTTAAATTTTATTTCTTAAAATTACAGGTGAGAATGCTTTCCTTTTCGGGATCCAACGTGTAAATGTGTTAAACTTATCTGTAACTTCTTGTGCTTCTCAAGTCAGGATTGGAGGGAATATAAGGTAGCAGATGTTCTGCGTATTTATTTCAGACAGGTTTTGAGTTTTGTCCTGTTTGGGGATGATACGCTCATTAAATCATGTAGCAGTGTCATAAAATGAATGAAGAGCAGTTTAAGCACTATGTAAGTTTTTTGGGGAGCATGCAGGAAGTGTGCATTTTAGTTATTTCTTAATTTTGTATAGGCTCACTCACTTTGTCAGTCAGGTACAATTCTTGTCAGTAAAACTATTATTCACTTAGATATGAAAAATGAAGAACTACTAAGCTTTTGAGATACTACGAACTTCAGTCACATAGAAGTAAAAATGTTTGACTCCTTTTTTCAGTCTAGAGTTTTACTGAACAGCGGAAGCATGTAGCGTGTAGAATTTCTGAACAATATTATAAGGAGGTTGTAAGTGTGGTGTTTCTCTCTGAATGATGATCTCTTCTGGTAGATTGTATTCAGTTTAGAAGTAGATGCTATTTGTGCTTGGTAAGTATCAACTTTCTAGTACTGATGCTTATCTACCTACAAAGCAGTGTTCTTCTGACAGAATCATTCAGTGTTACACTGGCAAATGATTGCATAAGAGCTGTGTACTTTTCCATCCTGCCCCTCTGAGATGTTTCAAATGATAGAAAGCTGTGAAGCAGTATCTCCTGTATTTGAATTTGCTGCTGCCCCTTTATCATCAGAATCATATAATAGTTTGAGTTGGAAGGGACCTTCCTGCCGTAAGCAGGAACACCTTTCACCAGACCAGGCTGCTCAAAATCCCATCCAACCCGGTCTTGAACACCTCCAGGAATGGGGCATCAACACCTTCTCTGGGCAGCCTGTTCCAGTGCCTCACCACCTTCATGGGAAAGTATTTCTTCCTTATGTCTTCTCTAAAGTCTCCCCTCTTTAAGTTTAAAGCCATTACCCCTCATCCTATCACTGTACTTCCTGATAAAGAGCCTCTTCCCTGCTTTCCCGTAGGCCCCCTCTAAGTACTGGAAGGCTGCTATAAGGTCTTCCCAGAGTTCTCTCGGCTGAGCAAGCCCCACTCTCAGCCTTGTCTTCCTAGAAGGAATGCTCCAGTCCTCGCATCATTTTTGTGGGCCGCGTCTGGACTTGCTCTAACGGGTCTATGTCCTGCTGTCATATCATAGATAATAATCAGAATAATCAGATGATATTATGCCCTGGAAGTCAGAGCTGCATTGCACATGCCTCTGTTTTGAATACATGTGATAAGTCTGAGTTGATGACTACAGAGTCATGCTTGTGTTAATAAATACTTGCTCCATCTGTTTACTGATTCTATTCCCTTTACATCAGCTAAGGAACTAGCCCTGTCTAAAAGTTGTTTAAAATCTTGCCAGCAAGTTGGCTTCCAACTTGCTCAAGTGCAAATAAACTTTTTGCCTGTCAAAATTACTCTTACCAAAGGCATGAGAGGGTAACATTTGTACAGTAACTTGACTTAAGTCTACCAATGGATAAATCAAAGAAAGGCTTAAATGTTGGCTCGTGATTTCAGTGGACATTAGGTGCTGGACTCAGAAAATCCTGATTATTAAAACCTGCGAACATCCTCTCCTCCCTGTAAATCCAAATACTGGTAGCGTAATTAGCCTAAAGTGAAGTCATCCTCATGCTTGATCTAAACATTTCTTATAAAGATGCAGGAAAGCATTCTGTGCATTTCTGGTATGGTGCTGGTATCAGCAGCTGGGCATTTTGTGTCTGCGTGTGTTTTACCTCAAGCGAAACATTGGGTAGAATAGTTCGTATGTCACCAGTGGACAGGGCTTTGGGCCTTGCACATGTCCTCTGAGCACGCTGAATGTACTGGCATCACTGAACACAAGACTGCTGGAAAAAAACTAAGAACTTTAGAGCTCTCTTGCCCAGTCTGTGGGAAAGCTGGGTTCAGGTCATTCTTCATTCTGAAGCCTCTGTATTGCATTTCTTCCTCCCAGGAAAACAAGGCTAAAAAAATACTCCATCCAGTTTGCAGGGGCTAGGTTGCTGTGTTGTAGAGAATACAAGAACAATAAGAATATTTCTACAGCAGATGGGGGAATCCTGACTCTGTAACTTAGTAATTTTGGCAAAAACATTAAGACAGATCAGAAATAATTCTCCTAAAAACTAAATGAATGACAAGTTTCCTCCTAACCAAATGCCTAAATTGTGGAGATAATCACCTTTTCCCTCTGTTCTCACTTCGTACTTCCCTGACAGAAGAGGAACACTTGTCACAGAAATGGAGGGAAACATCTGACTTAGCAGTTAGAAGACTTCTGTGCCAGGTGATATGTGATTTTTGTACACCTCGGTGTGGGAGGGGCTTGAACCCAGATCCCCAACTTCCTGGAAGTGTCTTCTCACTTCTTTGAGAAGAACAGATGTTCTGCATTTTCTGCTGCATTTGTTTTCTTCCTGGTTAACTCTGGATTGGCAGTTTTCCGTTGTGTCCTAATTTACAGTTGGCTAATTTAGAGCCCTGTGAAATATAATAATAAATGCTGTGTAAAACTCATTCTGTGGTTCTCGCAGCCCTCTTTCAGGGCTCTGATCTTTCCCTTTCGTCTCTCTATATTGTCACATGAAGGAGTTGCATTTTTTAGTCTAAAAACTACTGCTGGGAACAGCTGCTTGCTCAGCATTTGGAGGGGAAGGACTCCTGATGCACCATAGTTCTCCTTTTGAGTTAGCACTGTGTGCTTTGAATTCTCCATAGGGCTGATCCCCAAATGAGGTTTTGCGTGTCCATCTCTGGACTGTGTCTTAAATATTGATTGCTTCCATCCATGCATGTTTTCCTCCTTGGGGACTTAAAAGGAACAGTAAAACAAAGTAAAAATTACTGTGCCTGTGCTGCACGAGATGATCAGTATTTACCAAATGTGTAGTATTACCTGACAGTTTGAATGCCAGTGGAGAATGTGGTATCCCAGATTTCTCTTAATAGTTTTGCTCCTGCCGTCCTCAGCAGGTTGGTTGTTTTGTTTGTTTTTTCTAGTGCCTTGATTCTATTATCTGTAAAATTCTAGAACATTTTTAAAGCACTGTAAATTTTATCAATAAGAAGTAGTATATCGAAACTTGAGTATTATGGCTATTTTTTAAATACCTTTGATGTTCCAATTGTATGTGAGCGCTTTGGCAATTTAGATATCTAGAAGAATTCAATGCTAGGAGAAAATTCTGGGGGTTTATGCTTCATTGATAACTCAGAGTTCTTTGAGGATGTATACTTTACGTTGTTCCCATTCTCATTAAAAGCAATAGCTGCTAAGTTGCAGGAATAGAAATGCTTGTTTGGATACATATCTTGTAATTCTTCAAATAAAAGAGCCTCTGGTGTGTGTGGAAAATACACACTTTCTTCCATAAAGCAGAATAAACACCCCAAGAGCTGCTTTTAATCCAGTCACATTTTTCATAATTCAATTCATGGTGGTAATTTTCACCTGTAGGTGGATATTTGTTGAGGAAAATATACCATTTATTATTACAAGTCAGTTGCTTCTTTGTCGTTCTTGGCTTTGTTTGTTAGTCTTCTTGTATTTTAAATTAAGTTCTTCAGAGGTAGAAATTCTTTGAGACTATGTCCTTTAAGAAAACAAGCTCTACTCCATATCTGGTCACCTTTTATTAAGGAAGGAACGAATAATTAATTCAGTCATTATCAGACGTCAGAGTGTGCACAGAAACACAATGAGTATGGGAAGACATTGAATCAGAATTTGTGTCTTGTTTAGTCCCAGAAAACTTGTTCCTCTGTTGAAGCTTCTCCTATATAAGATCACCACACTAAGAGGAGAAAGTTACTTTCACAATGTTGGTGCTTCTAGTGACGGGAGAAGGAATGATACTGTTATATTGTAGTACCATTAAAGTTTTTTTACACCTTCTTAGTGGATTCTTAGAGGGAGCAGGGAAAGAATATTCCTCCTTCCTAACTCATGTTTTCCACAGTAAGGCCTATTGCTAAAGAAGCTTGTCTTATCATAGGACTACAGCACACAGTGGGTACTTTGACTCTCTTCAATCACTTGCTGTCTTCCTTAGAACTGCTGGGGAAGATCTACAAATCCTGCATGTGTTGTAACTTTGGTTGACACTGGAGCTGTTGAGGAGGAGGAAGGTACAAGAAATGATCCAAGTTATGGTCCAATTCTAGTCCTTCCTGTCTGCTAGTATAAAGACACTTGGTGTACAGTATGCTGAGTAGTCTGGAAAAAGGCACAGTGAGTCTGGAAACCGAGGAACTTAACAGGAGTAGTATCTTGTGTGATGTTCTAGCAATACCTGATTTTTACAGGATACGTTAGGAGTTGAGACTTTGCACCAGTTTGTATTTCTTACCTATAGGTTATGCTACTCTACCAGCTACAGAGAATGCAGGGAATCTGGACACCTAGTACAGTCACCTTGTAGAATCATAGAATGGTTTGCATTGGAAAGGATCTTAAAGATCATCCAGTTCCAGACAGCCTTCCATGGGACACCTTCCACTGGATCAGGTTGCTCAAAGCCTTATCCAGCCTGGCCTTTAACACTTCAAGGGATGTGTCATCCACAGCTTCTCTGGGCAACCTTTCTAGTTCCCCACCACCCTCAGAGTAAAATATTTCTTTCTAATGTAAATATCTCCTCTTTCAGCGTAGAACTGTTACCCATTATCCCGTCACTATACGATAAAGAGCCTCTCCTCAGCTTTCCATAGCCCCCCCCAAAATACTGGAAGGTTGCTATAAGGGTTTCCTGGAGCCTTCTCTCTCCAGGCTGAACAACCCCAGTTCTCCCAGCCTGTCCTCATAGCAGATGTACTCCAGCTCTTTGATCGTCTTTGTGACCCTCCTCTGGACTTTAACATATCCTTCCTGTGTTGAGGACTCCAGAGAAGATCCAGTACTCTGGGTGGAGTCTCATGAGAGAGAGTAGAAGAGTAGAATCACTTCCTTTGACTGGCTGGCCATGCTTCTTTTGATGCAACCCAGGATACAGTTGGCTTTCTGGGCTACAGGTGCATGTTGCTGGCTCATGTTGAGCTTCTTACCCACTAGCACCTTCAAATCCTCTCAATCCATTCTCTGCCCTTACGTAGGTGCAGGACCTTGCACTTGGCATTGTTGAACTTCATGAGGTTCACCTCTCAAGTTTGTTAAGGTCCCTCTAGATGGCATCCCTTCCCTCCAGCATGTCAACCATGCCACACTGCTTGATGATGTAAGCAAACTTGCTGAGGCTGCCCTCAGTCCTTGTCTCTGACAAAGATATGGTTGAGAGATCTTTTGGAAATCCAAGTACGTTAGCTCTGCTGGTCATTGAACATCTATTAATTCCAGAGGCTGTTATAAGTGAAACTACTTTTCATTCAAGTGCACATTGAATAAGAATATCTTGGGAACAAAATTGAGACCATGTTACATTGGATTACTTTTGGTGAAGTTTTGAAGTCTAAGGTTTCGTTGCATGTGTTAAACTTCTTCACTTTGGCAGGTGTTGTTTAGTTGCTGTTTGTTGTTCTAGAAACACCATTTAGTTAACATACTACTTACAAAGTTATTCAGAGTACATCATAGGTCTTTTTGCCATTACTGCATGTTTTGCTCTAATAATTTTTAATTTCTCAACCTTTTTTTCCTTCTCATTCTTGTATAATTATGCATAAATACAGATATGGAAATGATGCTCTTGTAGAATTGCTGTATGCAAGCAGGAAGCTTTAAAAGATTGTAGTATGTGGTATTGAGGTGCCTATGCTCAAATTCAAGTTTAAGGATAGGCTTTTCATCATAGGTTTGCTAAAGGCTGAAAGCTTTTTTGGGTTGTGGGGTAGGGCTTTTTGGGGGTATCGTTTATTCAGTGCAGAGTTTACATTTTGCCAAAATGTAACTCTAGTTTCCTTAATCTTTTGTGTGAAGTTTATTTGTTTGAAAAAGAGAAGGAGGTTTTGCAGGTTGTCTGACAGAGTTGTCCCATTATAGTCACTTGTTCATCAAAAAAACCCCTGTCTGGATTATAGTTATCTCTGTGGGCCATTTTAAATTGGGAAGAAGGCATATTTGGTGATGCAGCTAAGTCCTTAACTTGCCGCAAGGTAGTTCAAGGCTCAGCTCTAGCAAAAAACCCCTAATGCCTCTGGATTTCGTGATTGTTTCTTTGAAGAGCTGTAATTGTTTAGAAACATGGTTCTAAGTTGATGTTTCTTTGCTATGTTTTTACATACTATTGTAATTGTCATCTGTTCTTTGAGAGGTATTCCATTCACCAAATGAGTCTACGCAGTGAAAACTAATCCTTTGCAAGCATGATGTCAGCCTTTCCTCATAAGAGCGTTCTTACGATATCAAAACACTTTAACATGCATATTTTCTTATTCAATAGGCTAGACAAATGGCAGCTGTTCTTCTACGGCGTCTTTTGTCTTCTGCTTTCGAAGAAGTTTACCCTACTCTTTCACTGGATGATCAGACCTCTATCAAAAGTGGACTACTGATGATTATTCAATTGGAAACACAGTCCACTATGAGAAAAAAAGTCTGTGACATTGTTGCTGAATTGACCAGGAACTTAATAGGTACTTTATAGAAGCTGATACATGGTAGAACATTTATGTCTTGATAGTGATTGTATTTTTATCTCTTCTTCTCTAGTCTTGTTTGGGCTTCTTCACATGATGTGAAGATGATCCCATAGTTTAAAATAAAATCTCTAATTTGTTTACACTGGCTTTGTTCAGATAAAAATAAGATTCCTTACCTCTACTTTTTAAATTGATTGAGTTTATGTGAGATTGTATTGTGATTTAGAAATACAATTTTGTTTAAATTCTCATGGATGTTAAGATGAACTTCTACATTGGACTCTTTATTTGAGTGCTGTTATATAACAGTAAATAGAGATCATCATCTCTTTCTCAGTGCCTTTAGATTTAATAGTTCAGATGTATTTTACACTGTGGCTTGGACACTTCTTCAGATCGTTTTTTTTTGTAAAGAATTATAATAATGATGATTGACTGCCCTGCACAATTGAGATCCAACCACTCTCAAGTTTGCTTATCCTAAAACTTAATGCTTAATCTAGATGAAGATGGCAACAACCAGTGGCCAGAAGTTCTGAAATTCTTATTTGACTCTGTCAGCTCTCAGAACGTGGGACTGCGTGAGGCCGCTCTGCATATCTTCTGGTAAGATTTCAGACTTTTCCAGGCAAAAACATCTGTGAAAACACTAGAAACACTGTCACAATTTAATTAACAACCAATCCTGTGTATTTCATTTATTCTGTTTTACTGTGCTTTACTCGAGACTCAGATGTACTATTGCAGTCTATAGCTTAAACAATGGATACGTGTAAAACAATAGAAATTCAGATCGTTGAACCGTAACTATTTGATATTAACTTTCCTTATCCTTAGGAATTTTCCTGGGATTTTCGGAAATCAGCAGCAACACTATTTGGAGGTTATTAAAAGAATGCTGGCTCAGTGTATGCAAGATCAAGAGCACCCTTCAGTAAGACCTTTTTTTTCTTCCTGTTGTGTTTTTTGCTTCCGTATGCCCTGAGCATAGAAAATTAGTGTAGTAGTTTCAAACATAAAGAAAGCTTAAACCATAGGATGCAACTAGGGAATTGCTTTATCTGGAACTGATATGCATCTGGAGTGTTAACTATGCCTACTGCGAAACAAAAGGGTCAAACCTTTTCATGCCCTACAGCTGACTGGCTGACTCACATCTGTATTTCATAGGCTCAGAATCTTGCCTAGTAGTTATGCTTGGAGAAAACTAGTTGTAGTGGCCCAAAGCAGAGCCATGGGTTTTAGCCAGCAGGATGAGTCATCAAAACCTTAAGCTCCCTTTCTGGTTCATATGTTTTAACAGCATAGATACATACTATGTACGCATAGCATGTCTTAAAACTCTGGATAAATAACAGCTCCTTGAGCTGTTTGTGCATGCTTTGTCGTTAAGGGCATGTTAGCTAGCCTTGCTTTTCTGCAAGACTTCAGATTTATTGATTTGTGCAGGGAGCTGTACTTTGAAAATGCTGCTTTTGTTGTGGAAAATGCTGGGCAAGGATAGGAAACCCTGCTGTGGTATCTGGGTTCAGTTTGTTGCTCCCCCCTGGATTACTTTTTCTGACCTTTGAAAGTCAACTGAGTAACATTTTCTAAAGTACCACAAGTCATGCCTCTAAAGAAACATTTTTAAACACTTTAACTACTTTTTGAAAAATGAAACTTTGACAGTTGCATCGGCAGTTGAAATTGGAATGGAAGTTGAAAATAGTTTTTTTTCTTGTTAAAAAAAAAAAAAGAGCCCAAATCAAAAACCAAAGAAACCAAGACTGAGGAATACTTCGCCTTCTTATAATATAGTAAACTTTTTTGTATCGTAAAAGACATAGATGCTAAAAATCTTCCTGTCACTTTACCTTAATTTGAAGTTACATGTGAAAGCAAGCCCGTGTTAATAACTAATAGTCATAGGTACTAGGAAAATGTAAACGGGAAATAATTCTATAAAATGTAGTCTCATAATAGAACTAATGTTAGAAGAAAACAAAGGCATGTTTCATTACCAGTTCTTCATGTTTCTTTCTCCAATCCTGTCTGTCTTCTAGATCAGGTGTCTGTCTGCTAGAGCTGCAGCTGCATTTGTGCTTGCTAATGAGCACAATCTTCCCCTCCTTAAACATTTTGCAGACTTGCTACCTGGAATCTTGCAGGTAAGAAACCACTCAAGTAACACTTACTGCCATTAACTGTATTGACTATCCAAACATAAATTATTGGTCTGCAAATTTGTGTAGCGTATGAATTTACGCTGAGACCTGAATTAACTGTATCTTAGTTATCTTGCTAGTGACTGATGTCAGGCTACAGTGGAAACTGATAAGAAATTTTTTAAAGGTAATTGATAGGGTTTTAAGGAAGATTGTTCAATGCTGATTAATTTATTCAGTGGTACTCAGATAAATGAGTTAAAATATTTCATGGAGTACTTAACTCAAAATCATACAGCTTTTAAACTAACCATGATATTGATGTATGCTTTAAATATGCACTACTCAGAGATTTCAAATAATTGTTAGCTGGGAGATTCATTGAGCTGTGTTATCCTGTATCTCTTCAGTTTAGAGGAAGCATAGAATTACTCTGAACAAAGATTCTCAGAGTAACAGCTGTAGTCTAGGAAAATAATCTTTACTCTTTGATAAATTAGGAATTTGTAAACAAAATGCCTTTTTAAGCTTTGCGTAATTTTTGAGACTGGATTACATCTCTTTTAGGATGGATGAATTGGAGCAAAAGTTGGAGTTCTAATATAAAGCTGTTTACTTTTGGGGAAAAGCTTATTATAAACCAAACCAGAGAAAAAAATATTTTGTGCTCTGAAGGATTTCACAGTACAATTCCTTTTCTATCTTAAGAAAAAAGTGTAACTAAGCTCCTATGATAACAGTGCTAGTGAACTTTTTGTGATTTTAAATTAGGCTGAATTTAGGTTACATACTGGCTTCTTGCTACAGTCAGTACAGCAGGTTCCTGTTGATAGTATAAGCCAATAATCATGTTTGTGTGCTTTGTGGGACTGAAGAAAAATTTTGGCAAGTTTACTGTCTTCTGCAACTGAAGGAGTTCTGCTTGATCTTAAATGGAAGCTGAAAGGCATTTATTAAAATCAACTGAAGTTGAAAAGAGCTCTAGTATGCATAAAGACAAGCGTTTTTGTATTGAGGTCACTATTTAGTGTTTAATCCCACTCTGTGACTTCAGCAGTAACAATTGTATTGTTCAAAGAGTTGTAACTGACTGAGAGGACCTTGGCTACCGAGTACTCTGAGGGGGAGTGAGGCAGGATTTGGGGTGAGCATGCCATTTGTCTTGGGGGTTGGCAGTTAAATGGTATTCTGGTTTTAGGTGTCAGACTAATAGCCTACTTTGTGTGATATAAATTTCATTGCTCCTATTTTAGGCTGTAAAAACACACATACTTAACTTGCATTTTCAAACTTTAGTTTGCAAATATATTGCACAGAACTGCATGAGGAAATCTCTTTATTATAAAGTACTTATTGGGAGGAGGAGTGGATTTTCTGGCTGTGGTAACACAAGATGGATATGAAGATCTGAGTTTATAAATAGGAGATGGGATGTGTTAGAGTAGCGGTGAGTGACCTTTGGAGACAGTTGGATGCTTTTTTTGCTACTGTTGAAGTTTGCTTTGTTGAAGTACTGGTGTGGTAAAAAAAAAACAACCCTAAAAATGAAGTTCTGACTTAGCAATTCAGTCCTTCCAGTAAAATTTCTGTAAGGTTATGGTGGAAGTTGATATTTCAGAACTAGTAGTTGAAACTTGTGTCCAAGACATTTATATTGCTGTAGAGGTAAAAGCAGCTTGAACTTCAACTGACTTCTCCAGTTGGTAGTGTTTGATACTACAGAAATGTGCCTTTGCCTTTTAGGACTCACCTTGACTTTTGAACTTCTTTCTTCAGAAGCCTAGTGTTAAAGAAACTGTCAGAGTTGCAGTGTGTGTAAAATAGAGTTTTGCAGAAACTTCCAGTAAATATTACATTATCCTTCGCCAGATTCGAAGGATAAGTGGTAACTATTAGTCCAAAAGGCCTTAACCATGGAAGATAATTTTTTCTCCAGAATGTTACTGATACTAGAAGATGCTGCCTCTGTTTTGAAAGTGTGGACTGTTTGAGTGGCATTGGGCAAAGTGTTGGAATCTAGACTAAAGTATTAAAACACATCTAACTATTCACTTTAAAAAATGTTTCTACAATAGGAAGACATGAAATACTTCACTAATGAAAATTCCTTTCAAACCCTCAAAAGTATTATTTAAAGACTGGCATTTTTTGATGTTTGGGTTTTCGTGTCCTAGTTCTAGAAGAGTTTTAATAACATTGAATAACTGCATGCTCTTTTAGTACTAGAGTATCAACCTGGTCAGTTAAAAGTAAGTTTTAAATGACTTTTCAGAATGCAGCTGTGAGTTAGTAAAGATACTTGCAAAAACCTGTATTTCTCTTTGCTTTTCCTGTATCCTGTGGCAGAGGGCTGAAAGGTTTGCTTTTTTTTTTTTTTNTTTTTTTTTTTTTTTTTTTTTTTGATGACTCTCCAGAGTTGTCTGGAAAAAGATAATTTAATCTTAAGATTCTTGGTGTTTGTGAGTGTAAACTGCTGTTTTCAAAGCTGTTCTTATACAACAGTGAAAAAATGAATTAGGCTTATGTTTGTTCTTTTGGGCAGAGTTACTTTGAGTTTCCCTTTACTTAAAATGCATTTTGAAGTTGTCAGAACACAGCATGTGTGATTTTGCATGTTAACACATCTAATGCATGACCTTAAGTATTTTTGAGTATCTGCTGTGTTGAATTTAAACAAATAATGGACAAACTAGTTTACATGTAACATTATGAGCTGTAACTCACTTGTAGAAGTTTTGTAGTTTTGGACCCTGTGTATGATGTCTTTGTAGTTATGGATTTATGCATACTGGCCACTGTAGCAGGGTCCAGTCCCAGGATCACACTGAAAATGCGAAGTCTGAGTGAAGGTTTTCAATTAGTCTTTTATTAGTCCTCAGGTTATAGCTCTATCTGAGTGCCCCCAGGGAGGGGAAGACCTATGCCAGTTCACACCTCTCAATTATACCTGTACCACCTATCACTCCATCCTTGAAGTCTAAGTCCCATCACTTAATTCTGGTCCGTGGTCTCTTGTTTTGTTACTGGTTTTCACTGTGGTGGGGCTGGCCTTCTGGAGTTACTTCATTCTCTTGGAATTGTCTTTGGTCCTCATCATCTTCATTCCACTCATATTTGCTGTATTCTGCTAGTTCTTTGTAAGCAGCATTAGTAGCATTAGTTTTTTGCTTTGACAGTTCTTGTGGCCTAAGGCTCCAACTACTTTAGCTGGGAAGGCTAAGCTACTCTGCTAAATGAGACTATTCAGAGAGACAAGACTGTAGTTAATCAAATGTCTTCTGTAACAATGGTCCCATTCATAGTATTTTTGGGCGGAGTTTATTGACTCTTATCTTCATCTCCTCTCTTTATAGGTTGTAAATGAAGCCTGCTACCAAAACGATGATTCAGTCCTGAAATCCCTTGTAGAAATGGCAGATTCCGTTCCAAAGTATTTGCGACCACATTTAGAACCTACCTTGCAACTAAGTTTGAAGGTGAAGTGAGGCTCTTTTTTTTTTTAAATAATAATAATTCTTTCCACCCCAAAACTTCTATTTTATTAATTTTCTCTAATCTTCTGGATTGTAGTTATGTGCAGATGCCAATCTCAGTAACATGCAGCGTCATTTGGCGCTTGAAGTAATTGTGACCTTGTCAGAAACAGCTGCTGCTATGCTAAGGAGGCATACAAACATTGTTGCACAAGCCAGTGAGTATTTTACTCATTTTCTTTGCTAAAACAATTTTTTTTCCTTTACAGTGTTGCCTTTGCAGGTGGTCAGTGGCAAAACCAAGCCTAACTTGGAATTTGCTGATGTTGGTAGCTTTGGGTGATACTGAATTTAATTTTTGTATGAAGAAAACCCCTCCTTCTTATGGCTCATCGTAATTAACCCATGCTTATGCAGCCACCAACAATTTGTATATATATAGTAAATTCTTCCATTGGTGTTTCCAAGGAAAATACTACTTTAATGCTTCTCGGCTGGCTTTGAAAATTTATACTGTAAGAAGAGTTCCACACTTGAAATATGGTGTGTAGGCCAGATACTCAGTGGTGCTGACAATTAAAGACTGAAGGGATTCATGATGCATGTTGATGTTGAGCTTCAGTGTTGAGTTAAAGCTGTGAATCAAAAATCAGATCCTTCTATAAATACTTCGAGATATTTAATTAGTCTAACATGCAGATTATAAATTCTTTGGAGAGGCACTTTTTTTAATCATGCATTATTATTTGAGATACTAAAAAAATTACAAACTTCTGGACAGCCTCAGCAACAATGCTGTACGTACTGGTATTTCTCTGCCTTTTAAATCCTTTTTGTGAATAGATTGCAGCACTGATGCAGTAGTGTAGCCTGTGGTTTTGGAAGGATTCTTTTTCTTCTTTGTCTCTCTTGTATCTGTCTACGTTCTTGCTTGTTTCCTGAAACTTGCATAAAGGCGGTCATGTAAAAGGCATCTTTTTTCACTCCTGCACAGGCTGAGGAAAGTTGCATGTATACATGTCACTAAAATAATAATAAATGGAAATTATTCTGGAAAATTTTGTGAACTGGATCTCCTTGGCTTAAGTGTTTAAACTATTGAATAGAAGATTATTTACTTGTATAATAGTTTTATAAAGGACAGATTCTTTCAGAATGCATTGTGGAATTTGAAAATGTTTAGCATGCTATTCAGCTTGTTGGGAGTATTAACAGTTGACACATGCTGTCCCGCAAATCATTATAAGCTGCTTATCTGGTCAGGCAGCATAGCAGAGAAGTACCTCTTATCTCTTTAGAATGTATTACTCTTATATTGGCTTGCTGTTTGCTGTTTAGGAATGAAATATTTGTGTTAAGATATTGTATTAAGATAAGGCACCATGTGGGAATAAAATGGGTTTGCAGCCCATTGTAAAATTATTTCTAATGTTAATGAATCGCTAAGGTGAGAGACTTTGCAGAGCCAGTAAAGCATTTGTGTTAAGAGAATGATAAAAAGGTAGCCAAAAAGGGTGGCTTTTATCTTGGTTTTGTGCCTAAGTATAAATGACTTAGTGTTTCCATTCAGCTAAAAAGTTGCTAGATCACTTGGTCCTTGCAACTAGAACTGGGTCTTAGGCAAAACTGTCATCTTATCCTGGTTTAACTAGGCATTACGTTGATCTAGGGGTAACTCTGTGTCCTGTGTACTAGTATTCAGCTCATTGACATTCTGACTTCCCTCCTTAAGCTCAGTATAGCTCAAGATAGCTGTGTTTCATTGCTTATTCCCTAGAAACTGGAGCACAACTTATCTTTGGCTTTAGTTTTTCCTCAGTCTCCAGAAAATGTGGAACTGGCATGTTCTGACAGGCAGGCTTAGTGAGCTCATCCTTAACTTGTTTGTAAACAGTCTGTATATTGACAATAGCTACATTTGGGGGGCTGTTGGGGACAAGGTTAAAACTTCACAGCTCTCCATTTAAAAAAAAATATTTGTGAAACTGCATTTATTGGCAACTACATTCACATTAAACATCAAGAAGAAACATGTTTACAGGCTTTTGTGTGTAATGATGACCAGACAGCTTTGGATGACAGTTTTTTCTTAGCCTTGCTTGTTAGTAGCAACGAGCAGTATGACATCAGTTTTTGGGACTGCATAGCATTTGTGGCAGATGATGGTTGACTTCCTTATTTCAGAGGTGTGATGATAAATCCTTTTTATGTGTGTGCCTATAAATATCTGTATCTGAAAAGCTTCCGGGCTATAATACTCCTTCTAAGGAATTTTTTTTTCAGTTTCTAGTAAGTATGTAGAATACTGATGCACGGGCATCATTCTAGAGAATTTCTAATGTCCATTCAGTAATCCCAATATGTATATAAAAGCTCTCTGAAGGTTTTTATAATCTCTTTCTGAAGATACATAGCCACAATAAGCAAACCAATCCATAATTTGATCTTTTCTTGATACATGCTGCAAAATGCTGTCAGTGAGCAATATTTTCTTCCATCACCAGCGGACTATAAGCTTCTCATCAGTTCAGATGTATGAAGTGAGTTTGCATAGGTTTGTGCCTCTGTGGTAGATTACAGTACTGTAAGTATGTTACGAGTTTCACCAGTCACAGTTTACCTGGTCATCTGCATTAAAATCTTGTCAGCAGCATGGACCACTTTATGCCTATTAGTTTTTGAGGTAGGTTCTTGTGAAGGACAGTTAACTAGACTGTCCTAAAAAGATTCTTAAAGCTCAGAGGTTGAGTATTTATCTGAAAACTTTTTCTAGGGCAAAGTGAAGCTTTTTTGGCATAAATCGTGTTGAACTCAAGCGACTGCTGTGAGCGGTTAGTGTAATATTTGCTAATAAAGAATGCTTAAGAGCACCTCACTTTGCTCTGAAGTGTGTGGTATACTTTTCACCCCTTGGGCTTCTGACGGGCACAGGAACAAGCAGGCTCACAACAGACAAATCACTCCTTCCTGTGTGAACAGCTTGGAGGAATGTGTCGCTTAATGCGTAGTAGGTGAACATTATGATAAAGATTTTGTAATAATCTATAAAAATTTAAACTGAGAAAAGCGAACAGAATCAATCTGCAGAGGTAGAAGCAGAAAATTAGTGGATTATATGCAGGTATTTTCATGATAAAATTAAAAAAAAATACATTAAGTGGGGAAAAACCAAGTTCTGAAATGTGACTTTATTGTAAAAGTAAAACTTTATACTAAGTGTCCACTGTACCTTTTATTAACAGAATCATAGAATGGTTGGATTGGAAGGAACCATGTAGGTCATCTAGTTCAGCCTCCCTGCAGTGAGCAGATCTTCAACCAGATCAGATTGCTCAGAGCCCCATCCAACCTAGCCTTGAATGTTTCCAGGGATGGGGCATCTAGCACCTCTCTGGGCAACCTCTTCCAGTGTTTCACCACCTTTGGTGAAAAAAATTTCTTCTTAATATGTAGCCTAAACCTCTCCTCTTTTAGTTTAAAAATGACCCCTTGTCCTATTGTTAACAGGCCCTGCTAAAATGTTTTTCCCCATCTTTCTTATGAGGCCCCTTTAAGGCTGCAGTTAGGTCCTCCGAAAATCTTCTCTACTATAAACTGAACAACCCAAACTCTCTTAGTCTTTCTTCATAGGGAAGATGTTCCACACCTTTGAATGTATTATGTTAGTAAAATTAAGGGTCATTAGTCTTCCATAATGATCTTTGTCTCTTTTACCAGTAAACGTAAGAGGATGATGTCAAAGTTTAAGCAAAATGAAGTGTATTAGAGTTCTTAAAGTGTATAATTACTATATGAAACCCTTTCAAGGAACTTAAATGTTATTGGCTGATACTCTTTGACAGACTTGGCTATCTGCTGCTGGAAGAAGAGTTATTTTTCTTCAATTATTTTTTGAAAGAGAACTTTAAATTTATACTAGTTATTTGAGGGTCTATTTTATGAAAGCAACCCGAGTTGAAAACTTCTCTTTTTTCAGTTCCTCAGATGCTAGCAATGATGGTTGACTTGGAAGATGATGAAGAATGGGCAAATGCAGATGAGATTGAAGATGATGATTTTGACAGGTAACTGTGAAATTTGTTGTTTTAATGTATTATCAAGACTGCGTGGCTAAAAAAGCAGATTTTAAATGCAGGATGAAAATGACTGCAGTACATCACTTTCTTTACCCAAGCAACTCTTCCAATTTTGTTCCCTTGGTCATTGGCCATATATGCAGCTGTTATCAGGCAGCTTATATGCAAGTTGTTTAGGTGCTGTTCAGTAACTAAGTAAATTCTTTTAGTATTTGTGTATTGCTGCAGTTTACTTCTACAAGTTGCATGTCCTTGTTTGCTGTTTTCCACCAGTTTAACTTTTCAAACTTCTGTTGCCTCTGTCATTAGTTACTCAGTGCAGAAGTCAGTGCTTCCTAGTCCTTTAAATTGGGAGCTTGTCTTGAAGTTAGGTGGAACTGAAGCTGAAGTATACTGGCCTGTATTTATGCCCTTGAAAAGGTGGTGTTAAAGAAAAAAAATCTGCCTGCCTTTGAAAGGATATAAAAAATGCACATTGGAATTCCTTGCTGGATTTCCTCTAGCTCAAAAATATTATGATTTTGTTAGTATTTTAAATCCCTTGATATTGCTATCTTGGGATGTCTTTGGCAAGAAAGGTCTACTGAAGGTGTGTAGTCCTTCTGATTTACTTATCCCTGTGTGCTTTTTAGCTTCCTCCAACTTTTCACTAGAATGACAGTGGCTTGTTTACGGCATCCTGTTACATCTGCATGTGTCCATATATACTTAGAATGAAGTAGAAGAAAGCATCTGTTATGTGTCAGAGATAACTATCTCTACACTTCTGTAAAGAAGCAGGTGTACATTTGCCAGTCTAGACACTTCCTGCCACATCTGGCATCTTCTTCAAGACTCAGATATAATTAGTGTTTTAGAATCATAGAATCCCTAGGTTGGAAGAGTCCTTTGAGATCATCAAGCCCAACTGTACCTGTCCACTACTAAATCATATCCCTAAGCACTTCATCTACCTGTCTTTTAAATACCTCCATGGACAATGACTCAGGTGTGTCCCTGAGCAGCCTTTTCCTGTGTTTGATAACCCTTTTTGTGAAGCAGTTTTTTCTAATGTCCAATCTGAACCTTCTCTGGCACAAGTTGAGGCCGTTCCCTCGCGTCCCATCACATGTCACTTGGGAGGAGAGACCAACACCTACCTTGCTACAACCTCCTTTCAGATAGTTGTAGGCAGTGATAAGGTCTCCCCTCAGCCTCCTTTTGTCTAGGCTAAACAACCTCAGTTCTCGTAGCTGCTCCTTGTAAGACTTGTTTTGAAATAACTTGTCATAGAACACAGATCTTTGTAGGAAGATAGGCAATAGAAGAGATATTGATCTAACACTGAACTCTATCGTGATTTCTACTTCATACTGAGCATGTAAAGACACTTCATACTGGGCATGTAAAGACACTTGCAAAACTGATTTTTTTTTGTTGTTTTTCTCTTTGATATGGAATTGAAAGGAAACTGTCCTTTCTTTCCCCTCTCACATGATGGTAAACCAACCCACTTGAGCCTGTTTAATTTCCTCAACTTTGAAATTTTGCCACACAACTGCTTTCAGGTTTGTCGTGTAGTTGAATCTTTTCATTCAGCTAAATTTCATGTGGAGCTAGCATATTAAAGTTCAAATCATCATCAAGCTTTTCAGGGCGTGGAAGTTTATTCAGAAGTCCTGCTTTAGGGAGCTTAGTAAGTATTCTGAATCATCCCCTTGAGGCATGCCAATTTCTCTTTATTGTCAGCAGAGTAACTTTGCTCTTCTGAACATAAATCAGCTGCCTGTGGATTTTAGAGTGGAAATTTTCCTTTTATTGTTAAAGGTTGCAAGCAAAGATGAGAAAAAAAGTTATGCTCAGGTGCCTTAGCCTAAAGGAGAAATATAACTCTTTTTTGGCCCTCTGAGTAGTAAGAGAGCTTGAGTCTTAAACGCAAAATACTGGACATAGGCTGGTGTCTGTCGATTGTGTGTGGTGGTAGTTCTTTCTTTTAGTGGGTTCATTCTTGTTACTATACATTTCCCACTGCTGAAGTTCACCTTTGTGGAGAGTTACTGATATGCATGCTAACCTCTTTTGGTGCTTGAGTCTTTTACAGCTACATAAGACAACTCTGCAGTCCAAGAAACAGGCTAATAATCATCAGGCTGTAGCCTACTTAGGGTGTGTTCAGGTCTGACTAAAGGGGATGTGAGTCAGCCTACACAAAAGTCCCAGGGAATATTTTAGCATTTCCAGTTTTTTGTTGCTCTGACTTTACTGAACAGCGAAATTCTAAAGGAGGAAAAGGTTAATCCAACTTCCTTTTTCCCTAGCAAAAGCTTTGCAAACATAGCAGGGGAAGCATGTGGTAATTTTTGTAAGATATGCTATCTTTATTTCCTCAAATTGAATGTGTGAATTAATAGTGGAAGGAAGGAGCTCAAGGAATGTAATTTCAAATGAAAATTGCCATTAATTTCCGTGAGTTTGCTCAGATCTAAACCTGAATGCCCATGCTCTGTTGTCTTAATGGTGATGCTTTTGCTTGTTTCAACATGACTGATTTGAAAGACGAATACAACACTGCAGATATCTTTGGGCAGACACCTTTGCTCGCAGAATGTGAGTTTCTAGGTAGTTTATGGTTTGTAATGAGGCCAGGTGATTCAGCAATGATAGTTTGAAGACCTCTATTTCTGACCCAACTGATGGATACTTGAACAAAGAGAGAAAATAATCCCTTTCTCAATTCAGTATTTCCCTCAGCATGAGCATCTGGTTCTAGCCATATTCAAACTATAACAGTAGTTAGCTGTGTCCTGGAAACTTTTTCACTTTTCTGTAGGGGATAATTCTGTTGGGTGGAGCAAGTCACCTTACCCAGATAATGTTTTGCTATTCTCAGTTCTGAAACTGGCTGAGTGTCACAAATTCCTCACCTGGACTGGCTGTTTCCTGCCCAAGTCGTTGGCAAGAGACCATGCTACTAAAGTAATGGTATTGCAGCCATGCAGGGAAGGTTTCTTATGTGCTAAAGCTTGAATTCTGCTGGTGCACCTGATTTATGGCAAACCTGAGCTTGTTAAGTGTTCTCATGGCAGTGTAACGCTGGCCAGTATTGTTGGCACAATTCATTGCAAATTTAGTTTACAACTATGCAGGTTACGTGTGTAATAGTTGAAAAATTCAGTCCATACCGTCAGTGCAAGTAAGGCCCGCGTTTCTCTCCTTAGGAGACTTACTCAGTGGGCTACAGAATAAAAGTATTTAGGTAGCGGTTAAATAATTTTGTGACCAAAGCATCCCTGGATGTGTGTGCTTTTAGGTTTGTAGATATCAAACCATTAATATTTCTGTAACTGATATTTAGCAATGCAGTAGCTGGTGAGAGTGCACTGGACAGGATGACATGTGGCCTTGGAGGAAAACTTGTTTTACCTGTGATTAAAGAACATATTATGCAAATGCTTCAGAATCGTAAGTAATTTTACAATTCTGTTCTTTCTGGGAACTTTGATTCCTCTTAAATCTTCCTGTTAGGCTACCTATTATATTTTATTTGCTCCAACTTTTGATATCAGCTACAAAACTGTTAAACAGTGAATGTGGAAGTTTATACCTTTTCATAAATTGAGATTTATTAAACTTATCTACAGTGCATTACAAGTGTTTGCATAGAGATGTTAAAAACATAACTAGATTTTTTTTAACTCAGTCTGTGAGTTAGGTAAGGAAAATATAAATAAGGGAAGACTCTTTCTTCATATTCTCTTTAAATCAATACACAGTGTCCCACAGTATCTTATGGATACCTACACTGCCACCTGTTATTCTGTAGTTCATGCTTTTTCTTTCTTTAAAAGTACTGTATTTAAGTGAAATTTTAATACATGACAATTCGTAAAGGAAGGTGTTTGTTTTTTCTTCTTAGAATTTGAGAGACCAAAATACAGAAGTCAGTGGTAGACTGTCTGTGTTTTGTATTTGTTTTATGAGATGAATGCGTATATTTTTACTAGTTGCTTTATATGCTTCTTTTCCTCTTAAAATACCTGTAATGCTTGCTTGGGCAGTCGTTCGAAAAATACGATACGTTTGCATACGCTTTTGATTGTTGTATGCTTTGAGCCTTTGAAGTACAAGATGATGCAAAATTTCTTGTTACCTTTCCTATCTTAATGAGTTAAAACCCAGTCCAAAAAACATGGCCACCATACTGAATATGGAATATACAACTACTCAAGGTGACACCTACAGAGTGTGAACACTTATAAAGTCTCTTTCAAGTTTTTTGGCAAAGAAAGTTTATTCTGGAGGCAGATTAAGTTGACTTTTCCAATATTAATAGCCTTAAGGCTAGCAGAAACTTAGTTTTGTAGGACCCACAGAAAGGTGTGGAGTTCAGTTGCTATATGACCCAACTCTTTGAAGGGGAGAAATCATGCAGTTGATGCCTGATGCTCTATTTCTGATGAGTTAGAAATTTCCATAACCATTAATACTTTTTGGAAAGGGAAATGTGATTAGATGTTGTTTGGTTCAGAGACTTTAAACTGGTAGGAAGTTGGGGGAAAGACGAAGACATTTTAGATTAAAATGTTATTGGGTCTTTGGAAAAATATTTTTTTCTTTCTTCTGTCCCCACCAGTTTTCTCACAAATGTTTATTGAAATAATTTAAAATTTCTGGTTTTCGATCAGCTAGCCAGATGGTCCAAATATGATTGTGTTTCATTTTGTAATATTAAAATTTCAAGTCTAGCATTTATGCAAATAGTAATACAAGAGGTGCAGGCTTAACTAGGAACATCCAGTGAAACTAAATAGCAGCAAAATTAACTGCTTCTTCACTGTAACATCTTTCTAAGATGCTTTTTCAAAGCAACCTTGTGTTGTTTTGGGAAAGAAGTTCTATTACGTGCCTGTCCCACAAGTTGTTTGATAAACCTGTTCATTCTTCTGGTTTTCATTTCTGTAATCTCACTGGTTTCCAGCACAGAGATTCTCATGAAAATAAATTAATAAAAGATATAAAGAGTTTCTCATGTGTTTTCCCTAAAGAAAAAGGAGAGGTTTGTCTGATCTATTCCACAAAACCCACTAGCCTGAAGATAGTCTAATGAGACTTGGAGGCGGAAGCTTTACATCCCTAAACAGAGTGTTGCTGTTCTTAAATGGTCCCGGGGAAACTGAAAAGTTTAGTTCTGATTATTTATTTGCTTTACATCTAGGCATAGTGTGGTTAACTAGACTTTTTTTTTTTTTTTTCTGGCCGAAAGATGAAGGTATAGGCTGTTCAGATATCATTTTAGAAGAAGTTGAGTGTGGAGAAGGAAGTACTGTCTTGATGTTTCCCCAGTTAGCTTATTTAATGGAAATGCAGTTCCTAGGTTTTAGTACCATGTACATAACTTGTATCAGTGGTTTAGAATTCTTTTTTCTAGGTCTGGGTTTGGCCTGGATTAGATACTCAAATTTTTGTGCGCCTTTGGAAGTATGTATGAGGAAAAGTGAAAAGTATTTAACAAATCAAGTAGAGGCATCAAATTCCCTTCTTTCTCCTATTCTTCACTCTTCCTCCTCCTGCCCTGTCCCCCCCCAAAAAAAATGATTTTTCTTTGTGGTGTGTTGCAGTTTCCAAAATGTTTAGTATTTGTTTTCTTCTTATTCATCTGTAGCTGACTGGAAATACAGGCATGCTGGCTTGATGGCACTCTCGGTCATTGGAGAAGGTTGCCACCAACAGATGGAGGGAATTTTAAATGAGATAGTTAATTTTGTTTTGCTGTTCCTTCAGGATCCTGTGAGTCTAATTCAAATAATTATTTCAGTATGTTTTCATTCTTGTTCTTGTGACTAGCTTGTTAACTAATTGAGGGTAATACTTTCCAGCATCCAAGAGTACGATACGCTGCTTGTAATGCTATTGGACAAATGGCAACTGACTTCGCACCTGGTTTTCAAAAGAAATTCCATGAGAAGGCAAGTACTAGAATAGTTAACAAAAAAAGTGGTGAAACTATGTACCTTTCAGAAATTTGTTTTTCTGAAAATGAACCCTTCTATTTCAGGTGATAGCAGCTCTTCTACAAACCATGGAGGATCAAGGCAACCCCCGTGTTCAAGCCCATGCAGCTTCAGCACTCATAAACTTCACTGAAGATTGTCCCAAGTCACTGCTTATCCCATATTTGGATAACCTAGTGAATCATCTTCATTCCACTATGGTGATAAAATTACAAGAGGTATAATATGCTGAACAGATTGCTTCATGGAGGGTAACCTGTCACATACGCAGATAAAGTGTAGCTGAACTAAGATGTCTGAAATGATCCAGTAGGCGTACTTGCTGATGTTGGTATAAACTGACGAGAATTAGGATATATACGAGAGTTTTTTAGATTTGGCATGCTTTTAAGTCAAATTTGTGCTTTAGAAATATAACACTTTATTCTTCCTCTTTCCAAGTTAATACAGAAAGGCACTAAGCTAGTTTTGGAGCAAGTTGTGACTTCAATTGCATCAGTTGCAGATACAGCAGAGGAGAAGTTTGTTCCCTACTATGACTTATTTATGCCCTCTTTAAAACACATTGTTGAGAATGCTGTACAGAAGGAATTAAGACTTCTGCGAGGGAAGACTATTGAATGCATCAGTCTAATTGGTCTTGCTGTTGGTAAAGAAAAGGTAAGCTGTGGTGTTAACATTGAGTTAATATATTCACTTGTTAAACATAGCAATGTTGTTGCTGATATCTGTTTGTCATTGCTGTTTAGAGGCAACTGTGCTGTTTAGATTCACAAATTCAATATAGAATCTTGAGAAAATATTACAGCTTAAGTTATTCTTGTCATATTGAACAATGTTGAAATCAAGCAGACTTTTTTTCTTCTTTCCTGGGTTGGTTTTTTTGCCTTAAATTAAATACTGGAGCATCTTATTTAGTCACAGAACAGCAGGTAAAATGTATTTAGTTAGAAGGAAACTTGGCATCATTTTTTGTATCTGGATGCTTGAAAAAGTTTAAATGTACTCATAATAGATGTTGACGTACTTGTTGTTATGAAGCTTGATATATTTAGCAAAGGTTTTTTGTTGATTAAAACATCTCTCTGTAAAAGTACCAAGAAACAACTAGTGAAGGGCTGTATACAACTTGTTGCATGAGAGATGTTCCATATCAAGTTTGCATTATGGCTTACAGTTTTTTTACAGTTTTTTGTTGAGTGAAGGACGCAGAAAATCACACTTTAAAGTAATGTGATATACGCAGTACGAAAATACTAGTGTCCCTATCATCATCACGCACCACCCCCCACAAAAAAAAAAAAAAAGAGTTAACGCTTTTCTTTGACTTAGGCCTACCAGTAGACTTGCATTCACACAACTGAATTTTAAACAGATTCTAAACATAACTATTAGTAAATGTTTCTTGGAGGACTGCTGGGAAAATGAGGTGTGAAAAGACCTCATCATTGGTGTGAAAAGAATGTATCATCATTGGGGTGTCTGATGTGACCTAAAATATTTCTAACTCATGAGTAAGTGGATCATGCTGCCAGCTTTTATCCCAGTTCCATAAAGGAGTCAAAATAGCAAGGAGGATATCTGGAAAAGTTAGAATTATCAGATTAGTACTTACATTGTGTTTTATTTAAATACTCCTCTGCTTTCAAGCATATGAATAGAGGTACAGTAAAGCTTAAGATAAGAGTGACATGGTGATGCTTCCAGAAGAATGTGTGTTCACTTTTATCCATATTTCAGTCTATTTCCAACTCTAGCTCGTGTCTTGGTAGTGCGTTGGACATAAATGCTCACTTCAATTGTTTGGTATTAAGTCTTAGAAATGTCCCCTTTAGATTTGCTTTTAAAAACGTACTTGTTTCCTATACCTAGTTTATGCAGGATGCATCAGATGTAATGCAGCTCTTACTGAAGACACAGACAGACTTCAGTGATCTAGAAGATGATGATCCACAGGTATGTTAAAATTGTCTCTTTATAGTGCTCCATTCATTAGTGTCAAGAATACTCTTTGTACATGTGACACTTTTCTTCCCCCCCTGCATAACTACACCTTCAGACTTGTTGTTCAACATACCTGACAAAAATTGAGATTGATAACCCTAAGATGGCCTTAGAATCTTTCCCAGGAGTATGTTTAGGAAGCAAGACTTACAGAGCCTGTGTTTGCTGAAGCAATTTCACCACACTGGTAATTGTCCCTTGTCTGATAGTAACTGCTTTGTTTAGCATTGTATGACCTATGCCCTTGCTGTCACCTTCTTATAAATAGTTCAACAAGATTTGTTAGACAGCTGCTCTAATGACTGGAGAGCTATTTTGATTCATGCATCTGAAAACAAATACTCCTGTGAAAACAGTACTGCAGTTTTTTTTGCTCTACCTGCTATTTTCAGGAATTTGGCTTGGTAGTGCCATTTCAATTCAGGAAATTATTTATTTCTGAAAGAAATTTACTTTTCAAGACAATCATGATTGTGTCACAAATACATATTATACTGTCACATTTTTACATGTTACAAATAAAGACTTGGGACAGGCCTTTTGAAGGCACATTTTTACATGGATTACGTATTGGATGAGCTCTTCTCTTTGTAGTAAGTTTTATGCACTACTGAGAAATTATTTTTTAAAATCCTGTTGTTTCTGTTTAAGTATGCATTAAAATAAAATGTGGACATGAAAATTCTGACTTTATTCTCATTCACAGATTTCTTACATGATCTCAGCATGGGCCAGAATGTGTAAAATTCTTGGAAAGGAATTTCAGCAGTACCTTCCTGTTGTCATGGGACCTTTAATGAAGACTGCATCCATCAAACCTGAAGTAGCTCTCTTAGACAGTAGGTTTGAGATAATGTCTTTTTGAAAAAATAGTGAAATAAATTATTTTTTACCACTCTTAGATTTATTTCTTCCCCCCTTTGCATAACAGCACAAGATATGGAAAACATGAGTGATGATGATGGTTGGGAATTTGTAAACCTAGGAGATCAGCAAAGTTTTGGAATTAAAACTGCAGGCCTTGAAGAAAAAGCAACTGCATGCCAGATGCTGGTGAGTAATAGGACAGTTTTTATGACCTGTAATTTGCTGGACAATTGAGTCTGAAGCCAAAAGGTATGATGAAAATATTCTTTATGATATCAAATAAAATAGTTCTGTTTTTCATGGGGTGATAGCGTTAAGTTTGGATTTCTGACGCTGTTTACTTACTTAAAAATAGTTTCTTTAGATTGGAGATTCAGTTTGTAAGATGAAGAGATTTTCTTTGTTAGCAAAACAACTTTTAAGGAATTGGATGTGTTAAAATATAGTTCCTTTTTGCAGTAATTGGTATCCCTTAATGTGGTTTAAAACATACACGCATGTACTGAGTGAGGACCAATGCTACTATTGGGGTTCCTTAAAATACCACAGTTGAGGGGAGATGTAAATTTATTTATTTAATAAATTAAAAACTTTTAAAAATCTTTCTCACCGCTATATAGTTGAAAAATGTTTGTAACAATATTTTTCCCTTGAAATTGGCACTTCCATGCTTTGTGTTTCAGGTTTGCTATGCAAAAGAGCTAAAAGAAGGATTCGTGGAGTACACAGAGCAAGTTGTAAAGCTGATGGTTCCCTTGTTGAAGTTCTATTTCCATGATGATATCCTATTCATTAATTCTGTTGTGAAAATGGAAGAATCAAAATCATTCATATTGTTTTCCTAAATTAATTCAAAGTGTTAGTGTTAAAATATTCTCTTACTTTATAGTAGAAATTTTTTCCAAGAACTAGTAACACATTATTTACACATTATTTTAGATAAGGTACCCTACTTTTTTCCCTAGTTTCTTTTTCAATGAGCATGTCTGTAATGGTCATTTATAGTCTGAGGTTGGCGCAGGCCTCAGGCTACAGGAAGTACCTTGACCTTTCTCTTGGGGCCAGGGCAGGTTTCAGGGGATGGCAGTGTGCCCAGGTGGAGGAGCTGTCGCAGGTGACTGAGCTGCAGGAGGCTGTGAGAAGGCTGTGCAGCATCAGGGAGACTGAGGAGGAGCTTGTTGGTATTGATTGTTTTATTTCCTTAATAATGTAACGTGTTCGAGTGGCAGCAGCAGAGTCAATGCCGCTCCTTCTTGAATGTGCCAGAGTTCGTGGGCCAGAGTACCTGACACAGATGTGGCACTTCATGTGTGACGCGCTCATCAAAGCCATTGGGACAGAACCGGATTCAGATGTTCTCTCAGAAATAATGCATTCTTTTGCCAAGGTAACTTCCTTTCTTCAAATTATGTGGCATTACTGTTTGTATTTTTTTTATAGTAAGAAAGGATGTGCGCTTGATGTTCATTTAAATGGCTGGAAGAAATGCAAGGCTTCCTCCTACGTGAATTTTGGTTTGACTCTGAATGTTGTGACTGGTTGAAAAGCTTAGTTTTACTGGGTTTTTTTGCAAGAACAAAAATACCAGCGTGTTGACCTAGAATACTTACTACATTTGCTCATTTTTTTAACCACAAACCATAAACTGAAGTTACGTGCATGAAATGTTGAGTGCTGTTATGCCTTATTGTATAATTTGAGCATTGATTATAGTATGAATGTTCTATTGGTATTATTTCTTTTAGTGATCGCTTAAAGCAGAGCTTGTATTTGTATTCTGTGTTCTTAGATTTCATTAAGACTATTCACGTAACATAAAGTTGAAAAATTATCATTTTATTTCACTAGTGTATTGAGGTCATGGGAGATGGATGCCTTAACAATGAACACTTTGAAGAACTTGGAGGAATATTGAAAGGAAAACTAGAAGAGCACTTTAAAAACCAAGAACTAAGACAGGGTAAGTCAACAGTGATTCCTTTTTAAACATGTGATGATGGCTGTTCTGTGAAGCAGAATCCCTAATAATTTCTGAACATGCACAAAAAAGAGCCCAGTTCAGAATTCTTTAATTTGCATATTTATGTAAGGTAACTGGGCTATGAAACAACAGATTCCATATGTTGTGTTTGTATGCTCTTGGGGGATGAAGATGGCATCATTTGCAGAAGTAGTGTAGCTTAATCAAAAGTTGATGGGCAGGTTTACTTGAACATGGTACATATGTCTGTGGTGGTGGTGTTTTGGTGCTGCTTCTTCTGAAGTCTCTGCAGTTTTCTTAAAGCAGCAGTAATTCTTTAATTCTTTGCACTTTTCCTGGCCTTGTGGGCAAGCTGGTATTTATTTCAGGTACTCTTACACATTCTTAAACTGAGTTGTCTTGCCATACTTGTTTTTCTGTGAAAACTCTTCAAAGTTTTCGTAAAGACAGAAAATTCCCATGCATCTTCAGCTACTGTAATTACTGATGTAATTATTCAATATTTGTTTTTTAATTTAGTGAAAAGACAAGATGAAGACTATGATGAACAAGTTGAAGAGTCATTACAAGATGAAGTAAGTTAGTTTGGGGAATGTTTCCACTCATAAAGCATCAGGATGGAAATACAATACATGGATATGGTGTGCTACTCAGTTGTAGCATAGTGCACTTTCAGGATTATTCCTTCCTGGAAGAATGTTCTGTTACCATATTCCTTCAAAACTCCCAGTAATAAGCGGTTCAAACTACATGTATGAATTACAAAAATATTAAAGGCTTTCTTGCCTGATATACTGCAGGAAGAAGTTCAGAATATGGCTCTTCCTTTTCTTCATCCCCTCAAACAATTTTTAGGTGACTATATAGTCTGCTGTCAAATGCTCTGTCAATGATAATCTAAAGACTGGCCGTGCTGGCTTGCTTTTTCTTTGTGACTCATGACCTCTTAACCTTGACTGTACCTCTAAAACCTAGACCTCTGACATACTGGGTCAGGAGCTTGTCTCAAAAAGACTAGACATAAAATAGCCTCAAAAAGGAGGTCAGCAGGATAAAGAGCTGGCGCAATGTGCTCACTTATGAGGGAACACCAGTGACTGCTTATCCACTAAGATAACCAAACTGACTTTTTAGTTAGAAGTGGAGTTGACTGTAGAAGAGATATGGTAGGTTCTGTTCAGTCAGTAGTGGTATGAGGAGAGTAATAGTAAAGTCACTTACAAGATGAGACAGAAGATATTCAGTAAGTTTAAGAAGTAAGAAATTATTTTTACTACAAAATGAAGGTGTGGAGTTGAATTGTTAAGCTTGTTTACATGAGTTTAACGTGTTTGCAGACTCCAGAATAAATGTTAACAGATAGTGCACCTATATATAAATATTTTAATAACAGTGGAGTTTTTGAGCCCCTGTCCTTAGGGAGCTATCCTACAGCGTTCAAAGGAGTGAATTTCTAATTTCTACGTAATAATTGGGATCAAAAAAAAGACAAAACTCAGGAAAGGCTTTTGGCTGAGAATTTTATTTTTCTGCCTTTTGTGTTTTCAGTGCTTACTGTTCATTCTTGTAGACAGTAAATTAGGCGGTTTGATACCTTTTTTCTTGTGTCACTCTGTATTAATAATGAGAGAAAATGCTAGCAAGCAGCATTTTGGGAAAAGCTAAATTCATACCCTGCAACAGAGTTGCAAGGGATCTTTAAAGACGCTTTAGTTTATCTTTGACCTTGCTGGGTTTTTTTATTTAAAGACTGCAAGGAAGACTTGTCTACCTTGTGAAAACAGGAGTGGGACCAGAATGTTACTTGCCATATGGGCAGAATTAACATGTGATAATGAATAACATTAGGATATACACCTTTGGTCCCAGAATGTGTTTGTTTATGTAGCCCTTACCTCAAGGCAGCAGAACTATAAGAGGATATAGAAGCTGTGAAAGAATTCAAACAGTTGTTTCAGATATCCAGATACTGTCCTAGCTTAGACAGTAACTAAACTTTTGATTTGATAAAAGGGTATGAGAAGACAAATAGTAAGCAAGTGTTATGTTCTAAGCATGTTATCAGCTCTTTGTAAACAGGCAGTACCAGACCAGGTGGACCTTGTGGTGTCATGCAGCAGTTCTCTACTTCTGTTTTAATTTGTGTCATTTTTCCAGGGTTATTGCTTGAATTACACTTTGACAATGCAGAAATTGTCTTAACCAGGGAGGGCTTAAATATCCAGTTGTGGGAAGCTGCCTATTGCATGAGATATGCTTGTTTGCTTCTCACTAGGGACCTGAAGCTAGTTGAATTCTGCTTTCCCTCCCTGTTAAAGTATAAACTAATGAAAGGAGCCATAGTGAATACCATGGAACTTACTTTAAAGCAAAGTTTAAAGGATTATCCCAACACAAGTCTGTCCAAGGGAGCAATCCTTGCTTGCAGACACGACATGAACTGATAGCTGAATCTGAGCTAAGGAGCTCTACTTCACCAGTTCAATGGATGTAATTGGGCAAAGTGGAGAAGTGAAGTTAAGGAGTAAGAGGAAAGGATTAATATTTTTGCTGTAATCTTTGGTCATGTACTTTCCAATAAAAGCTTTTTACAGTATCTAACGTACAGAACAAGAAGAGGGCACTCATTTTTCTGTACAGAGAATCCATTGAAGCAGTAAATTTGCACAAGACTGTTTGTCTTGATAAATTTTTTCTGTCCTTAAAACGATCTTCAAGTCCTAGGTAATTGAGCACTAGCATTTGACTTCTATTTTAAAGGTTTAAGAGGAGGATTCTGGGAACTATAAACCAGCAGTCAGTCTCACTCTGTGCCAGCTAAGATCATATAGATTTTCTTGGAAGCCATGTCAAGGCATGTGGATAACAGGAGGGTAAGACACAGCTGATGCGGTCTCTTAAAGGGCAAGTCATGCCTGACTACTCTGATGGCTTCTATGTTGTAGTGACTGTGTTGGTGGACTAAGGAAGAGCAACTGATGTCGTCTGGGTTGACTTCTGTAAGGCCTTTGACATGTTCCCACACAACATCTTTGTCACTAAGTAGAGAGAGATGGATTTGTTGGATGGACTGTTACGAGGATAAGGAACTGGCTGGATAGCAGTGTCCAGACTGGTGTATTCATTTGGACATTGAGCCACTGGAGATCAGTAGCAAGGGATGTCCCTCAGGGGTCTATGTTGGGATTAGAGCTTTCAGTATCATTATTAACAATACAGGTGGTGGGATTGAGTGCACCCTCAGCAAGTTTGCAAATGACAAGGTGAGCGATGCAGTTGATGCACTTTAGAGAAGGGATGCCACACAGGGACAACTGGGCAGGCTGGGAAGGTGAGCCCATGTGAACCTCATGAGTTTCAGCAAGTCCGACTGCAAGGTCCTGCACCTTGATTGGGACGACCTCCAAAAACAGGCTGAGGGAATGAAGGAATTGAGAGCAGCCCTTGTAGAGGACGGCCAGGAGGTACTGGTAGATGAGAAGCCAGACATGAACCAGCAGTGTGTGCTTGTAGACCAGAAAGCCAACGATATACCAGACTGCATCGAAAGAAATGTGGCCAGCAGGTCAAGGGAACTGGTGCTTCCTCTCTGCTCTGGAGAGACCCCACCTGGAGTACCGTGTCCAGCTCTAGAGCCCTCAGCACAAGGCAGATATGGACCTGTTGGAGCAAGTCCAGAGGGATATTATAAAAACGATCAGAAAACTGGAGCACCTCTCCTGTGAGAAAAGGCTGAGGGAGTTGGGGTTCAGCCTGGAGAAGTCTGGGGAGACATCATTGCAGCCATTCAGTATATAAAGAGGGCTTACATGAAAAATGGAGAGAGACTTTTTACCAGGACCTGTAGTGACAGGCCAGGGGACAGCAGTCTTAAACTAAAAGAGAGTAAGTTCAGATTGAGTGTAAGGAAGAATTTTTTCACAATGAGGGTGGTGAGGCACTGGAAGGGGTTACCCTGAAAAGTTGTGGCTGTCCCATCTTTAGAAGCATTCAAGGCCAGGTTGGATGAGGCTTTCAGCAACCTGGTCTTAGTGGAAGGTGTCCCTGCACATGACAGGGGGCTTAGAACTGGATGATCTTGTAAGGCCTCTTCCAACCCAAACCATTCTATGATTCTGTCATTCTGTGATTAGACCAAGAACTGAAAAATAGTGAGCCTAGAAAGACTGGCTTTACAATGAAAAGAAGTCATTAAACAACTTCATACTGTTAGTTGAGTGATGGTGGCGCTTCATGTGACATCCACTATTTTCAAGATCATTAGTCTTGATGCGAGTTGTGTTCTTTTCCTCTCAGGATGACAGCGATGTTTACATTTTGACTAAAGTATCGGACATTTTGCACTCAATATTCAGCAGTTACAAGGAGAAGGTACTGCCATGGTTTGAAAGGCTACTTCCACTAATTGTCAATCTAATTGTAAGTACCTTGCTTCCTTTTCATTTTACTTGGACTATTTTTTCATGCGTTAATAGACCTTCCTTGCCTGGAATCTTAGAGAACGTAGTAGATAGAACATAGTGGTCGTTATTTTACAAAGTAGACGCAGTTGAAGGTTTATTCTGGATCAAGTATGAAGTTGTTCCCTTATGCTTTTTGAACAGCTGCGCTGCTGTCCTACTTGATTTCTGTGTTGCAAGACCCAGAATCACANCTTTAAGGTGGCTTAAAATGTTACCTGTTTTTGATGCAGTGTCCCCATAGGCCGTGGCCAGACCGGCAGTGGGGGCTGTGCATGTTTGATGACGTCGTAGAGCACTGCAGCCCTTCCTCTTTCAAATATGCCGAGTACTTCCTGAGGCCAATGCTGCAGTCAATATGTGACAACAGCCCAGAGGTGAGACAAGCAGCTGCCTACGGTGTTGGAGTGATGGCACAATTTGGTGGGGACAGCTATCGTCCTTTTTGCACAGGTATGTGCAAAACATTCACTTGATAAAACCATTTGAATGTGTGATTCTGGATTTAAAAAAAAAAAAATTCGAAAGAGGAGTATCTTCCCTCTGTTGGGGAAATATATTGCCAGTATGACCTGTGTGGCAGCCTGGTGATGATGACAAAAGTACCTGCATTCCTTGGGCTTTTACTGATGTTCTGCTTCATAACATTTCTGTTGCAGCATTTACCGTGCAGCAAACTTGATTTACGTATCTATTTAAAACATAAAGCCTTACATGCAAAAGTTTGTTTCATAAAAACTAGCTTTCTGGTACACACTTGTCTCACTAGTTGCTTTTTATCAATTCTAATGTCGTTACATATGAATGCAAAATCCATTTGAATGTCTGGAAAAATGCAACAAATGACCTATAATACGGAGTAGCCTAGAATGCAACTACTGTGTCTCTCTGCTTTCCTGTTACATAAAAAGGAGCCCGATTTCTCTGTCTAAGACTTGAAACGATAATGTCTGTCGTAAACACTTTACTTGCTTTCTGAGTGTGTCAAGATTCTCTAAAACTTCAATTTTGTCTTGAATTTCAAGAAGTGATTGTCTGCTGGTATTCTTATCAGTTAACAAAGTTAATTTTGCACACTAAATTTTTTTTTAAAAAGATACTTAGTCAGCTCTTTCAGATGCGTATTCCACATGAATCTGAAACAAAAATATGGATTAGGTGATATAAGAAAGTAAGAACCATGTGACAGGGATAAATGGGGGCTTTAACACAAGTCTTAACCTACATCAGTGGAGATTGTAATGTTCACAGTTACATTAACTGTCACGTGGTGACAGTTGATCTTTTAAGAAGCAGGAGACACACCTCCTCCTAAGAGCACAGAAATTTCAAATGGTCTAGAAAAATGCTTCCTAAAAGGATTTTTTTTATGAACTTTTCCATAAGATTTTTTAATGTCTTGTCCCAAGACTAGAGGAGTAAAGACTGAGGTCAAGACAGTGATTTTGAATTTTTGGGTGATTTTAGCATCTATTAGTCTAATTTTATTATTTACACATAAGGGTGTACCTCAGCCTGCTAAAACTTTATGACAACTTTGATCCTTTTCTTTGTGTTTGGACAAATAATCCTCAATTAAACCCAGACACCAGCTTCTCCTGTAGTTAGATGTTTAGATAAAATAACCTTTTTACTTTACAGCATACAGCTTATTAGTAGGCACCTCAAAAGTATTTAAAGTATTTCTGTGTGTATGTGAAAACTTTGTGATCTGTTTTAATAAATGAAGATGTGCTGTGATTAGAAACAAAGTAAATCCATGCTACTAGTAGCTCTCTATCCCTTAGATTTTACTGTTTTCTCTGAAAGCAATGTGGCTTTGAGCTTTTATTTAGCATTTAATTTCTTGACTGATTAATGGTCAGCACTGGCATTTTGTTCTATCGCAAGTTGGTAGCAGTATGTAGAGAGCAAATGGAGTAACTTCTAAATGGGGTCACGAAGTTGTAATTTATGTGCCTGTCAGCATTGCTTCTATTTATGTTCATAGGAGAATATAATCAGCTATTCTTTGAGTATTGCATTAATCAATTGCACGTGTTTCTTTGTAAATAATATTGGTAACCTCAGCTTTTGGTGGTGCAAAATGACAGAGCAGTCAGTTCTCAGAAAAAAAAGCTGTTATTATTGAAGATGGCCTTTTATAGTCGAAAGGATTTTTTAAGGGATTATCTATGCGAGAATAGATCTGTTTCCTAGATGAGAAGAAAGCTTGTATGCTAAGCTATAGGGACAAGACTATGCTGATGCATTTTGATGCCCTTTGAATCTTATGGCTGCAAGGACATTCACACCTACGGTCATCCATTAGTGTTAAGGAGGAAGAGCAGACGAGATTTAGCTTCAACAGTCATGAAAACCTGGGATATAAAATGCAGGCTCAGTTTGCCTGGACATTCTAGGCTTGTATGAAACAAACTGCTTGGTGGAGAAGTTTGCTTTTGTTATCCTGCATTCAGTACACAAACCAGTGGGTCTAATGACCAGTGTTTCTGCAGTTCCTTAATGTTCTTCACCTATATATACCGTATTTGGCTATTTATACTATTAAAGTATTCTTCCCTAACTTAGGGTTAATTATATTTTTCCATAGTTGCTAAATTCTTAAAAAACCTATTTCAAATAGTGAAGTCATTCAACCGTCATTGTGTACTCCTTTGCTGCAAAGCTGCTACTTACTCAGTAAAACGAAGTAGTGTGATATCTCGCTCTTCTTTGTTAATTGGAGTTATTTTGAAGCATGCTTTCTGCACAATTCCACAACCTGTTTTTTGTGTCAATATAGACATTTATAACTTGAGCAATATATTTTTAGCAGAACAAAATAAGGACAATTGTTCCGCTATGCGTGTAGAGTGCTCTGAAGTCAGCAGGGACACTAGTAACTCAAAATGTGACGTTTATCTTCACTTAGAAGTGTGCATGTTGTTACCCACAGAACTGTTTAAAAAAATTGTGTTAACCTAGCATGAAAATCTGTATTTTCCCATTATGCTTAATTTTTGCCATCTAACCCATGCTAGGTGGGTTTGCCACACGAGATTACTCTGATGAGCTTTTCCTAGTGCACCTTTTAGTGGTGTGAGGTGTGTATGTATATGTACATCTACATTTTTATATATATGCATACACAGGCAATAGGTGTACAGCAGGCATATGCTATGGATATGCACTGTGGTCCAAATTAACATCACAGCATTGGTACTTTTTATCATCCTGTGTTTATAGAACCTGTTAGGTTAAAAAGGTAAAGTTTGTCATCTGTTTTGACTGTAAATTACAATCATAAAATCATAGAACGCTTTGGGTTGGAAGGGACATTAAAGGTCATCCAGTTCCAACACCCCTGCTGTGGGCACAGGGACACCTTCCACTGGATCACGTTGCTCAAAGCCTTATCGAACCTGGCCTTGTCTCCAGGGATGGGGCATCCATAACTTCTCTGAGCAACCTCTTCCAGTGCCTCACCAGTCTCATTGGAAAGAATTTGTTCCTAATGTCTAATCTAAATCTTCCTCCTAATTTAAAGCCATTCCCCATCATCTTATCACTACATCTAGACTGCAGAACTCCAACTGAGAAACACAGGAAGACCTTTTTTTTTTTTCTTCTGAAGTTATAAAACAAATCCAAACTTTTGCAGTAGCTGTTTTCTTGTGTTTCCTTGTATAGCTTCATCTGTTTGCTTTTTATATAATAATTATTAAGAAGGGAAGGACCTAGAATTGGTGGGACATTGGGGTGACTGGATGTTGGTGCTCTGGCAAATACAAATCCTGGTTTTAATAGGTGCAATAGCCTCGTATAAAATTTGTAATGTTAGTAAAACATAACTTGATTGTGCGTTAAATTTTATTCTTGTGTTTTTTACCATTAGAAGCGCTTCCATTACTGGTGAGAGTCATTCAGTCACCAGATGCCAAAACCAAAGAGAATGTCAATGCAACAGAGAACTGCATTTCAGCTGTAGGAAAAATAATGAAGTTCAAACCTGACTGTATAAATGTTGAAGAAGTCCTCCCACACTGGTTATCATGGCTTCCGCTTCATGAAGATAAAGAAGAAGCTGTTCATACTTTCAATTATCTGTGCGACTTAATTGAGAGGTAAGACAAAGTCATGCCGTGAATGTAGAAAGTAAGCCTGGTTGCAGGTTCTTGCCTTGCATTTGTTTTCCAAAACTGAGAAACTGGCAGGTTAATCTGCATATGTGATAGAGAAGATAATTTGAAATGGCAAAACTGAGCCTTCCATGATGCTACTGCTGGGTTTTTTTCAAACAGTCAGTTTACTTGTCCTAACTGATGTCTGTATGGCTTGAAAAAAATTCCTGGCTGCCTTATTAGATATGTGATGGGAAAGCATCAGCTGGGAACTTCTACAGAAAATGTCAGGAAATCTTTTGATGTGCTTGTTTACATGTCAGCATTAGTAACTGGTCGGGTCTTTTTACGTAAGAGCAGGACACATGTCCGTGCAGCCTTCTTTTCATAACCTCTTAATGTAGTTTTGCACCTTTTTGCTTTGTGAAAGCTTGAGTATCAACAAAACAAAGTCTGAAGTAGAGAAATAACGCAGATAAATTCATGGTACAGTGCTGTCTCCCTTAATAATTTTGTAATAATAAATTCCCATATTATTGAAGGCATCTTGTCCCATGGATTGTTCTTCAGATTTGTGATTCCTCCTGTAGGTCAACGGAAGAAAAAAAGTGTTCAAGTGCAAGTTGCGTTTCATAACTCAGTGGGGAAATGTCAGCTTCTTGTGAAACATCATGTAATAGCCATGTGCTGGCTGACACTGTTATATCTTAGTAGAAAAGCAGAAAGGAAATAGTTTTCCTGTGGTCTCTTCTATTATGTGAATACCTTATATCTCATGGTGCTTTAGTGAGGCAAGGTCTCAAAAGAGGGGTGGCAGCTGTACTGATAATAACACAGTTGTGTAGAGCCACCATAATCACACTGACACGGATGCATGTGCACACACCCATAGAAACTGGGAATTAGAGCACTAGCACAAGTTTGTATCCAGCTCTGTGCAGATGGCTCAGCCTTGCTTTGTACTTCTGGAGCTGTGTCAGTCCTGCATTCACAGCCTTTGCATTCCAGCAGGGGTAGGTGGCAGAGCTGGAAGTAGATCAAGTTTTCCACCCAGATCCCTGGTTGCCAGCTCTTGGCTGGGAAAGGGGAAGCAGAACTGCTTACTTGCTGCGTCAGTGAGTGCTGGCAGAGCTGAAGTCACCGCTGTTCTCTGATGCCAGTACCGCAACCTCCTCCCTCTGGCAGCGCTGAGGGAGGGAAGAACAAGCCCTTTTAGGCAGGGTGTTTCTGGCACGCTGTTAACAGTTCCATCTGCATGAAACTCAACCATTCTGTAAAGTAACTTCTTCCTCATGCAGTGTAGGCTGATTAAAGAATCCGCTGGTTAAATATTAACAGGAGAGGGAACATTCTATCAGCAGGCAACAAAGCCATGTGTACTTGTTCAGCTGAGTGAAGCTTTGATGTAAATAAGCAGGTTTAGAATAAGATATTTCAAAATAGCTCAACTGTCATGTAAAATGCTTACATTATTTTTTTGTTGTTGTTAAACATTCATTAATTTGTAATATATATTTTGATTGTAACAGCAACAACCCAGTTGTCCTTGGTCCCAACAACTCTAACCTTCCCAGAATATTTGGTATAATTGCGGATGGTGAAATTCATGAAGCTATTAAACATGAAGATCCATGTACCAAGCGGTTGGCTAATGTTGTTCGCCAAGTGCAGGTAAATAAATGTTTGCTAACCTATAAAGGGAACATTTAGAATCTACTTTCAGATGTGACTGGACTGTTAAACTGATTTCGAGAGCCTTATCTTTTAAGAGAATAATGATTCAGCCACTGATCTTGTTGATGCTTGGACATTCCTCGAATCACTAATGATAGAATGAGCCAGAAATTAAAATCTGGAGAAAAATCTGCCTGTGTTTGTATCAGTGAACTGTACTGCAGGATGTGATCCAACATGGGGTTGCTGTAAAGGCTCCCAGCACACTGTGGTGACCGAGTAATATAGTCGAGGCTTGGGGTCCTTGTTAGAGGGTCAGCGCCAACTGCAAGTAACGTATCTGCTGCCGCCTTTAATCTAGTGCAAGTACTGGTGGCTGTTCAATGTTTTCCCTGTCTTTGATGACCTGTCTCAAGGTTCACTTCCTTTATATCTTAATAAGTACTTACGGTGCTTGGGGCTGAGGGATGTCCCAAGTATTTAAGCTGCATCTCTCTGCAGCCTTTTAAGGGATAGTGGCAGATCTGATCCTGGGCCACACGTTATCAAGTGGACTTGGCTACAGTTTCAGCCCATAATGGTAGAAAGTAGTGTGCCTGGCAAGCTTTATAGCTTATAAAAATGCATAGAGGGTTGGGAGCATCAGCTGTTCACCTGTTGCCTGTTCTACCTGGCATGTTTTGGCAAAGCTCAGGTTCAAGAATTTTAGGCACTGATTTTTGAAAGGATTCACTTGGATCACTGCATCAGCCTTCGTTTTATGTGACTTCAAAAGCCAGTGTCTCGGCCACAGGCTGTGCTAGCACAGATGAGGTATGCTGAGAGGCAGGAAAGTGTGGCATTTACATTTACCCAGGCAGATGCTATCTACATTCTCTTCTCTCTGGGAAGTAATTTACCATTCCTTTTACTAAAGAGTAATACCATGTGTTGGCAACAGAATGTGGCACATAAACAAATCATCTATGTAGCGTGTCATACTGTAATCACAGTGCTCCTTCCTCTGAATGCATTATGGGGGTACCAGTGGCCCAGAGATACTTTCAGAGTTAGGTATGGTTCAGATTTGCCTGAATCATTTAACATCACTGTAAAATGGAACAAAAGGTGCAGGCTGTGAATCATTTAGTCAATTGTCATTTGACCCACTCTAGTTATAGGGTGTTCCCAGGAGTTTTGGATCAGTTACTGTGGTGCTATTTAGCCAGAGCTTGCCTCTGTTCAGCATTTCAGAGCATCTCTAGTTGAACATACGTAGGACTGGTGAGGCTGCTCCTCGAATCCTGTGTTCAGTT
>WAAB01020663.1:100760-112558 GCA_013389865.1 Piaya cayana | reverse complement strand
GCAGATGTTGCCCAAGGGCTACCGTTCTTTTGCTTTGTGTTGTCATGTCTCAAAGAGGACAAATCTGAACTTCAGACACTAGAAACTTGAGCAATAGGATAGCTTTATGAGTAAGAGGTTAAAAACCTCACGTGAAGTTCTCTATCTGGCATTGTCTTGTGTCAGGGTAAGAAAGCATCTTCTCTGCATCTCTTTTCAATCAAGCTGGAACAATGAATGTCCTTTTACCATTGTTCACCTATCTCATTTGTGTAGACTGCGAACACCTTGGAGTCATGATTTTATTTTAATTAGCACAGTAGGCTCTGATCTTGGGAGTATGTACTGCTGGAATATTAATTAGCTTTTAATGATACTATTCAGAAAGGTCTCTGTACTGCAAAACTGGGAGCTCTGGGGTAATTTTTCTCAGAGCCCTGAGTGTACCAGTAACCCTTATCTGCCCAGATCATTTTCATCCAAGGGCTCCACTCACGCACCCTTAGTGTGTTAGCACAGATCCTTGCCCCAATCCTTCCCTGAGCTGGGCTGCAGGTGAGCCTCTCCTGAGCCTTGGACCTCTGCTGCCACCAGTGACTGCACAACATGGTCTCAGATATGTCCTGGCAGAAGGGACTTACCTGTCTGTCACAGTGGGGATACTGCCTGACACTGGCTGCTGTTAGCAGACTTGCTCTGCTTTTGTTCCTTAGATAGCATATGCACACAGGCATGGCCTGGTTTCTAACTCTGAGTCCCTTCTTTTGCAGAGCTCCCTGCCCTTGCTGCTCCCTCAAAGCCAGCCCAGGGGAAAGGACCCAAGCCCAGATGGAGACCAAAGGCCCATGGATGGAAAGTGCATTATTTGGGGTCCCAGGTGGTGCTGGTGGGGACAACTAGTGCCTATAGCTAAATGTCCTTCAATCCCTGATGAGTTTTAACATGGACCTGTTTCATCTGACTATCTTCCTCCTGCAACCACACTGCTAGTATTTTAGTCCCGGAGTAGGGATTGCATTTCATTTATTAAGATCTTTAAGGAAACTCTATGTGCAAACCATTCTTGTGATTTAGTACATCAATCATCTGGTTATGTTTCAGCTCCTTCTTAACTTTACCTTGCAAACAACCTAAACTACATGCAGCATTCAGAAAAGTAAGACAGGAGGTCATGCAAAACAGTCTTCTATGGTGTTTTAAGTTCTACCAATTCCAAGTGTTTTCAGAAAGTAAAGTCTCCAGAATCATTAATTGGCTGAAAATCAACAGGGATTTTTAGGTTACTTTTAAAAGCAATCTCTCTGTGTTTCATTTCAGCTTCTTTGCTTTCGGCTATGGTGGGGAAGTAAGGAAGTTGGTCCATTTGGATGTTTATGCAAAACAACAAACTATCTGAGGGCAGAGATGATTTTTTTAAAGCTGATGACATGATATTAAGAAAACATATAATTTTAGAGAAAAAGTCCAAGTGCTCACATTTTCCTTTCAACGTAAATAGCTTTTCTTCATTCTAGTTATTTCTTGGATGTTATCTGTAGAGAGAAAACTTTCATCCCTTTAGTATGCCATGCTAAACAAGCCAGATTCAGGTATCTTCTAATGGAAACTTCTAACTTCCTTAAATCACTTAGAATCATAGAATCATTAGGTTGGAAAGGACCTTTGAGATAATCAACTCCAGCCATACCTGCCTACTACTAGATCATATCCTCATGCACCTAATCTACCCAGCTTTTAAACACCTCTAGGGATGGTGACCCAACCACCACCCTGGGCAGCCTATTCCAATGCTAGACAACCCTTCCTGTGAATAATTTTTTCCTAATGTCCAATCTAAACTTACCCTGACGCAGCTTAAGGCCATTTCCTCTTAACCTATCACTTGAGAGTCCAACATCCACCTCTCTACAGTCGTAGTTGTTATCTCCCTCTTTACCAGTAATGGTTTCTTACATAGTGATCTCCACAACGTATGTGGATTTGCAGCAAATTCATACATGCAATAAATGAGCACAAATAAAATTATTTCTGTGTCTGTCCTGTACTTTATTTCTATTAATTTCAGTGAACCTTCAGTTAGGCAGAAATCTTCCAGCACTCTATTTTTTATAACTTATACTAGTCTTTGTTTATTTCCAAAACACTGAAAAAATATTTTGACACTACCAACACAATTTCTCTACTGCGAATATTGAGTAGTTCTGCATCTTGAACTTCGTTAATGCCATTGCTTTGACAGCTGGAGGCAAGCAGTCTCTACTACGCCTAACACAGACTGAAAAATGTTACAGCACCACAAACGATCTTTCAAACCAGCCAAATTTTAGGCTACAAGTAAATTTAAATAATACTTAAGAAGATTGAGGAAGGAGAATTCTTCCCAGTTGCAGACACAGACATTCAGGGATAAATACTCAAATCACAGATTCTGACAGAACTCATGAATGTCTCTGAGCAAGCTGTTCAACATTCTTTCTTCATCTTTTTTACCAAATAAATCCACTTTTCCACCGTCTTATACCTTTTTTTAATTGCATGATAAGCCTTTAGAGATACTGATCTTCTGTCCACAGGAATCATTGTAATATGAAAATATTAAAGATCACATAAAAAGACAGTAAATCCAAAATTTCCAGTTGGGCATTAAATTTTGTCAGCAGGGAAATATTTTGTTAGTTATCATAGCAGCATGTTACAAACCCTCTAAAAAAATCTTTTACCTCAATATCTTCTTTTAACATAAAAGCAAACAGATAGGTATTCTTTGAAACTTTTAAAAAGGGTTTTACTGACATAACTATATGGGTCCAACATCATACTTAAAGATTTATTAAAAATATATCTTGTAGACCTGCATTTTCAAATTTGGAATCCAGTCATGGAAAATTTGCTCAAAGATGCAAGTGAAGCATTGAAACAATATCTATTTTTTTGTGTTTTTCCTCTGTAATTGTTCTCTTTTTTCTTGCCACCTATCCATTTCCAAGTGCTGACATTTCACATGTCTAGACATTGATATGCTCTTACGCATCATGATACAGGTTCTCTTCAAGAAGTTACATTTCCTCTTTCTGAGGTTGCTGATATAAACATTCTGAATTACTGTTACCTTTATCTACTATCTTGCTAATGATATCTCAGGTATAAAAAAATTATTAACGTTAAGTTATTGGAAGAACTAACACCATAGTTAAGAATAAGAAAATTATTGTTCTGATTCTCTCTGTGAGGTGCAATACCTTATGTAATATCCATTCTGCAAATACTTGTGTCTCAATCTACACATAAAATGCGAGTGACTTACTATTTTTTTTCCTTGAGGCTCTTATGTTTTTATGTCAGCTTAAAGAAAAACAAAAGAAGGAAGAATCTAATCAAACTTTAGCCTACTGTTTATATTATTTATTCATCAAAATTTCATTTTCAGAGGCAGGAAAATTGACTTGATCATCCAATTTAATCTCCCATTTACAAAAAGCAGGTGAGCAAAGCATAAGATGTCTCTGCCTAATGCATTTTCCAGAAATGTACTCAAGCCTGAAGAAATCCAGTGACATTGTTTTTCAGTAGAAAGACATTCATGCCTTCCAGAAGACTCCTTTATATTTTTCTCTATATTGTCTTCAGCTGTCCAATAGACCTGTAAGATTCTACACAAATTTCTTTTGTGCTTCAAAATAGCATTTTCATGACTCAGCTGAGGTTTTTGCATGCTGCTAGTCCTTCAGGGCTGTGCAAATGTCTCCTTATGGGACAGTCTTGGGTGGAGGGAAATCCTAGCACACCCTCATCATAGTGCTCACCAAGGCTCCTCCATAATGCTGTCCCTGCTCAAGCCATACCTTGTTCCAGAACTGTCACTTTGACCATGCTGACACTTAGATGTGCTCATTCTTAGCCAGGGCCAAGTGCTCTTAGTAAAGTTAGAGGCAAAAGAATGAATTTTCTGTTTTGTCCAGCTTTAAGGATGGCTATAGCTGATGCAAATAAAAGAGGTGTTCCATGTGTCCAGGCCTTCTGGACACTGCATCCAGCATGAAGGATGTTCAGATCCTGTAGCACAGTGGGGTGCTAGTGCTCATAACAGCAGCCGGCTGCCACCACAATTCCTCCAGTCAAAGACACCCAGATAACATCCTTCAACACATTCAATAATCACTGTCAACAGACACAAATTCACATTGAAATTGATCAATGTAAAAGCAGCTGCTACTGCACATGGTATTCATCTCTGAAGTCAGAATATAAGGACACTAAAATTTAATAGTTAGAAGTGCATAATGGTTAGAACTAAACTCAGGACTCAATGTGCATACCCTGACACATTATAAGGTTTGTTTCAGATATTCAAAGAATAATTTGTGTCAGGATTCTCTTAGAGATTTTATAAAATATGTTTTACAGGGTCTTTGACAAAACGGTTTGGTGAAGTAGACAGCACAGAGCATTAGCATGAACTTTTTTTCGTTTTAACAAAATCCCATCCTCAGTGGAGAGCTGTATTTTTCTATGATTTTTTCTATGATTTTTGACAAAGAAGGATAATTACCAGACTAAACCATGATATTAACAATCACTTGTAAAACAATTTTGAAGGAGATAGTACAATGAAACCCTATGAAGTAAAGGTTTTGAAGAAGTTATATCTAGGGCCACTTACACTCATTTGAGTCACTGAATTTGTGTGTGTTATTCAGTGGAGTAGGACAGTCAACATACTGCAGCGGAAAGTCTGATGCTGCCCATGTGGTTTGCTAGTGTGAAACAGTCTTTTCTGTGTAACCAATGAATTAAAACACCTTATGGTACAGCCTGCCACAGCCATTCCTAACTTGAATGTTAGATTCTCATGCTGTCTATGCTAAATGCAGAGCTAAATTACAGGACGTGACTTAACAACTACTTAAATATTAAGAACAGTGAAAATAAGGACAGCAGAGAACAGCAAACTTATTTTCTTATTTTGTTAAGAATTTCATATATTTAAAATATTCTATCATTCTAAAAAAGGACTAACTACACAAATTTTGAAAAATAGCTTCCATCTATATCCAGCCTTCATGGACAATCTTGGAGGGGGTGTGAAGGAAGGAGTTAGAACACACTGGGAATTTAGAAAGGTAAGAAGTCACAAGCCTGGAAGTCTACTCACCAGGCAAACTGCCAAGGAGGTGGATGGGTGAGGTGACTGAAATGTGCTCATAAGACAAGTTCCTCAGCTTCACTTGAACATTCTGGTAACTGTCATCATGTTCTACATTGTCCCACAAAACTTTTAGATTTTGATGGATTAGTAGATTTCAGTAAAAAAAGTGCTTATTTGAATATATTTACTTACTATTTAGTTTTCTCTGAAAACTGTAATTTAAAAACACTCCGTGCATTTTTTAGGCAACTGGGTATCTAAGAGTAATGTAAACACAAATAAATGCTATGATTTTGTATTGAGTTTTAATTAAAAAAAAATCACAGATAGACTTTTAAAGCTGTGTCTTCTGCCTTTATATTCTTTAGCAGATATTAAATTAGTATGAAAATACATTTTTTCAGTTTTCCTTCTGAAGGACTCATTTGTAAGCGTTTGTAATCTTTACTGAAGAATAGCCTCAAAAAACCCTGATATCTGCCAATGTTTGTCACCTCTTGAGGATGATTGTCACATTTATTAATAATCTAGGCTACTTTTCACACTTTGTTATAGCTGTGTTGGTTAACAGAATGTTCTTTCATTGCATCCTGTACATCATTTCCATGAGCAACTTTACCTGTTGGCTTCATTGAATCTCAAATTGATATATTTATGTGATGAGATAAAAAAATGTGCACCACAATCATTTACTCTGAGTGTGAATCCATTGAAAATTTAGCACCTACACTAATGATATTATATTAAGATTTTAAGAATAGTACCCTATGTCTTTAATGGGGAAAAGCATGTGGTTTATAGAATCTAATAACCTTTTAAATCTCAACATATAAAAATAAAATTTGGTGCAGAGTCAACATAATGTTCTTTAATATTGCAAGCTTATATATGGGCTTCAATTTTTACATTGCACTAATATGCGTCTGTAAGTATGTAAAAGCTTAGTCCTGATTTAGGGCTGATTTCATGCTGATTTAGGGAAATTATAGTGTAATGAACTGGAAAAGGGCTGGGGAGGGGGACTAGGTGAAGACAAAAAAGAATTTAGTAGATTGTCAGTGTCAGTAACTGTTCACCTCTATCCTGAAATGGTAGACAAGTTTTTTAACTTTTGCTATGTATAACACAAGAAATTCTACCCAGATGAGTATTGAATTAACTTTATGAGATGCTACATATCAGATAAGGCCTGATTTAAAACTCAGCTTCTTCTGTAGTACTGGAAAATGGACCCTAAAGGTGGTCAGCAGTCTGGCTGTCAGACTCTCTTGCCCCCCACATGTTTGTGAATACACCTTTACACCTTGTACAAAGGGAATTTGCATTGCATTGCAAGGACAATTTGAGTTTACTTCCATTTGGAAGAAATGTTGTGGAAACTGAAAGAATATTACTCTTAGATTTTTTTTTATGTATTAAATAATGCCAAAAGATTTAAATAAAAGTATTTCTACCAGTGATGCCTAAATTGGAAGGCAGAATGGAAGAAAAATCTCAAGATGTAAAAGTGGTGAGGTAGAGAGAAAAAAGCTTGTAAGCTAAAGAAGATAGAAGCACTGCTTAACTGATCATCACCATCCCATCCTTTTATTCCACTCCAGAACTGCATTAGAAACAGAGAATTTCAGTACACTCATATCTAAAAATTTAAAGGGGAGGAGGGGAGGGTAAGAAAAGTACCATTTACTCTTACATCAGTAGAAATGTTTAATAACATGTTTTATTTTAAGCTTATTGACAAAGTCCAAGTTTGAAATTAAAGGACAGAAAAAATTAGAATTAACTTTTAGTGAATGAAAGACCAAGTAGTTATTGTTCAGTTATTATAACAAGAAATTAAGTCATTGGTTTATGATGCCAGAAAGGCAATTGGCTTCCTTTCTGACTTCACAGCGTTCACTGGAAGAAATTGGGCTTCTGGTGGCAAAGGCAATAGGAAAGAACAGATTACAGAAGGTATAGATTTGGTTAACAGTCTCTGGGCTTGCTGCCACCAAAAGAGGTGGTCTTCCTCTCTCATCCCCATATGCGAGCCCTCCCCCTCTACTGCTCCCAGCCATATAATTCTGTCAATGCTCACTCCCCTCCTTTCCAGATACCTTCTTCAGGCACCTTGGGTTGGGTACAACATGCCACTAGAAGTAGAATCCATACATCTTGGAAGTGTAAAGCAATGATCCATTGCTAAATGGACACTAGGGGAGAGCAGTAACAAGACAAAATGTGATTTGACAGACGTGTTTTGTCTAGCTAAGACAGGACAGTACTGACACATAACAGCTTTCAATTAGTACAAAGCCACTGCAAAATTCTCTGTGTCCATGGCAAGAGGACAAATTGTAATGACCTTGAGCTCTGTTAACAGAGATTCAGGTGAGACATGATGATAAATTTTGTAATGTTGGTATAACGAAACCCGCTGGGATGGATTGCCTCGGAAAGCAGTAGAACGTCTAGCATTAGAGAGTTTTTAAGAATGCATTAGATAGATATCTATCAGGAATTAGACAGAAATTGGGCAAGGAAAGGTATTAGATGTCCTCTTGATGTCCTTTCATCCCTGTCATTTGCAGTTGTGCTGCTAAATTTCAGAAGGATCACATTACAAACTAAGCATGATTGTAAATATATTAGACTTCTAGTGGTCTTAACTGTTCACACCAAGATTGTAATTTATTTTTATTTCCAATCAAGCAACATTCATATTTCTGAGATTCAACAGGAGGAAGACAGATTAAAGCCTTTGTCTAGTATATTCCATTTGTCAGTGAGAAGTATCATCAATTTTAACTTCATCATAGAATCATAGAATCACCAGGTTGAAAAAGACCTCTTAGATCATTGAGTATAATCATTCCTACCTGCCGCTAAACCATGCCCCTGAGAACCTCATCTCCTCATCTTCTAAATCCCTCCAGGGAAAGTGACTCAACCACCTCCCTGGGCAGCCTCTGCCAGTGCCCAATGACCCTTTCTGTGAATTTTTTTTTACTGATATCCAGTCTGATTCTCCCTTGGCACAACTTGAGGCTATTGCCCCTTGTCCTCTCCTATTCAGAAACAACACAGTTGCACACTTAGTTTAGGAAAAGGAAGAAGCTGAGATTATTATCATATTACATTTGTCTTGGTTCTAGAGGCTAAATCCTTGACTTTGGAGATTTTTTTTTTTAATAGGTCTACTAGAAGAACTTAAGGGAGAAATTTCCTGCCATGTCCTGGTTTCAGTTGAGATAGAGTTAATCCTGTTCCAAATAGCTGCTGTGTTTTAGATTTAGTATAAATATAATGTTGAAAATGTATATTGTTCTAGCTATTGCTGGGTAATGTTTATGCTCAGCTGGGATAGTTATTTTTTTTTACCAGCATCTGCTTTTTTTTTCAGATTTAGTATGAGAAGAGGGTTAGTAATATGCTGACGTTTTCAGTTGCCTCTAAGATACTAAAGACTTCTTCAGTTTCCTGTGTTTTGCATGTGTACAGGTGCACAAAAAGCTGGGAGGGGCATAGCCAGGCACATGACTCAAGTCGACCAAATAGGTATATGATATAATAAAATGTCATGTGCAATATATAAATGGGAAATTGGCGACGGGTTAGAGCTCACTTGATCTGCAGTCACTGCTTGGAATGGGCTGTCCAATCAGTCATTAGGTTATTAGATGTTGAGGAATTACATTGAATTGTACATCACAGTTTTGTATGTTCTTTATTATTATTTATTCATTTGTTGTCCTTTTAAACTGTCTGTGTCTCAACTCACAACTTTTACTTTTCCTCCTGATTCTCCTCCCCTTTCTACCAGCAGTTGGGGAATAAGTAAGCAGCTGTGTGATACTTCACTGCCTGCTGGGTCTAAACCACAACACAACAAGAGGAAGAATAAGAGTTTCCTTAATAAGGTTTTGAAACTGAGACTAAATGAGAATATGAAAAGTATTTAATAAATCTTAGATGCAGTGGACAAGAAGCTAAGCCAACCAAGCTGAAAGATCCCTATTGTTTCAGTCACTGATTATATATTACTGACCTGAATTTATGCCAGTCTTGGATATTGTCATGCATACATGTATCTCCCTCATTCACCACAGAAACAGAAATCACAGATATTTAATGGCTTTTGGTCCTATTAATTGCTTTGTAAAAAACAGAAGCCTCATTGCTCTAGGCACTCAGCAAACACAAAAGAAAACTCAATTCAAGATAAAGAGAAGAAAACTTAATAAGGTTCATATCATTGTAAGAAACATAGTGAGGATTGACTTTTGGCGTGAAAAGATGTTAAACATGAGGTCTTTATGAGAGACTCATCACGATAGATCAAAGACAGGAAGAAGTTGTATATAGGGAACAAAAGAAAACTAAATAAAAATATATCATTCTGCAGTTGAAGATAAATTGCTAACCTGTAGTTGAACGCTAAGAAAAATATGTAAGTGTGAGTAAAATATAAGATAAAAACAACTATACTATTAAAGCAGTCCCTGAATAAAAAGAAAAAAAAAGAAGATAGCAGAACCTTAGAAATAACACATATAAATATACAAAGAAACATCAGAGTATCAGAACCCAGCTGACACATTTGTTTCCAAACAGAAGTCCTGTTGAGAGTCTGAGACTTCTTTGCTTATGGTATTTGTCATGTGTTATGGCTTGATGATTACAGCATGATGCTTACAGCACTGAAACAGAACAAGCTGCAGCCAATCCAGCATGCAAGACAGCACCAAATGGAATGAATTGCTGTTAAATGGGATTTACAAGCCAAAAGAGACCTGCTGGCAACTGTCAGAAATAAATATAAGTATCATCTGCTTCTGGTCTTCTAATTCCTGTGCTGAAACGTGGTGTCAGTGCCAGCATAACCAGAAGATGGACCTTCCTCTCCCTCTCTCAAATTTGTTCTTTAACATTTGATGTACTTCTTCTGATATGTCCACAACCCACTGTAGTTTTAAGTGCCCAAACTGACTTCTCATTAATTATCGTGTAGTGATACCACAAGACTAAACTCCTTTCAGTATAAGCAGTACTATTATGGCTAACATACTGACAGACTTCAACAGAGGGTAAAAGCATATAACTGTGGAAATTATTCCGATTGTGTCAATTATTTATTTATGTCACCAAGTTATCCAGATCATTAACATTAGGGAAGAGAACTGATTTGTTTAATTATAGCAGTTTTAGATTAATGGAGAATACTACCATCATTGATGATTAAGAAATCATGTCTGTACAGCTTTTCTCTATGGTTTCTTTAGAATAGTAGACAAACTGCTGGATGATTGGAAGCAATAAGAAAATAGTCTCCTGCAATTTGTCTTAAATTTGAAATCCTATTTGAAATCCTACTACAATAAGGAATGTCAGTATTAACAAGTAAAACCCTTAAAGAAAAAGTTAATGGTGAAACTTTCCTGGGTAAAGTCTAGATAAGACTTAAAGATCAATTTTCTTTCTCTCAGTGATACTGATTTTGTGACTTAAGGCTCTTAAATCAGGATGTAGGAGAACTGTTTCATAGCTCTTATACTCTCCATGATAATTTCCAAGTTTCAGCTTTCTCACTGTTCTGATTTTCCTTTGCATTATATTGGTTTGTGGGTTTTTTTTTTTAAATATGACACTATATTAGTATTTCTGCTTCTGTAGTAGGATTTCCCAGTTATTTTTCTTCTATAGGCAGATATGCAAAATGCCTAGAAGGGATGAATCAATTCTTGCCTAGAGGTAGGAGTGTCAACATATTGTAACAGAAATTTTCCCCTTGTAACACCCACCTATTTCACAGCTGCATCAGACTGATGAAATGAACGTGCAAGTGAAATTTTATTTTTCCAGTGCAAAAAACCAGCCTGTGTGTTTCTCAGGTGTGACCAAGACAAGTATTTTCAAGTATTTCTATAGCTGCTCTAACTCCTTCTTTTCCAGTTTTCACTAATGTGACAGAGAAAGCATTTGTCATCTTTCAAATACCCATCTTCAAGTCTGAGTAAACGTGCAAAACCAAGAACCAGATTAAAATGAGTAGGGATGTGGAAACATTCCTGGAAAAAAATTAAAATAAGAAAAAGAAAGATATCTTGTAGACATATACATACCATGTGCACTTTCTGTAGCTCTGGGAAAGGTGAAAGTCTGATTGCTTGCACTAGGAAAACTAAGTTTGTTTCAATTTGTGACTGACTGTAAGCTAACAGCCTCTGAAACAACTACCATGAATTTTTTAAACTTCAAGCCAAGCAGTGCTGAACTTTGAAGCGAGTAAGTATGGTTTAAGGTGTCAATCAAGTCAGACTCTTAATCTAGGGAAGAAACAGTAAAACAAAGAAGATTCATGATGTCCTGCACATTTTTATGTTGAGAGCAATAATGAACACAGGAACAAATAACTGAAGGTACTTAATCACTGGATGTTCTGTTACATAAAATGTCTTAGTCACAGAATCATAAAATCGCTAGGTTGGAAAAGACCTCTTGGATAATTGAGTCAAACCATTACTATCAGTCACTGGACCTCATCCACCCATAACTTAAACACCTCCAGGGAAGGTGGCTCAACCGCCTCCCTGAGCAACCTATTCCAATGCCCAATGACCATTTCCGTGAAAAACTTCCTCCTGATGTCTAGCCTAAATCTCCCCTGGCAGAGCTTGAGGCCATTCCCTCT
>WAAB01020663.1:89695-99976 GCA_013389865.1 Piaya cayana | reverse complement strand
GCTCACTCACCAGCTGTGTGAGGAAGTTGTCTTCCACACACTCCAGGAATATCCTAGACTGCTTCCTTTCTGCTCTATTGTACTTCCAGCAGATATCAAGAAGACTGAAGTCTCCCACAAGAACAAGAGGCATTGATCTAGAGATTAACTCCAGCTGTTTATAGAAGAGCTCATCAGCTGCTTCTTCTTGGCTGGGTGGTCTATAACAGACTCCCATCACAATATCTACCTTCTTGTGGGTTCCTCTGATTTTTACCCACAAACACTCAATCCTGTCATCACCGTAATCGAGCTTGAGGGTATCAAAGCACTCTCTAACATAGAGTGCTACCCTGCCTCCTCTCCTTCCCTTCCTGTCCTGCCGGAAGAGTTTGTACCCCACCATAGCTGCACTCCAGTTATACGAGTCATCCCACTCATTTCTATGATCACAAGGACATCGTAGTCTCCTTGCCCTACAACAGCTTCCAACTCTTCCTGCTTACTGCCCATGCTGCATGCATTGGTGTAAATTCACTTCAGCTGGGCTGGAAAACCTTCAGCTCTCATAAAGGGAATAGTGTTTGTTCCCAATTGACTGGTCCTTTGAATATCTAACCCCTCAGTGCCAGTTTCATCCTTTCCATCACCAGATGTACTTGCTCCCACTCGCTCTGTGGTGACATACTTTCAGTTCTTGCAAGCATACCATCTCTTGGATACTGGAGTTCCACTTCCAGGCTCACTCCTGACTAGCCTGGCTTCATCCGCCTCCCCCTTCACATCTAGTTTAAAGCTCTATTTTTAAATTAGTCCCACTTAAAAGCCTATATCTGTAGCATTAAATGCAACATGTGGTCTTGGAGCATAAATTAATTGGATGAGGTAATTAGTGTAGCTAATACAGAAAGTCAGAGTTAATAATCAACATGCTCCCATTTGCCCTAAAAATCTATGAAAATGTTGAATAAATACTCCAACAGGAGATCTACTACAGATGACATTCCCAGAAGTAAAATTTGGCCTTTGATTTTATGTATCTATCAGTACATTAAAGAGAGAAGTTTTAATACATAGTGGTGGTCAAACTAGAGCAAATCTCAGATGTACAGAATGTAAAGGTCAAATGAGAGTTAATAAAAATTCCAACACTGGAAAGTAACAAAATGAACTTTCTTTTATAACTAGCTTCCTCCTATCCAAAAGCATTGTTGGATTCTATGTGCTAAAACTATGTCTTTGCCTTAGGAGTTATGACAGACTAAAAACTCTCCATTTCTCTGGGTTAGACACTCCAGTAAGGTAAACTCATCAAAGACAGAGAATGGTAAATGTTCTGCAGTGGAAAGGAATTATATTTCCAGTGTACCTAATGCAACAACTCAGGAATTTATTTTTTTTTAGCTTGAGCAAAATTAACCATACAGTTGCAATTGACATAGAAAGATGTGATGAACTTGTAATGTTTTCAAGGATAAGGGCTCTCCCTCCCATGCACTCTTCCAAAAGCTGAGATGGAACAACTTTCAGCACATCTCTCAGTTGACTGATATGGCGAAGACATGAGGAACAGCACAATGTAGGGCTAGTGAAGATGGCTAGCAGAGCAAGTGTTGAACATAGAAAGGTTGACAGGGTAAGCATGGGATGGAAAAACGCTTGGCAAAGACCCTTGCAAGTTGTGACCAGCAGAGACAGAAGAAGGTAATGGGAGCAGTCAGTAAAATGAGGTTGACAGAAGCAAGCCATACTAACACATCAGATCAATTTAAGCCAGACCTTGGTACTCAGCAAATCCTAGAAATCTTTGAACTGTAAGTTATAGCAGAAGTCCAATTAAAATAGCTGGTCTCACCAAAGGAAACACTACAAAATTGTATTAATTAATCTTTAGAAATATGAATTGTTGCTGCTTACTTGCCTTGCACAATTTTATTTCCTACCCTTATGAAAATATTGTTAGTCCTTTGACTCATGTTTCCAAGCAGAGAAAAGTAAATCCCAAGCACTAGAAATATTTAGTATAAAAAAAAATCTTCTTTTGCCACTGGTAGCTTGAATCACTGTTTGGGGTATTAAACTCTTCAAGTATTAACCAAGCCCCAATAGAGAGGTCAAAGTAATAATATATGGAAGAAGGAAAAAGGACCACTGTACATCATTCTCCTCTCTGAATGCAGTAAATCTCTATCATATAGGAAGGCAGTAGGTATAACCTGCTTACCTGCAGGATTGGCAGTGAGAAAGAAAACAGAACTTACAAGAGTTTTCAGCATTCTACTCAGACAAGTCATGCAAACTTCAATGCAAGATATAAACAGCATTGCAGCATATGCAGAGGGAAGAGGTTCAAGGGAAAAAATAGACTGCTCTACTTAATGAATCAAGTTTAGTTTTGAATAATTAAAAATATACCCCTTTTTCATGATGATAATAAATTACTCTTGATTTCAAGGAAGTTTCAGAAGAGAGCAGTCAGCAAACCTCCCATGATACAATAGATTAGGAATTAATAACCCTTCTCATGGCTTTAGCCAACAAATGAGCAGAAGAAAACAAGTGATAGCTTTTCTGTGCTGCCAGCACCAGAACACGACAACCATATCTTTTAAAAAATGTCAGCCCTAGCTTTCTCCCTGCCACTTATAACATTAAATGTAGGCTAATGTCACTGCTGGTGGATTGCTGCCCATTTGGAGAACAGTAATACTGTACAATGTGTGCTGATAAGTTACACAAACACACGCGCATCTTCTAAAAAATATGACATAATGTATTGCATGTCTTAAATAGACTAAAGCAAATATGATTATTAGAGCATCATTGCAAGTAATAACATCTTATAAACATTTTACTAGACTGCATGCATGAATAAATTACTAAAATGTTTCTGGAAAATCTTAAAAGGATTGAAAAAAATACTATCTGAAGACAAATTCAAGGAGTAAAAGATGGGAAGGGGGAATTGTTTAGAGCTACTGTAGATTTAGAAAACTCAATTTGTAATTAGGGACATCACCTGCAATTTAAAGAAATCCCCAACCCCTATAAACATGTGATCAGATGAAAGGTAAGTTTTCTACACTGAATTTTAATGTGAATATGTACTTATTAAGTACAAATAAAAGGCCTAAACAATTAAATATTTTAAACTTTTCCAGCCTTCTCATGCTGCCTTATTCTTTTCACATTTCTCCACCTTTATCTAAATTCAGGAAGTGATTGCACCTTTACAGGAACCATCAGGAACACACTGACTCTGTGCAGCTTAGACACCATGTTGAAGTATACTCAGTTCAGGTAAAAGAGTTGAATACATTGCACAAACTCAGAAATGTGTAATGATTTCTGTCTACTCTCTCATCTCAAAACAAAGTTATAACTACTTACCTGTTAGCAATGATATTAAAATAAAAGTAAGTGATCATACTCAAAATCCCAAATTTAATAATGTTTAAGAATGTGGTTACCTTCATATCAGCCAGAAAATTGCCTGAGCTGCTGTGAATTCCATCTTGGAGGAACAGTCAGAGCAGCTAAATACAGTTTGAAGGCATTCATATGCCATACCAATCCTGAAGGAAAACCACCTCCTCTTTCTCGTGCAGGTCTATAACTCTCGGTATTTACTTCCCTCTTCTTTATTTCCTGAGGCAGTGGTAGAAGCTAATAGGAACCAATCTGCTTCCACTTTTGAAGAGACTGGTCAATCCTATATACTTTACACCTATTTCCACAACTAAGCCAAAGGACACATCAAAGCCAGTGACCTAATCTTCCTGTCATAACTTTGAAAATGGGCAGCAAACAATATATGCAATTATTACAGTTTGATGTATTTTATGAAACAGAAAGAAGCAGTTTCTTTTCAGATGTGACTTTAAGCATGTTGTACTGATTGTTGTGTAGAAGGGGTTTTGTTGCGAACTTTATGTGGAATCAAAGATGGTAAACAGTCAATAAATAGAATGATGTTTTTTTGCATCATGATTTGACTAAGTTTTGTGAGATTGGTTTTTCTTTCATCGCACCAAGACTGAATCATGTAAGATGTACTATACCCTTGATAGGGTAGGGTAGTGTAGGGTAGTGTAGGGCAGGGTGGGGTGGGATGGGATAGGATAGGGCAGGACAGGACAGGACAGGACAGACTGCAGGTAGTATTATGTTGTCTAGCTTCATCTAAGAATTCTCAGAAAAGATATGGATTTCATTGTGTGCAGCAGTGTCTCTCAAGCTGGAAAAAGGCTACCCAGCTTAGTTTTAAGAGCAAACACTTTATTCGTGTACCCTAGCAGGATTAGTACCAATAACATGCCTGTATCTCCATAGACTACAGTATCAAGTTCTTGATCACTGGATAAGAAACTATTACAAGAAACATGAAGGTATTATTCCCTTTAGGTAAACTGATGAAGCTTTCATTTATTGTACGGTAAAACTCTGGCAATATTTCATAATCATTGATGCAAAAACTTAACACAATTATCTTTTACCTGGAAAAAGTACGTTAAGTTACATATGTGACCTCAATAGTACTACACTGACACAAATTCAAATATGCTTTATGCCTTGGAAAAGAAGGTTTTAAATATACAGTGAATTCTTTGATTAATCCCAAGGATCATTTTCTGTTCTTTCTGCTACAGTAATGAAGAAGCTTTTTTAGTCACTTTATATGGCTTTGTGAACTTCAAAAAAGTGGTACCTTTGAATAAATGGAAGAAGCTACCTTTCTCTTCCCCTATATAATTTAGGAAAACCTGTGGCTCAAGAGTAGTGTGGTGCCACCACAACATCTATAGGTACATTTGCTGCCTTTTTTTGGCCTAGCCCAACTCCACATTAGAGATGAGGGACCCCTGAGGAGCATGAGAATTTTTCTAGGAACACTATTGTCTTTGTGATCTGTCATCTGTGTGTGCCATATATGTCTCATGGCCATGTGAAGAATGCTATGTGGCTTGCAAGAGCAGGAATATTTTCCTACTTTGCCTTATTATTTATTGGTATTACAATGGGAAGCTGCAGTACTCCAGCCCAAAAAGCAAACATGCAGTCAGGAATTATTAAGACCTCAGGTGGTTGTCTGTTTCCCAGAGGGACCCTGCTAGCTCCCTCTGGTAGGTAGCATAATTAATATAGGCTGTACTTAATTGACACAATCAGTGGTGAAATCCATTTTCTTATGGCATTGTGACAAAAAAAAAGTTCACAAGGATATGCATCTATCTTTGACTTTCTTGCATAATAAGGGGTTAATCTTGTAATTGGTAACTGGGGGTGTAATGGCAAAAATTGGCATCATTATAATTTCAAGGCAAGATAAATATATTCTTTCTGATTCTTCCTCAATCTTCATTTATGAATGATAGATTCATTTCTCAGATTCCACTTAAATTAGTATTAAAATGCAGTTAATTGTACAGTGCATGCCATTCAAACTCAGATATTTTTTTCTCACAAAATACTGGCTGAGATGAGTCTGACCTTGATCTAGAGATCAAAATAGAAACAGTCATTTTTTTAATGTTTTGCTGACAAGAATAGCCTGACTGATTAAAGAAGAGGTTTTGAGCATGCTAGATAAAATTTCCTCCTCAGATGTTTGAAAAAAACCCTCTATTTCCTTTTACAGTGGTAATAAATTTAGTCCTTGATTAATACAGCTTCATTGTGGCAAATCATCGTTTCATATTTCTGAATCAGTATATAGCAACTGACTTCAGGCATCCAAACAAGGAGAGCATAATTATCAGGAATTGCTGAGACCAGCAAATTCTGGAGTGAGCCACTAACTCTCTGCAGCTCTATAAGGCTGAGTAGTTTTTTGCTTAGGAGCTTAGATATTGATTATGTTATTTAACTATTGGTGCCTAAATTGGCACACATGCCAATAAATATTTTTTAAAATGCTGAACTTTGACGTGAAACATCAGGCATCAAGAAAGAGAAGGTAAAATTATTTACAGTCAGGTTTTCTCTTTAATTATTTATTTAAGATTGGGAAGATAAGCCATCCTAGATTTTAAAAGCTGATTTCCTCATTATAGTAATTAATTTCCTGATATACTTTGTATTTACTGTTGCTAGTACAGAATCACCTTATGAGTTCACGTATTAAGAAGACAGCTATAAACATTTGAACATTTACATAAATTATTAAGTTGACAAAAAATAAAGACATTCTGCATCAATGTGTCCTTCATTCATTTTTATGCTCCTGACATCAGTTTAATTTTTAATTATGACAGTATTTTGTGATGCAATAGTACCATCACTAAAAAGAAAAACTAATCAAATATACATAACAGGTAATTTTGCAGTGGTGTTACACTACTAAACACTCTCTGAGAAGCAAGATGGAAAACGTCACTTGCATGTGAGAGTAAGGAAGATTATGTTTTAATGCAGTGCAGATTCAGTACATTCTAACATTTTGGTGTGAATATTTTTTGGTTTTATACTGAGATAGAGTGAAGTACATTTCACAAAATCACCTTGAGCTTTGTGTATCCTTTTCTTTCTCCATAAGCTAAACCTACTGTAGATTTCTTTTTTGGAAAGTCAATTTTATGAACATAGTTTTCTACTGTCATAAAGTTGAAATTGTATTCAGCAGCAGGGACAGAAACCAATAAACATGCTTTTCTCTATCCTTCAAGAATATACTACAAAGACTTTCAAATAGAAGATTTTTTCTATCAGTTTTAAGAATCTTAAACAAGATCAAAGACCCTCTCTAGTCACACCTCTTGTTCATTTTGCATGTTTTGTCAAATTAACATTATCTGTTATCAATTTTCTATAACTTCTACATAGTAATAGGTGATTTAAAATCAGGCAAATGCTAGATGTAAATCTGCTGGCTAAGCCAACACAGGGCTGACATTCATGCTCACAGTAGTGGAGCAGAAGGCAGTTACAACAGCAATGTGCCCCTCATCCCTGGCCCACTAACAGAAGATCTGCAGGGATGAGAGAGGTTCTTTTGTATAAATTGGCATTTCTAATGAGCATCATCACGAATCTCTCAGTAACAGCCTTTATGTATAAGTAAAGAAAAGATTGTAATCTCTATCAAATTCAGCTCTTTCAGTAGTTTTGCATGTTTTTCTTATATATTTGATGATCATTTAAGGCTGCAGAGTATTGCGATTACCATGAGTCTTCAGCTGGGTAAATGATGGGCATTTTGGTGAAACACATGGTTAATAAACCTGTGTGTAAGTTTTCTTCTGATGTGGGCTATGCTTATTGCAGCTAGTCTGAATTGAGTTTATATTGACTGGGAATAACTATATATACACTAAGCATAACTTAACAAGGCATAACACAGGGCTCTTCTGAAACACCCAGAAAAAAGCAAGGATGTGGTTATTCGGTCTGAAACTGACAGCACTCAGTCCATTTCATAGCTGAAGAAAGTATTGTCAGTCTTGCAAGTGCACTAAAATGTCTGCAAAACACACCATGAATAAAAAGTAGAAATACGGTATGGGACAGTAAGAATGTATGTGGTTAAACACAAATACAATACAGTTTAACTTCATGCATCTCAGGAGGCACATCTATACCTATCAACAAACACTTAGTTTCAAAGCTGCATATTTCTAAACCGAAGTTAATTGAATAGGGTCCCTTGACTTCAGGATAGAGCTAATTCAAACACTCTAATTCCTAAATTTCATTTAATGAGAATTTTATTTATCTTCTAAGGCCTGTTTGTACTGACTTATCACATTCTTTTGAACAGACTGAGCATCTCAATGTAAAACTCATCATAGTGTTTAGAGGTTTTTTTTGTGTTCTATAAAAGCATCCAATACTTAAAAGGTCTACTAGAATCACTTACAGTGGTAAATAGCAGAGAGATTATGAAATATGGAACTTAGGATTCTTGCCCGCTTTTTAAAAGACAGAGTATCTGAAAATATTTTTAGTGCAATTAAAATCTTCAATTGTACCCTAAAGCATAACCCTGAGCAAGAGTTAATGTTAACTATTCTACTTCTGTCCTTGAGATGTCTGTACACTGAAACTCATGCATGATACTTTTTTCCTCGTCACAGATTTGCTACTAACAGCATATGAGAAGGAAGAGAGGATAAAGTCAGAGGGATTCAGCACTTGTAGATGCTGCTAGTTACACAATCCTGTTGGACATTTCTCCCAGTTTTCTATAATTTCCTGATTTTGGGTAGATGGAGCCATCATATTATGAACTGTGATTAGCACTTAATTGTTCTGCCTCTCAAAAGCCTATATCCCCTGCTATCAAACTTAAGAAAGGTATCATTACAAATGGTGTTTGTAATAGATCATTTAATTATGTCTTCAAGGAGCACAATGCCTGGAACATAAAATGGCTGCCAAATGAACAAGAAGAAAAAAGGAAAAAAAAGTGAAGATACTGTTTCTATGAAGGAAAGAAATTACCTTTCTTCTCTCTCCCTTTATGAATTTTCACTTGATACATATTTCAGTAAATTCATGCAGTATTTCTAGGTGTTAATGACAACCTAGTGAAATGCTTAACTTCTTAATTAAGAAATTTAAGATATTGTAATGATCCATACTGTTAAATGATCATCTAAGGAATGTCATGCACTTCACTTCTGCCATGTTGCATGCTAAGGAAGCTTATTGCAGCAGATGCTGGGAGGAACAGCAACAGCAGAGAGAGCAGCTGCAAGCTGCAAGTCAGCCATGCCTGTAGCCTGACATGCTTTGCCACAGCCAGATCCGTTCAGGCTTGCCCCTTGAGCATGAAGGGAGTCTCTGAGAAAAAGCAAGACTTGAAAAATTTTCAAGTGAATCTGCAATTTCCCCAGAAGAAGTCATAGTTCAGGGAACCTGTATTACCTGTTTTCTGCCTTAGCTGGTAATAAAGTCTGGAAGTCTGAACTCTGAAATTATAGGAGCAACAAGCTTTTCATATGTGTGCATTCAGTGCTTTTAACATGCTATTCTGGTCTCTGAAATATCTTCTAGATACTTACGCAATGAAAAATAGCATCTGCAAGTGCCCACAGAAGTAGGTATGCTGGTTTTTGATGCAATGTTAAATTTTATCTGATATGATAAAGCAACAGGTCATAACCAAGCATAGAAAACCAGTGTAGTATTTTTTTTTCCACTGATACTTAAGGTAAGGCAGAAGAAAAGATCTAACTCCCCTTGATTAGTCAGTAAAATCACATCATGTATCTTTAAAGTGATTATAGGCAGCACAGAGATCAATGAGCAGAAATTGTCAGAAACCCTTCTAGAAAGTGGCACAAATTAAAATGAAGGTCAAGGAACAGAATTCTAGCTATCTTATCAAGAAAGAAGTCTCAAATGGCTTACTGAGGAATCAATTATGGATGTAAGGTCCATGGTCCAAAAGCTTTGTGCCAGTGAGATGAGTCTTAAAGGTATGACAAATGATAATATTAGGAGGGAGATACATAAAGCAGGAGGAAAGATAAATTGAAAATGGTCTGTGGGATGGAGTCTTACTCATTTGTCACACCTGCTACAGAAGATACAAAAATTGTCTGCTTACCCCCCTTCCCCTCACACTGCCTAGCCCCAGCCAGGTCCAGCTGGTAGAGAAAAATCAGAGGGGCTAAGGCTCAACTAGAAATCAGATTGGCTAAGTCTGTGAAAGATAACAAAAAATCTTTCTACAAATATATAAATAATAAAAGGAGAACTAGGGAGAATATTCAGTCCCTATTGGATGAAGAAGGAACAACAGTGACAGGGGATGAGGACAAGGCTGAGGTACTTAATGCTTTCTTTGCCTCAGCCTTTAATAACAAGGAAAGTTGTTCCCTCTGTGAACACAACCAGGAGTTAGAGGAGCAGAACGAAGCTCCCATGACACAAGAGGAGGTGGTCAGAGCCTTGTTTGCCCAACTAGACACGCACAAGTCTGTGGGCCCAGACGGGATTCACCCCAGGGTATTGAGAGAGCTGGCAGATGTACTGGCCAAACCCCTTTCCATCATCTTCCAACAGTCCTGGAAGACTGGGGAAGTTCCACTGGACTGGAGGCTGGCTGATGTTATGCCCATCTGCAAGAAGAGTCGAAGGGAGGATCCAGGGAACTACAGACCTGTTAGTCTGACCTCAGTGCCAGGAAAGTCATGGAACAGGTGATCGTGAGAGCTATCATGAAGCACTTGCAAGAGAATTGGGTGAACAGGCCCAGTCAACACGGGTTCACAAAAGGCTGGTCTTGCCAAACTGACCTGATCACCTTCTATGATAAAGTGACTTGGCTGCTGGATGAGGGAAAGGCTGTGGATGTGG
>WAAB01020663.1:71294-89312 GCA_013389865.1 Piaya cayana | reverse complement strand
GCTGGTGAAGGGGCTCAAGAACAGACCTTATGAGGAGCAGCTGAGAGAGCTGGGGTTGTTTAGCCTGGAGAAGAGGAGGCTGAGGGACCTCATTGCTCTCTACAACTACCTGAAAGGAGGTTGTGGAGAGGAGGGAGCTGTCCTCTTCTCCCAAGTGACAGGGGACAGGACGAGAGGGAATGGCCTCAAGCTCTGCCAGGGGAGATTTAGGCTAGAGATTAGGAGGAAGTTTTTCACAGAAAGGTTCACTGGGCATTGGAACAGGCTTCCCAGGTTGGTGGTTGATTCACCTTCCCTAGTGGTGTTTAAGGCATGGGTGGACGAGGTGCTGAGGGACATGGTTTAGTGTTTGATGGGAATGGTTGGACTCAATGATCCGGTGGGTCTCTTCCAACCTGGTGATTCTATAATTCACTGGAAATTTGAAACTTTCATTAAATTTAGCGTGAACTGATTATCAGTTCTGATAAATTTTAAATAGACTTTTTCAGTAAATAAATAATTTGCTTTTTTGTATTTTATTTTGGCTCCCCAGTACTGGGCATGCAGCTGTGCATGTGCAGTGGCATCCATGAAGGGGAATAGTGTGGGAGCAGACAGGACTGGAAAACTACAGAAAATAGGACCTCTTTATAGGAAACCTGGTTTTTTATACAATGAAATATGAGCTGGATTTTCCTCTAGAAAAATTGCCTGAATATCACATTGACTGTTTTTATCATCTATGTCAATGGCAAGTAGGGTTGTTTACACCTTATAAATAGCAATAGATGAAGAAGAGATATTTCAAAGTCTGTGCAATTAATTTCTTTTCAAATAAAAACCTGATGTACTGTAAAGCCCAATATCTACTGCCATTCACAGTGGAAACAACAGTAAATTATTTCTGATGCTGTTTTGCAAGGAGAAAAATAGGTAATTTCTTCAATCTTGCAACTGCTACTGTTTCATAACCATGTTCCTTCCACAACAGCAATCCTACCTGTTCTGAAACTGGAAATCCTCTGGTATTAAGAACTGCGGATACATAGACAGCACTGAACAGGGACCTTCTGAAAAATCACTTCTCTTTGATTTCTAGAAGCCAAAAAATCTTTTAGTGAAAAACAGGAAGCCTTAGATTAGCATAACAGAAAATTAGCCTCTGGACCATGTAGGAATCATGCAAGTGACACCTCCATTCAACTACTGGTTCCAACTTCTGTTCTGCAAATACTAACTGAATGTCTCAGGTTCAGTAGGAAAACTGCTAAGATTCAGAAGGGGATGAGATGGTCAGGAAGAATTAGAATAATAAATAATAGTAGGTATGTGGGAAAGCAGTGAGAGAGGTTTAGTCTGCCTGTGCAGTGAACACCACCTATGCAGAGGATGTGCAGAAAGGAAGACACAGGCTTCAAAGGAGCAGTCAACACATTTTCCATGTATAATATCTTTTTAAATAATAACTGCCTTTTAAGCATTGGTTCAGAGAACAAAAGAAGAACAGTTAAATTTAAAATGTTTTACAATAATGTGGAGGTTCTTGCACATAATTTTCTGCTGAATCCCACATTTCTTTGCCTCTCCCTGGTTACATTATGAGAAAAAAAATTGAAGTCATAGGGCTTTGCTAAGCTTTGAGTCTTAAATCCAATTTGTAGAAACATAGTATGAGGCCAGGCATCTTAATTGTAGAAGTCAGATTTTAATCCACATATAATAAACCTACCAAACAGCCGAACAATTTCCAGTGACGTTTGACAATTTGATATAAAAAGCTTTATTCTAAGAGGATCTTAAAATAAAAAAAAATTGATCACTATTTGTATGGGATATAATAAATGGTAGGTGGTTTCTTGCATTGAACAATGCCAGTCATATTTAAAAAAAATTGAAATCAAACACTTTAAAATATATTTGTGTTTTGGTCTAATTTTAGTTTTAGAAGCTGTCTGATTTCATGTTATCTGTAAAAAATGCTTAAAAAGAGACATAAAAGACACATGGGCAAAACTATTTCAGTTTTTGTCATTATTTTTGCTTGAAGAGGTGTTCTACTCTGATCTTTGCTAAAGGGAGTGTAGAATTTACCACCCCTGGCTTTACTCTTCTTCACTTCCCACATCCCTGTTCTCACTGAACATGCTTTTTCTCATAGCTTTTATCACTCCCTGGAAAAAAAAATTATACTGCCATTCCTGGAAAGTAATAAGTTGAAAACAGCTTAGGACTACTCTTATCTTGCACGGCTAATGTAGTATTTAAAGACTATATTATTGTACACATGCAGGGTGGGCAAATCAGGTGGTACAGACAGCAGCCTTATGCTGATCTTGTAGAATCATAGAATCATAGAATAACCAGATTGGAAGAGACCCACCGGATCATCGAGTCCAACCATTCCCATCAAACACTAAACCATGTCCCTTAGCACCTCGTCCAACCATGCCTTAAACACCTCCAGGGAAGGTGAATCGACCACCAACCTGGGCAGCCTGTTCCAGTGCCCAGTGACACTAACAGGATAGGAGATGTGCAAGACTCTGCCTCACTGATCTCCATTTAGATCAGACAGGTTGCATCCACACAGCACAGGGCTTTGCCCAGGTGTCCTCTGGACACTCTGGTGAATCCCTAGCCCTATCAATTATTCCAATTATTGTTTCTTCAATTTGAAGTGTCTAAATAATGTGTGGGCTGTGTTGCTGCCCACTGGAACAGCGCTTATTTTCTTTTTCAACATGACATGAGGTACAGTGCAAGAGTAATTGGTTTGTTGCAGGGCATAAGGCCCTGTGTAAGAGAGCTGGAGGACTGTGCAGGCATAGGGTATTGCTCTGATGTTCTCTCCTCACAGAGTGGATCAGAGGCTGTTCCCAGCCTTAACAGCCCAAATTCTGTCTTAGCAGGACTAGATCAGTCCAAAAGAGATCTCGAGCATGAAATTATATATATAAAATGTGTACAAACTGGGAACCAACAACTGATGTTCTTTGGTAGTATAGATACACTTCTTTATAACCTTAACTCTTTTAATCCTCTCAATTCTGAGTATTCTGCTGTAGCTTTTTTCAGCATTTTTAAGTATTAAATTACCTGTAGCTTGCTAAGACTAATGTGGTATTTATTCACCTCTCCTCTGCAACAGGGAGCTAAGGTTTTTAGAACGGTTACTTCCTTCCTTGCTCATCTCCAGATCATCTAATTCAACACCATTCCCCCTAAACTGTCTCTCTTATACCTACCAGTCTTTTCTGAGTCTCATGTTAGTGTTGTCTCAGTCAGGAACACTGCCTGAGCATCAGTACCCAAAGAGTAACAGATTTCAGCATTGGAACAAAACAGTCCAGTAGGGACAGACCTGAAGCTAATTCCTAAACCTTCATGTACTGTCTTGTCCAAGCTGTAGCTCAGAAGGCATGCAAAATAGCCTCATTCATCTTCTGCCTGTGGCATGCTGAAGAAGTATCATCTTCATCAGGGGCTTCCAAAAAGAACCCAAAAGGACACTGACCAGTCTTAGAAGCCATACAATTTTCTGTGTGAGGAGCAGGACTGATAACTGTTAGTGAATTAATGGAAAAGGAGTGAAGTTAAAACAAAATACAAAAAAATTAATGATTCATTGCCACAATTAGCCTTACCTTAGCTATCTCTTATAACTCTTCAATGGAGGAAATACAAATTTTCTGACTGGAAAGTTAAGTCTTACAAACTTACTTGTTTATTCTAGGTTTTGTACCAGCCGTATGGTCCTTGATGCTTAGTAATATTCTCTTTAGATTAATCTTACAGTGTTATACCACCTCTATTGTGTCCTGATTTATTGTTCTCTGACATTCTATACATAGCAGACTCTTTAATATGTAAGTGTAGCCAAACCAGGGCCATAAATCTCGATAAGTAGGACCTGTAGCTTATACTGAACGTTATTATGATACAGAGCAAAAAGGGGAATAGCTACATGAAATAACTACATGAGTTATCACAAAATAATCTAGGCTGTAATTTTACAATATGTCAGTTACTCTGCTTAAAGCAGTTTCTGTGTGTTCTTTCTCTGCGATTTGGGAGATTTTGCTTACCCTTACGCCTTGCACTTACCATGAGATAAAAGCATACCCACAGAGTACTGTTGAGTATCTACATGCTAAAAACTACAGTCTAGCTTAACTCATATTAATTTGTTTCCCCAGAAGTGTTCAAAATAGTTTCCTTATCTTCTGGAAAATGAGCAATACAATACTGCAATTAGTTTTTACATGGGATAACTTTTAATAGACTCATGCTTCAATGTCTCCAAGCAGTTCTACACTTCTTCAGAAAAATGCTTTTATCACACACAAGGCAGCTGCTATCCCTTCTTTTTTACTATTTGTAATGGAAGGTTCATTTTCAATAGAATGGAAAATCTCAGTAAAATCCATATGCAAACATCACTCCAGAAGACTTTCTATACTATCAAATATATCTGGAAGATTAAAACTAGCATAGTGTTTTGTAGAAATATTTCTTTTCTATGAACTACTTAAAAAAGTAATTGACAAGAGTTCTTTTTAAGGAAAAGAACTCATTTAATAGGGGAAACAATCTCAATAGCAATAAAGTGGAAGGAGTCTGTCACATTTTATCGGAGTATGGGAACGCTGGGGACAATTTGACCGATCTGCCAGGACCATGCCAGCAGTGTCACCAGATATATATAATTTGCCCAATCCGCCAGGTCTACGTCAGCAACATCAGTGGGTCAATATATTTCTGTTCCTCGTATCAATTATTAAAGTTTCCATTTGTTTGTGTATGCTCAAACAAGTTTTATTACATAAATTTGTGATAGGAGAAAGGTACTAGGATAGCTGGCAATAAGATACTGACTGCAAAACCAGGCCTAAAGAGATATATAGTTAAGAACCTGAGCATAGAAAAAGAATGGCAGTTAGCATGATAGTAGTAGAGAAGTACACATGACACCAATTTCTTACTCAATAAGCATCCCTCGAGGGGGGCAGGAGGGAGGAAGATGGAGTCCAGCCTGTTGAGTGAGAAAGTTTTGATGAAGTCCTTCCTTAAACTTTCCCCTTTGTGTTTCATTTTTATAATGTTTTTCCACCATTTGATTGAACTTGACCGACTTCAGTAATACATTCTTTTACTCCTGATTGGTGTAAAGAAGCTTTTAAGCTTTGTGCTTAAAGGTATAGTCAATAAAAATTTAGAATGTATGCCCAACTGGGGAACATTATCACTTGAAGGTGGACAGCTTTTGGGATGGAGGTGTCATTTTGTATTATAATGACATTATAATGTAATGGACAGGTAAAGGATGTGATTTCACTATGGTTGCTGAGGCAGCAGTTGTAATCCATTTTCCTTGATAAGAGGTTATCTTCACAGTTCCATGCCCATAACAGTAACAGAACCTAGCTAGATGGAAACTGCTGGCACAGTATCCTGGTCATTTTTTCCCTTTTTTTGTAATATCATCTGCAAACCCAGCTTTGAGTTACAAAACATAAGGCACTACACAAAAGAATAGACCGCTCAAATATTTTGTTGGCTGCATGGGTAGACAAGAGATGCAGTCCCCATAAAAAGAAATTAAGAGACTTGACTATGGTAGGCCAGGGTGACCATTAAGTCATACCCTGGAGGGGGCTGCATTGTCAGATATATTTCAATTACACATTAAAATGTATTGATTTTTTTTTTGACTATGCTGTAGAAGTAGGTTTTCCAAAATCACTCAAGTCATTTCCCTCTTTTTTTCCCCATCGAAAATCAGAAACATTTCTATGCCTGAATGGCTGAAGAGTTTTGTAAAGCATAAGTACAACATAGCAAATTCTTCACCGGGAGTCCTAGCATTTTACATGCACCCTTGGCATTGCTGCAGCACCAAATCCATGAATCCAGCCAAATACCCTTCCCTAAAACATAACAATACCATGCCTACAGGAAAACGAAACAGACTATATCTGGGAAGAAAATGCACCAAGAAATGCGCATAAATTTTTCTTAGGTCTCTGATTCTTCATATATTTTACATGGCAAATCATTTTGAGTAAACATGTTGAATAAAATCCTCTGCTCATTGACAAATCTAAAGCAACATGGTAGACAATATACCCAGAAAGAATTAATGGTGAAAGATTTAATACTCTTTAGCCTTATACTTCTTATTAGTAGCTACCAAATTAGCATCACAGTCCCTCCCCTCCTTTTTTTTTTTAGTTAAGAAACTGAGAAACAGAGAGCTTACATGGTCTTTGAAAAAGCCAAAAGCCAGAAACTGCTAAACATTCTCAGGTCCATACTTTATACCTATCCATAGGGATAAAACTTCCTTGTTTCTTCCTGAACAGGTTAGAAAAACTGAAGGAAGAAAAAAGAAAGAATCAAATTAGCACACTATCTTAGATATCTTTTGCACTGTGAAGTGCAGAAGATACTGAATAAAAATAACTGGAGTTTTTGTTGTCTGCACAGAAGTTTTAAAAATTTATATTATTTATTAAAATGATCATAAGCATTTTAATAAAAATCTCATAAGTATTTAAATATCCGTTCTTTTTCCCTGAAAGATTTTTTACAAAAATGTTGTCAAGTTAGTTGGTACAGATAAAAGTGCATGAGTCATACTCCCATGACACAAAAACATACTTTAAGTTACTTCTCCTCTCATATGTCTGCTTTTGAATATGCATTTTACATAAATATTTTCTACGAAAGAAGATCTTCTGGAAAGGAAAAATTGATGCCACAGATCTGGCAGTCNCTTGGCATTGCTGCAGCACCAAATCCATGAATCCAGCCAAATACCCTTCCCTAAAACATAACAATACCATGCCTACAGGAAAACGAAACAGACTATATCTGGGAAGAAAATGCACCAAGAAATGCGCATAAATTTTTCTTAGGTCTCTGATTCTTCATATATTTTACATGGCAAATCATTTTGAGTAAACATGTTGAATAAAATCCTCTGCTCATTGACAAATCTAAAGCAACATGGTAGACAATATACCCAGAAAGAATTAATGGTGAAAGATTTAATACTCTTTAGCCTTATACTTCTTATTAGTAGCTACCAAATTAGCATCACAGTCCCTCCCCTCCTTTTTTTTTTTAGTTAAGAAACTGAGAAACAGAGAGCTTACATGGTCTTTGAAAAAGCCAAAAGCCAGAAACTGCTAAACATTCTCAGGTCCATACTTTATACCTATCCATAGGGATAAAACTTCCTTGTTTCTTCCTGAACAGGTTAGAAAAACTGAAGGAAGAAAAAAGAAAGAATCAAATTAGCACACTATCTTAGATATCTTTTGCACTGTGAAGTGCAGAAGATACTGAATAAAAATAACTGGAGTTTTTGTTGTCTGCACAGAAGTTTTAAAAATTTATATTATTTATTAAAATGATCATAAGCATTTTAATAAAAATCTCATAAGTATTTAAATATCCGTTCTTTTTCCCTGAAAGATTTTTTACAAAAATGTTGTCAAGTTAGTTGGTACAGATAAAAGTGCATGAGTCATACTCCCATGACACAAAAACATACTTTAAGTTACTTCTCCTCTCATATGTCTGCTTTTGAATATGCATTTTACATAAATATTTTCTACGAAAGAAGATCTTCTGGAAAGGAAAAATTGATGCCACAGATCTGGCAGTCTAATGCATATGCTTTGGATGCTTTTTTTTAATTGTTCTGCCTGCCCTCTGACTGCATTTATGCAGTATTTATACTCATTATAAAGCCAAGGTATACTATTTTATAAAAACCTTCAATTTAGGAATAAAAATAAAGAAAACAGTCCAATCACTTAATCTGCCTTTTACACCCTAGTGGAAAAAAAGAAGACTGCTATTTAAGCAGATTTCGAATGCCTGTTTGGGGAAGTTCTCTAAATTTCTGCTATATACAAGAAGGTAACAGCTCTCCCTGCTGTAACTTATTTACAATTTTTAAGGCAATTATCCTTATAAGACTTCTTAGAGATGGGCAACAGAAGAATACTACTGCTCATTTAAAAAGGAGAAATGCCAGTAATCAAAATTTATGTATGATGGGCTGAGGTTGAGTGAGGTTAAATAATTTACTACAAATTACACTGCAAGTACGTAAAATTGTCACTTTGACAAGTGATTCACACAATTCCTCAAAATTTATTTCATCTTTATTTGAAAATATTATGAGCTTGGAAAACTACATGTTCCATTTCTCAATGAAGACTGTTTTACAGAACCTATGAAGGTTTTCAGCTTTTGAATTCAGAAAAAAAACATAGGCAATGATAACTTTAGATTTACTGATATGTGGTTTAAATTATTTTACATTTGCAATTAATGAAAAAAGTTATTTTCCTACTTCTCTTAACTGTAGAGCCCCTCTGAACACTTTCAGTCCTGAAAGATGAACTTGTGTTATTCTTGACTGTTCTTTATGACTTTGTGTACTGCCAACCAAACTACTTAAGGAGTTCCACTTCCATTAGCAGAAACACTAATCACAAGATAATTTTTTGAAATAAACAGCTTCTTAGCCCTTCTCCAAAATACCTTTTAAACTCTTTAAGATCTTACTTTTAGTTCCTTCGTTCTACAGAAGAGAAGAGTTCAAGGATGCCACTTATTCTACCCAATATATCTTGCATGTGTTGTCAGCAAGATGTAGCACCTCCTAGACAGCAGGGGTTTGCATGCATGTGCTTAAAAGGAAAATAACTGGTTTAGTCTCAGCTGCCCACTGTAATGTTAGCAACATGTTACTGAAGAGGATTTTATAATGCAAAATGCATAGCTTGAAATAAAGCACTCTGAAGTATATATAGTAGAGAGTAATATTTGCTTTGTTTAGAAACTTCTAACTGACTAAAACTTGCCTTTATCTTCTGTTAATCTACCCTCAGAACCACCTCACTTTTTATTACTTAACACTGTCAACAGACTTCTAAAGCGGAACTCCAAAATTTGAGGCATCCAACAGTTCTAGGCATGTGAGCAAAAGGATTTCTACAAGGTCACAGAAAACCCCTAACATTCTAGGTCTGAAAAGTTGTATGCCATACTTTCATTCTCTAGACACTTCAAATGATTTCTTGGTAGCCCATGCCTAATATTAAGTAGATTATCCAAACTTCAGAGCTCCCAGAAATGACAGGCAATAAAAAAATATTGAAGCTGGAAAAACAATACTTTTGTTTTTAAAAATGCAGGGCTTAGGCTTTTTAATCACAGGGAAAAACATTAGGTTACCTCACCTGGAGGAAAGTAAATGTGAAATCAGACAAATCAATGTTGTTACTATCAATTTAAAAGTATTTAATAATGTATTGCTCGAATGCTTCTCTGGATTTTCTCCTTGCAATGCAGAGGACTTCATAATGGCAAAGATTCAGAACAGAGATCATCAAAGCAGTTTCCCTGACAACAGAACTATAACTTGATGCATGAGATATAACTAAAAGGTCCAGAGCATCTCCCTTGCAACCCAGCTCTCTTCTCGTTATAATGCTTCACATCATAGATCACATGGCTGATCAGGCACCTGTACTCTGTTTACTTTTTGCTTTCCTCAGGCATGTTGAAGAACAGCAGATAGAAATTGTGTCCCCCTAATTAGAGAGCTCACTCACCTTTCAAACAACAGCCAAGCTGCTGAAGCAGAATCTGTTACTACACAGCTGCCTCTAAAGAGGGAAGGGTGGGAGAATAAACATTAAAAGCGAGAGTGAAACCATGATGAAATATTTTCTTAAGTGGTCTAGATTTTCGGGAATATAGTCTTTGAAATATTTCTCTTGATTCTGGAGGCTGAAAAAATATGTGGCTTTTTCCGTCTGCCTCAGTCGTTTCTAACCTTTATGTGAAAAAGCATAGGTGGTGCAAATTCTGCACAGATGCAGTAAGTGTGACTTAATCAGCAACACATCCCTTTTAATTTCATAGTTAAGGAATTCAGCTGGATCGTGACACCCAAATTACCATCCACACAACATCACACTGCAAGAACGGCAGACTCTGAAACCTGTAGATTTTTTATGCTTTATGGAGCAACTACTACTATTTCTTAATTTCAAGGACTTCTAGATTATCTAAAATTGCCTTAATATTAGCCTACTGTTATGAAAAGATGGCTAAGTGTTAAATGCAAAATTCTCGCTTCCTTTTAACTTTTCTTTTCCAAGCAAAATAGGTCAAAATAAAAATAAAAAAAGATTAATTAAAATAATAAACAGAGATCAAAAATATCCATTTGGGGCAGAGTAACTTTACAACTGAATCAACTGCAGGGTATCCACCATGTGACTTGAATCTATTAAAGTGTGTCTAGAGGAGGGCAACTGAGATGGTGAAAGGATTTGAGGACAAGATTTATGAGCGTCTGCATTCACTTAGTTTGTTCAGCTTGAAGAATAGAAGTCTGAGCAGTGGGCTCATTGAAGTCTATGATTTCCTCAAGGTGAGGCAGTGGAGGGGGAGAAGCTGCACTCTCTGGTGACCAGCAATAGAACATGAGGAAATGCAATGAAGGTCCATCAGGGGAAGCTCACATTGGACATGAGGAAAAGTTTCTTAACTGCAAGAGTGGTCAGTCACTGGAATAGGCTGCCCAGGGAAGTGGTCATGGCACCAAGCCTGTCATGGTTCAGGGAAGATCTGGACATCACTCTTAGTCATGTGTTTTAGTTTTAGGTAGTCCTTTGAGGAGCAGGGAGTTGGACTCAATGATCTTTATGGGCCCCTCCCAACTTTAGATATTCTATGTAAACCCCAACAGAGAGGCAGAAATGACTGCTGATATTGCAAGTGTGTGACAAAAGCTCTGAGAAATTTCACCACAAAAGCAGTATGCTGCCATAATTTGAGCATCCTTCCCTGTGCATCTTGAGGAGTGCTGCAAACTATCCCTGGTCTTAACACGAGAAGAAAACTTTTACTTGAAACCTTGTTTATTCAAGAGCTCTACAATTTCTTGTTTGAAGGTGCAGTTAAAACTGTCATCTTGCAATAATAGGTGAGATTTACTTTTGGATTTGGCATCATTGGTTAGTTGTTACTTTTCATAACCTTATGCTGTTATTTCTTGTGAAAATTGTATTATGTGTTAATAAAAATGAGCATTTGTGAATATTTATATCTGTAACTTGAGCTCCAAAAATACTGATAAGTCAGCTCTGTGGATCCATGTTAAAGAATATTTTAAGCATACAAACTTGGGTTAAAGCAAGTTCAAAAATTGGAAGAAATGGTGTTATAACTTTTTACTGTATTCTGTATGCTCTAATCATTCAGATAAGCCCCATAAATCTTACTCACTTATAAATGTAAAAACACCATGCCTATGTCTGACTACAGTTGACATACAGGAGAATTTTAAAGCAATTGGAAAATAGGTTCTTATGTCCTTATTCATACAATTTCTCCTGATCTATGAAGACCTCACATTTTGCACTGGCATCAATGAACTGTCTTTTGCTGAGGTCTACAGTCAGGTTAACTCAGACTTTTTCTGTCTAAATGGCAGAAGTAGTTGAGGTTTTTTAAGTTACTCCTACATTGTTACTTTTAAGCAATGAGAATAAGATCCAAAGTTGATAAAATTCACACTAATATGATTATTTTCAGACTCTAAGTTTTTCAGGTTTTTTTTAAACTACAAGGTCTCAGAAATGCAAATTACTTTTGCCGGAATGCTCCCTGTATTTCATTTTCTGCCACTGGCATTTTAATGAGATTATTTCTATTTACATGAGTGACAGTAACTTCTGCAAGATTCTAACAAATGTAAAGCATTTAAAAAAATTATAAAAATACCTATAAAGTAAATAAAAACAACATTTGGGAAAAGAAACAACAAAAAAACCCTTCCATAATGATCTCCAGATTCCGAGAATTGACACCAAAGGTACTAATGTATGCCCTGTGCATAAATTACACATAAATGCACTAATTGCTGCTGTTTATTTACATTGTTTTCTCACTAAAATGTTTGAATCCTTCTTGATCTTGTCAATAAGCACAATTTTTTACTTTTAAAATATAGTCAGGAATGTAAACATTCTACATCACTGGAAGTATACATTAAATGTAATATTGATGTGTAAATTTGGGAAGATTTGGGGCTTCAAATTAGGATCAAGTTATGCCTAGTACCAGAGCAATATTCAGTAGCATAATTCTATGAACAAGACACTTCTATGAAGGAAGATATTTTTTGCTGAATTATATAATTAAATGATGCTGGATTAAGCAAGACAGGTCTCCTCAGGAAGTGCAGTGTGATTACATTAAAATCAACATGTGAATGCACAATTGAACCCCATAAATTTGTTATTTCTTAGCATTCCATCTAAATGTTTTTGACCACAGCTCTCTGAACATCAGGGGTTTTTCTTCCCTCCAAGGTAGACTTGAAGAGTGATTCTATTACTCTGCCTTTCGTGTCATCCAAGTACCTCAGTTTTTATTACTTCTGCAGGTACTAGATTAATTTGAGTGAATAGCAAAGCAGGAAAGGTGGATGATCCCACTCTCCTGCTTTCTAACTTTATCAGATGCAGCATCCTCTGGTGCTTTCCTGAAGACGGCAAAATATGTGTTCTTCCAAAGGCAACTCCTCAAACTGAATGGATTTCCTCTGCCTAATAGCAAAGGCTTTTTTTCCAAACACTGAATGGATTAACACCATTCAAAGAAAAGGTCACATAAGTCATTTCTAATGGGAGAAGTATTAAGGGACTTAGCCGACCCAGTTGATAAACAGCAGCACCCATAATATTAGTCAGCAGTGGTTTTAGCTTAGTTTTTAACAATAATAAAATACTCAGTGGTAATTACATTGTGTCTTTATCTATTGTTAAATAGGGATACTACAATTCCTACTGGAGACTGGGAAGAGACCTTTACAAATTTTAAGCCTTACTTAGGTTTTAGAGGGTAAATAGTCTGTCCTGGATCCCTGAAAATCTCTTAATACCATGTTTTTTGGGTTAGCAAAACACTGACAATTTCAGTTTATAAATAAAAGCTTCCTGACTTTTCTATTTGAGCACACTGCAGCTCCAAGTTGCATTCATTCTTGCATCCTATTATTACATACTTTCTCCTAAAGTCACTTAATTCACTTCCTTAAGAAAAAAAGGGATAAATATTCCATTCCTGCTTTATCTGTGTCATTCTATTAACAGGGAAAAATGAAAGTAACCCTGAACAAAGTCTGAATTAGTATGCAGTAAACCCATTGACTTAGATCTTGAAAATATGAAAATATCATCACAGATGTTTGTCTCTAGAGCAATCTCTTCTGTCCTCATGTATGACAACAAATGCTACAGTGAGGTCTCATTTGCAAGACTTCATTATCTTGACAATAGAAAACCAGCATTTACTAGCAATAGAATGAAATACTATTCTATGTATTATATGTATGTTATATTAAAATTATAGTCTTCATAGTAAAGAAATACTGTAGTGCAGTAATTTTGAATTTTCGTTATGCCTGTTCATTTATTTGTTAAGTCACAAAATCCAGTAAACCTATATCAGTCTCTAAATGGATTATAAGAATTGGTGAGACTCTTATGTATTGTAGTGATGGCATTGTTCACTGTGTAACTAGGAAAACATTAATAAAGCAGTATTTTATGTATATGGTAAAGCCCACTTATGAGCTCACTTATTGAAACAGTCCTCTTAGATGGATATTTTTTTTCCATGTATGAAACCATTTTACACTAGTGTAGCATAAGTCTCCTCACTAAGGGATCATTTTTTTTTCCTTCTCATTGACAAAGCTTCAATCTACTTTGGAAAATAGTCAAAGGTACTGCCCTGAGAAAATACTGCTTCTGGTTCTATCACCTGAAGGCTCTGGATATTGATCACATTCAACCTTTCCTCTGATTTCCACAAATCTTTTTTATTTGGAGGGTTTATGAATTTGAAAAAGAAAAAACAAAAAGACAAATAGAAATCCCCAAAACTCTTGGTTATAATTACTTTCAGGCTATCCATTTTCTTTATCCTTCTATATTGATGTGAATATGTCTTTTAAATCTTCCTAGGTGCAATTTTGCACTAAGCTGAGTTTAACATTCCATTTTTAACACTTTTGTCAATTTTATGCATATAACTTAGAATATCTGTTAAATTTGCAATTAATTTTAATTAGCTACAGACAGACTATCAGTGTTCAAGACCTAATGTCATTCATGCCTCCTCTTCATGCCTGCAGAAAAATAAATCTAAAGTTGATTTATTTAAAAGAGGTTATTATTTAACTGCTTTACTTGATATGGTGTTCTAATTCTGCATAAATAATAAAGGTGAAGCGGAAGGTAAATGTACTTTACAAGAGTTGTTCTATTCCCTCAGCAGGAAAAAAAGGAGGACAGTGATGCATTAACAGTGTTGGTGTTCTTATGTACTGAAAAAAATTGAGAGAATCACTGTTTAACACTTCTCAGATTTTACCATTGACTCTGGAATACAAAGAAAAATTATAAAAACTTTCCAATGTAGCATAAAGTCAATCCCTTTAAGGCAGTCATGAAGCTGCTAATGTTTGGCTAAGTATCATCCTTGGCTAACACACTCCTGTGTAGGCATAGAAGAGCTAATGACTTACCTTAACATCTCACAGAAGTGAACGTTTATTACAGTGGGGCAGCAAAGGCCAGTAAGAATATCAATCAAATTACTCTGATGACGGTTGCCGTTGCACAAAACATAGTGGAGCTGAAACCCAGAACACTGGCTCTAATTGAAAGCAGAGGAGGCACATATGTTTATGATGATATCCTTGCAATGCGTTTTCTGCCTGCCTGACCTTTTTAACACTCCTCTTAGCAACTTAAAGTGATTTTCCTTATTCAGGCTTGGTTATTCATCTTCTTATGCATAGCTTTGGCAGCTGAATCAATAAATGTATATATGTTTCTAATGAGTTCCTTCATGAAGCAAACAAAAACATAACAAGCTGGGCATCTCAAAGCCAAAAAAGTACATACGTGGATTCTCTTTTGATTGCTATTATCAGTTATACCAGGTTTCATAGTATCTTGCTGTACTAAGAGACAGCAGGTGGCCACATAATGTAAGACATTAGGAAAATGACTGAGCTTAAAATGGGTTATAAAAGATGGTCGAGAGGAGAGGAGAAGGGAGGGGAGGGGAGGAGAGGAGAAGGGAGGGGGAGGGGAGGGCAACAGAAATAAAAATATGAAAGAATGACAGTGGCAAGTAAGTTAAGAATTAAAAATTTTTTGCTACCATAATACAAGTACCTAGAAAAGAGAATAACCTGAAAAACTTTAAAATCTACCAGTCACATAAAGTTAAATACTACAGCAAAACAAACTAAGAGACGACATCATGGAAATGTGATTAGATTATGTGTGGTAAGAAAAAGTCATTTAACCAAGTTCCCACACAGACAATGGTGGTATCTCATTCAGATTTTTTTTTTGCATGTTAGCTATTTCTTTTGAAAAATAAACATTTTCTCGTGTTGCAGGTTGGTCCAAAACAACCACCATTGGTAACTGACTATCATAAATGAGAAGCAACAACTATTTACAAACCTGACAATTTTAATAAGTTACTAAGGGTACTCTGAATTTGAATAGACTGTAATTGGCAAACACACTCCAGCAATTACTGAAGTGAAACCAATCAATGTAGGCATAATTGCCATGGTTTGCAGGAGGTTAAATGTTAGAACCCCTTTCTAAGAAAGGTACACTTTGGAATAATAAAGGAGCCCACAAAAACTGCGTACCTCTCAACTGTGATTTGTTAGCATAAATGACTCAATGAAAAAAATAAATCCTTACTTGTTCAATACTTTAACTTATCTCACTCATTTAGCATCCGTTTTTACAAACAATGCAAGACCTGAAGAGAATTACTGTACATTTCTTCATCATACCTCTTCCACACTGTGATTCAAGTTATATTTCATATTTGTAGTGGGACTGGCATTGCTAAAAAGGATTTATCCAGTTTTTATAGAGTGGTTCCAATGCAGCAATTTTATTAGATGAAGTTGGCAAAATACATGCATAAAACCTCAAAATATGCTGTCAATTTACTTATTTCAGAAAAAAAAATCCAACATAGTAAGTATATGTCCTTCCTTAGGATCTTGAGAAAATGCAGAGCTAAAAACATTCTGAGTAATTACTGTACACTAGGTGGTTAAGTCTTGATGACAAATTGAAGAGAGCTACAGGGAAACATAATTGTTGCCTTATGTTACAACATTGCAAAAAGCACATCTAAGAGATATGAGATGCTGCAAGCAGTAATGAATAAGTTGCGTCTTTGAGGAAGACAAAAAAATTCTAAAAATTTGCTTGGTAATAGGTTTCTAAACAAGGAATTGAATAAACTGTGGAATAATCAGATATCAAAAGACCTGGAGCCAAACAGTATGCCACTTCTGGTATTTTGATGTGATCATCACAAATATGGAAGTTATTTAATAATCTACTTATAATCAAAAGGGAAATAACACTAAGTTATTAGAATAAATCTACAGCAATCATGCTTTTATTAAGTAGACTGATACTCTGTGTGCTATTTTTGCCTACAACATCTGTGACTGGTGAGAATTTGTATAGTGGGTTTTTTTTGAAATTTCAAGAAAAAATAAATCTGACTATCTAACCCATTCTAATGCAATTGCAAAAGTAACATTTCTGTTACTGAAAGAAAAATATTTGATCCTTAAATGTTGTGGATTCCAAAAATCCATTTTTTTCATAAATACTAATATTCTACTTTATTCTGAAATTTAAAATAGAAAGAATACTCATTTATTTTCCTGTAGGTCCAAAAGTTGGATGCAAGTAAGTAGTTTCATGAAACTTAATGACACTTACTTAAAATATTTTAAAAATATTTCTATTTGATATGCTGACTCTATTTTTACTAGGTAAGTACTAAGCATACAGTGTGAGTAAAAAGTGCAACTGTGCCATTAAACCTTTTTATTTAACAAATTATGAAAATCAGTTATGATTACCTTCAAAATAGTTTCCTTCTGAGTAGGTATACTGCTATCTGTGATGCTTCTATTGTTCAAAGGAATTCCACAGATTATTTTCTGAAAGGCTGCTGAGGATCTCTATACTTTTTCTTTTACACCTTCCACTGACAAAAAAAAAAGGGTTCCTTTGAGCACTGATTTGATCCCAGAGGGAGGCAAAAATAGCAGGGAGCCAGATCTGGTGAACAGGGTGGATACTCAAACACAGTGATGTTATTGTTAGCTAAAAACTACTTCATGGAAAAAGTGTTGTATGCTGGTATGTTGTCTTGATGTGAACTCACTATTCACTCTTGTAGACTGACATTTTTTGACCAAGGGTAAGAAAATATCTATATTTGAACACATGTCTACTCATACTGTGCAAAACAATCAAGGTGAACCTTGTCTCATGGGAACCTTGTGGTTGGTGTATACTACAGTCCACTGGATCAAGGACAACCAAGTGATGAAGTCTTCTTCGTCCAGCTACAGGAGGCTTCATGATCGCAGGCTCTCATCCTACTTGGGACGTCAACCACCCCAACATATACTTGGAAAAGTAGCACGATAAGCAGTAGGCAATCCAGGAGACTCTTGGAGTGCATTGAGGATAACTTTTTAGTCCAGCTGATAGAGACCCCCAACCAAGGAGATGCAATACTGGATCTGATGGTCATCAATACAAGCAAACTCATCAGTGATATTAGGATTGGAGGCAGCCTGGGCTGTAGTGATCATGCACTGGTGGAGTTAAAGGTCCAGAGGGGTATGGGACAGATGAGGAGTATAGTCAGAAAACTAAATTTCAGGAAAGCAGACTTCCAGCTCTTCAAGGAGTTACTTGGTAGGATCCCTTAGAATGTGGTCCTCCAAGACAAGGGAGTGGAATAGAGTTGGAAAATATTCAAGGATGCTTTCCATAAAGCTCAAGAGCGCTCAACCCCCTTATGTAAAATGTCAGTCAGGGAAGGGAAGAGACCAGCGTGGCTGAGTCAAGTCCT
>WAAB01020663.1:0-70447 GCA_013389865.1 Piaya cayana | reverse complement strand
AATGGGTTCCTTTGAGCACTGATTTGATCCAAGAGGGAGGCAAAAATAGAAGGGAACCAGATCTGGTGAACAGGGCGGATGCTCAAACACAGTGATGTTATTGTTAGCTAAAAACTACTTCATGGAAAAAGTGTTGTATGCTGGTATGTTGTCTTGATGTGAACTCACTATTCACTCTTGTAGACTGACATTTTTTGACCAAGGGTAAGAAAATATCTATATTTGAACACATGTCTACTCATACTGTGCAAAACAATCAAGGTGAACCTTGTCTCATGGGAACCTTGTGGTTGGTGTATACTACAGTCCACTGGATCAAGGACAACCAAGTGATGAAGTCTTCTTCGTCCAGCTACAGGAGGCTTCATGATCGCAGGCTCTCATCCTACTTGGGGACGTCAACCACCCCAACATATACTTGGAAAAGTAGCACGATAAGCAGTAGGCAATCCAGGAGACTCTTGGAGTGCATTGAGGATAACTTTTTAGTCCAGCTGATAGAGACCCCCAACCAAGGAGATGCAATACTGGATCTGATGGTCATCAATACAAGCAAACTCATCAGTGATATTAGGATTGGAGGCAGCCTGGGCTGTAGTGATCATGCACTGGTGGAGTTAAAGGTCCAGAGGGGTATGGGACAGATGAGGAGTATAGTCAGAAAACTAAATTTCAGGAAAGCAGACTTCCAGCTCTTCAAGGAGTTACTTGGTAGGATCCCTTAGAATGTGGTCCTCCAAGACAAGGGAGTGGAATAGAGTTGGAAAATATTCAAGGATGCTTTCCATAAAGCTCAAGAGCGCTCAACCCCCTTATGTAAAATGTCAGTCAGGGAAGGGAAGAGACCAGCGTGGCTGAGTCAAGTCCTCTGGTTAAGCTAAAGAAGAAGAGGGAACTGCAAAGCCAGTTCAAGCAGGGACAGGTAACCTGGAATGTGTATAGGGACACTGCCCGGATGCGTAGGGAGGAGGTCAGGAAGGCCAAGGCGCAGCTGGAGCTAAACTTGGCAAGTGAACTAAAGACTAACAAGAAGGGCTTGTACAGGTACATCAAACAAAAGAAGGAGTCAAAGAGAATGTACCCCACCAATGCCTGGAAATGTTGACCTTGTATCAATAGACAAGGAGAAGGCTGGTGTACTCAACAACATTTTTGCCTCAGTCTTCACCGATAATATCTCTCCTAACCCCTCCTGTGTCATGGGACAGCAAGATGGTGACCAGGGGAATAAATTCCCTCGCACTATAGAGAAGAATCAGGTTTGTGACCACCTGAGGAACCCGAACATTTATAAGTCTATGGGACCCGATGAAGTACATCCCAGAATCCTGAGGGAATTACAAGATGTAGTTGCCAAGCCACTCTCCATGATGAAAGGTTATGGCAATAAGGAGAAGTCCCTGGTGATGGGAAGAAGATGTGCTCATTTTTAAAACAGTGAGATAGAAGGCACCCTCAGCTAGTTTGCAGATGACACTAAGCTGACTAGTGTAGCTGCCACATCAGAAGGATGGGATGTCATCCAGAGGGACCTGGACAGGCTGGAGAAGTGGGCCTGTGAGAACCTCATGAGTGCAAGGTCCTACACTTGGATCATGACAATACCCATTTTCAGTACACATTAGAGGTTGACATGGTCGAGAGCAGCCCTGCAGAGAAGGACTTGGGGGTGCTGGTTGATGAGAAGCTCAACATGAGCTGGCAGTGTGCGCTTGCAGCCCGGAAGCCCAACTGTATCCTGGGCTGTATCAAAAGAAGTGTGGCCAGCAGGTTGAGAGTAGTGATTCTACTCCTGTATTCCTCTGGAATCCTCAGCTTAAGAAGGATATAGAGATTTTGGAATGGGTCCAGAGGAGGGCTACAAAGATGATCTGAAGGCTAGAGCACCTTCCCTATGAGGACAGGCTGAGAAAGTTGGGTTTGTTCAGCCTGGAGAAGAGAAGGCTCCGATGAGATCTTATAGCAATCTTCCAGTACCTGAAAGGTACCTACAAGAAAGCTGAAGAGGGACTATTCATAAAGATTTGAAGTGGTACGACAAGGGGGAATGCGTATAAACTGGAGAAGGGCATATTTAGACTAGACATCAGGAAGAATTTCTTCACCATAAGAGTGGAGAGACACTGGAACAGGTTGCCCAGGGAAGCTGTGGCTGCCCCATCCCTGGAGGTGTTTAAGGCCAGGTTGGATGGGGCCTTGGGTAACCTGATCAAGTGGGAGGTGCCCCCTCCCATGGCAGAGGAGTTGGAACTAGATGATCTTAAAGGTCCCTTCCAATCTTAACTATTCTATGTACAGTACCTGACAAGTCAAATTTGCCAGTATAGACATGATCTGAGCCCAAGTACCTTTCCAATTTCCAAACCATGCTATCCTTCCAGTGGAAAACATTTTCAGACAAAGCTCATCTCCTAATTCCATCTGCAGTTTAAAATAAACTAATTGTATAGTGACACATTATCACAAAGCACAAGTCCTTTGTTATATAATGGTTTCAACTTCTCAGGTTTTTTTTTCTCAGTCCAACTGGGCTTCAAATTATAAAGGTCTTCAGAGATTTCAGTAAGAAATGCAATGAAAGAGTGAAGTGAAACATTTAACACAGAATTTTAGGGTAGTAAAATGTGATGTTAATAGTAACAAATAGGGAATATATTTCACAGAAGTTAAGGTAGCCTTACAGTGTTAGAAAGCCAAAATATAGTTAAGGAAATGTGGTAGGCTGGGCAACTCTGAAGAAAAAAAATAGAAAAGCACTGACAAAACTGAAGTGTAAAATCACTTGCATTTTAAACAGGCAAAAATTAACACTGTTTGGTCACTGGAAAGGAACTAATGTTACTTTAAATTTCCACTTGATTGTGTGTTTTTTAAACATGAATTTTGATGAATGAATAAAATGAGTGTCAGAGGAATCTGATTTGATGGCATTGCATTGAAGTCTGTAATTAGAGCCATACCTGATGATTTTCCTGGTTCTCGGATACAGGAAAAAACAAGTTCATTTATTACCCTTCCTTGGAGGAGTCATTATGACTCAATGAATATCTTTAACTTCTGCAGACTAGGGAAAGAAGAACTTAAGTGTAAATATTTTCCAAAGCATCTTCTATTATTCTGAGAAGTATCAAGCATTATGCATGAGCACATCAACACGTCAACATTCAAAAAAGCCTGATGGCTCTGAGCACAGTGTTTCAATACTGACAATTCTTGCCAGCCCAGAGGGGGCAGTCATTTTTCTTAGTACGCTCAAAGGTCATGTATTTATTCTACAGAAGTAAAAGAGACATAACTGGATAGATGGACAAATAAAAATGTTCAGGCTGCCATATCTACAGAATCAATCAATACAGTTCAGTTTGAGTGATTCAGTTGACAGAGTAAGAACTGAGAAGTTTTACCTCATTTATTATATTTATAAAACTAATAAAATGAATAAAATAACAAAAAAACCCACCCAAATATTACCTGTGATATGGCAAAACCCTTGCAAAAAGTTTTTTTTTACAAAATGTTGCATTTGACTGATTCAATATACCATAATTAGATTATAAATATCAGCTGGTCTATATTTTGATACAAGCATTGTTTTTCTACTGGTGAAAACACATTTGCAGGTTTGTAGGATGTCAGAAAGTTCATATATCTGTCAAAAGTAGTCATTAGGTCACTGAAGTCTGTTTCTTCCCATTCTTACCTTAGAATTTGAAATCACTATCGCAGTATTAAATAATATTGAAGCTATTTTTAATTAAAATATTCTTGCTTCCTCAAGAAGCAAGACAACCTTTATTTAAAACAAACACACATGCTTTTATTTGATACTCACATTGCAAGACCCATGGGCAACATACAGAAGTTCTAAGACAGGGAAGATCAATGTTAGTAGGAAAAAAATCACCATGAGGATAGAAAAACACCATAACAGATTGTCCAAAATGGTTATCAAACCTCACTCTGCAGCAATTTTCAGATTTTAACATGTCAAAAAAGTCTGATTTAACCTCAGACTTGTCTATGCTCAGAGTAGGGGTTTGGACAAGAGGGTTTTTTTCCAACATAAATTGCTACAAAATTCTATGAAACTATCAGATGAAAGAAGTGGACACTGATGGTTTAGTGAGACAATAAATAAGCTAGCACTGATTGTTTTCTCCTCATGAAGGGAAATTCCAGTTTCAAATGCTGACTTGCAGAGAAATCTCTGCTTCCTTTCAAGGAGTTTTACTAAAGAAGTGGTCAGTAATGCCCAGGAAGGAAGCTATTCACAAAACAATTAGTTTTTTCATTACTCCTGTTGTAAACATTGTATGTAAAGCCTGCTGTCTTAGTTTAGTTAAATACTCAGCAGGGAACTAGTGAACAGAACAGGGTAGCATCAGGGGGCACCATTTTTCCTTGCCAGTTATGAATGAAATATATTTTCTGATAACTATTTGAGTATGGCATATGGAGTAAAGGCAAAGAATCCAGGTAGGCCATGAATCCTTGTTGGGGGGTATATGGTTCCCTGTTTCACAATGTCCTTTCACAGTAGTAGCTAAATTCCCTGAGGAATGGGAAAAGCGGTGCCTTCTAGAACTGCAAAAGGTCATCGGCACTCTCAAACAGACTGGCCAGAGTTGCTTTATGTGCTGAAAGTGTGAGTCCCTCCATGTCTCGAGGCAGGATAATTTTCCTTCCAAGAACGAGTATTAAAAATCAGTGCCAAGCTAAAACACTGATTTAGAACATTTTCACATATTATGGCTGCTGTCATCGTTTAGGCCCAGCCCGACCAATGTCACACCTAAAACCAAGCAGTTGAACTCCCCTTCTCTCACACCAGGGAAAGCAGAAGGGGAAATGACAGGGAAAGACTTGGAAACTAAAACTACAGCTTCAACAAAACAATAGCAGCATCAGCATCAAAATACATGAAATTGTACCCCCATCCCTCAGTGACTGTATATCACTACAAATACTGCAGAGCAGAAATGAGGGAAAGGGTCTGAGGCTATGAACTGGGTTCAGGAACTGGATTCAGGAATGCGTATATACAGGATCACAGGCAGACAGACAGACGATGTCATAAATGTGTGTCAGCCATTGAAGAAGAGAGATAGAACCTTATGATCTCAGTTTCATATCGGGTATGATATATATGGGAATGGAACACTCTGCTGACCAGTTTAGGGTCACCTGTCCTGTTTTCTTCTCCACACAGGTACGACACTTTTTTACCCTTTTCACTCAAGGCATTGCACAAGCTTGAGATTTATATATATATGTGTGTGTGTGTGTGTGTATTTTTCTCCTATATTTCACCATCTAGATTTCTATAGGAATATATGTAAACCATAGCCTTTCTTCATACTACTGCTTTGTGTTATAACTTCTAGATGGAAACACTGNATAGCCTTTCTTCATACTACTGCTCTGTGTTAGATGGAAACACCATCTAAAAACAACACAGTTAACTTTCAGAAGATGAAGTTATTTAGACAAGACTTAGTTGAAGTTAGAAAACTGATTCGACTTCAGTTCAAACCACAACTGCTACAAATAAGATACACACAAGAGAGGTTAACACATAAATAAGATTTCTGAAACTAGAATTAATTTTAAATCCAAGTATAGCAGAAGATAGACATTTTGTCATGGTGCTTCAGGCTTATGCATCTTCAGTGTTTCCAAAATTTAGTATTTTCCCTGAGGTTCAATGAATATATCCAAGTTTCATAGTAAATATTTGAAAGTGAATGTACTGCTGCTGGTATTCATACAGCACTTGAAATCCAATTATACCTTCAGAACTTGGCACAAAATGTACACTTTTTAATTACTGAAATGTTTAACATATCTATTCAGGCACTAAAATCAACAACACATAGGGTAGGTCCTTAAAAAGACAAGGTTCATTAATGGAATATGTGATGTACAACTGCTGTCATGAGTCAGTAGACCAAATAATTTTAACCTAAATTATCAAATTATTAATAAATCACATTATAAATAAAAAAATCAAGAGAAATCACAGAAGTATTTAAAAAGTACTTCTTATTCAAAAGTAAGGCTAAATTTATGGAGTTGTTCATTTTTGTATATGGTTCTGCCTTAGACATCACTTTCATTTCAATTAATATTTAGGCAGGAGTGCTTACTGCTTACCTACTTTTTTCAATAATATTCATAATCTGAAAATCTACCCACTTATTTGCTGAGAAGACAAAAATGTCTGGAACTTTAAGATCTGAAAAACCTACAAAGGAATAAATTCAAGGAGGCTGAAGACAACTACTTGACATTTCCCTTCTGCTTGTATTCAGTGAGTAAAATATTTTAGGGTTGTGAATGGGAAATATAGGGTGTTGAGTGCTTTTGAAAAACTACATTTCAGTGCCTCACCTTATTTAGAAATGACTCCAATTTGGCATCCTAATCTTAACTACAGCTGCAAAGTACAGTTGACTGAGTGGACTGGAATCAGAATAATCTACAGCAGTTCTGATAAAAGAGGTGAAAATACTAGTGTTGAGGACCTAGCATAGAATCATAGAATGGTTTGGGTTGGAAGGGACCTTAAGGATCATCCAGCTCAACCTCACACCCCATCATGTGCAGGGACACATCCCACTAGAACAGATGGCTCAACATCTCATCCAGCTGATCTTGAACACCTGCACAGATGGGGCACACTCTTCTTCAGGTAACCTGTTCCAGTTCCTCATCACCTTCACAGTAAACAATTTCTTCCTAATGTCTAATCTACCCTCTTCCCGATTAAAACCATTGCCCCTCATCCTATTACTATACTTCCCGATTAAAGTCTCTCCCCAGCTTTCCTGTAGGTTCATTTTATAAAACTACTGGAAGGCTGCTATAAGGTCTCCCTGAAGTCTCCTCTTCTCCAGGCTAAACAAGCTCAAATCTTTCAGACTGTCTTCATGTGGGAGGTGCTTCAGTCTTCTGATCACCTCTGTGGCTCTCTTCTGGACTCTCTCTAACAGATCCATATCTTTCCTGTGCTGAGGACTCCAGAACTAAATGTAGTACTGCAGATGATCAAAGTAGAGTGGCAGAATCTTCTCCCTCGAGCTGCTGGTCAAACTTCTTTTGATGCAGCCTAGGATACGGTTGGTTTTCTGGACTGCAAATGCTTCTCATCTACCAGCACTCCCTAGTCCTTTGCTTCAGCACTACTCTCAATCCATTCTCTGCCTATCCTGTACTTATGCTTCAGATTGCCCTGATCCTGGTACAGGACCTTGCTTTGTTGAACTTTNTAATGTCTAATCTACCCTCTTCCCGATTAAAACCATTGCCCCTCATCCTATTACTATACTTCCCAATTAAAGTCTCTCCCCAGCTTTCCTGTAGGTTCATTTTATAAAACTACTGGAAGGCTGCTATAAGGTCTCCCTGAAGTCTCCTCTTCTCCAGGCTAAACAAGCTCAAATCTTTCAGACTGTCTTCATGTGGGAGGTGCTTCAGTCTTCTGATCACCTCTGTGGCTCTCTTCTGGACTCTCTCTAACAGATCCATATCTTTCCTGTGCTGAGGACTCCAGAACTAAATGTAGTACTGCAGATGATCAAAGTAGAGTGGCAGAATCTTCTCCCTCGAGCTGCTGGTCAAACTTCTTTTGATGCAGCCTAGGATACGGTTGGTTTTCTGGACTGCAAATGCTTCTCATCTACCAGCACTCCCTAGTCCTTTGCTTCAGCACTACTCTCAATCCATTCTCTGCCTATCCTGTACTTATGCTTCAGATTGCCCTGATCCTGGTACAGGACCTTGCTTTGTTGAACTTTAGGAGGTTCACATTGACCCACCTCTCAAGACTGTCAAGGTACCTCTGGATGACAACCCTTCCCTCCAGAGTGCCAACCACACCACACTGCTTGGTGTCATCAGCAAGTTTTCTGAAGGTGCCCTCAATCCCTCTGTCCATATTTGCAAAAAAGATGTTAAACTACACCGCTCCAAACACAAACTCCTTCAGAACATCCTCATGACTGATCCCTTCTTGACATCAAGCCATTGATGCAACTCTTTGAATGCAACCATCCAGAAAATTTCTTATCTACCGAGTTTTTCACCTGTCAAATACTTGTGTCTCCAATTTAGAGACAAGGTTGTTGTTTGGGAGAGTGTCAAATGCTTTGCACAAATCCAGGTAGATGACGTCAATTACTCTTCATTTATCCACCAACACTATAGTCATTGTAGAAGGCCACTAAATTCATCATCAGGCATGATTTGCCCTTTGTGAAGCCATGCTGACTGTCACCAACCACCTCTCTGTTTTCTAGGTATCCCAGCAGAGTTCCCAGGAGGATCTGCTCCATGAAAACAGGGCACTTGTATCAGGTTTTTGTAGCAAGGTTTCAGGGGGTGGGGCCTGCTACAGGAGTGGGTTCTGTTTGAAGCTCCTGGAAGGTTCATCCATGTCTGATAGAGCCATTGCCAGATGGCTTCAAGATGGACCTACTTCTGGCTGAGGCTGAGGCCATCAGTGACAGGGATAGTGCCTCTGAGATATACTAAAGAGGGAGGTATATTTACTATGCAAGAGCAATTGCAGCTGGAAAGAGGAATAAGAGTATATGAGAGGAACAACTCTGCAGACAGTGAGGTCAGTGAAGAAGGACAGGGAGAACATGGTCCAGGCACCAGAGCAGAGATTTCCCTTCAACCCAGGGTGAAAATCATGGTAAGACAGGCTGTCTCCCTGCAGCCCATGTAGGTTAATAGTGAAGCAGATAACCACCTGCGGTTCATGGATGACCACATGTCCTATGACTCTGTGGTAAGCTCATGCTGGAATAGTTTCCTGGCAGGATCAATGAATCCAGGATACTGGCACATCCATAGAAAGAGGAGCCCATGCTGGAGCAAGCTTTCTTGTAGGACTTAAAATGCTGTGGGGAACCCTTACTTGAAGCAGTCTGTTCCTGAAGGACTACACTCAGTGGAAAGGACCTACAATAGAGAAGTTCTTGAAGAACTTTATCCCCTGGGAAATGCTCACATTAGATAAGTTCATGAAGGACTGTCTCCCATGGGAGGAACCCCATGTTAGAGCAGGTGAAAAGTGTGAGGGGTCTTCCCCCTGAGGAGGAAGAAGTGACAGAAAGAATGTATGATGAACTGACCACAACCCCCTTCTCCCAACACTTGTCCTTCTGGGAAGGAGCATGTACAAAAAATTGGGACTAAAGTCAAGCCCAAGTAGGGAGCCATGAGGGGAAGGCATTTTTATTATTTAGGTTTATTTCTCACTATCATACTCTGATTTGGTATTAAATCAAATTACATTATTCCCTAAGTTGAGTCTGTTTCCCCTGTGATAGTAATTGGTGAGTGATCTCTCCCCATTCTTATCTTAACACACAAGCCTTTCATTAATTTTTTTTTCCCTGTCATGTCCAGTTGAGGAGGAATTATAGAGTGGATTTGGTGTGCACTTTGTATCCATTCAGAGTCAACCCACCACACTACATTAGGCCTTTATCTTAGACACAATTAAATGCTAAATGATGTTTCCCTTCTTATTGCCACTTCTACAATGCATAAGTGCAATAGAAATGACATGACAGGGCCAACAAATTATTTAAAGGTAATGGATGTATGATGTCCCTGACACTTCCTCCTTAGTTCCATTTATAGACACTAGTACAATCTTCCACTCCTGATATGCTGATATACACTGTTAATTATACTACTTCTGCACTGCTTCTACTTTACCCATTCCTGCAACCTGGCTGAGCTCCATTATCTGCCTAGAAATGACCTTTACCACCCACGTTTTCAAAGACTAACGTGTTCCAAATATCAAGATTTCATTTGTTAGCATTTTGTCTCCAACTAAAAGTATGTATCCACTGACATGTTGAAACTTTTTGTTGAAGTAAGCAGTGCATCTGAGTAATAGTCCTGGGCTGTAGAACCTATCCATACAGCTGATTTCAATAGCAAAATACGCTTCTTCAGTCTAGCATTTCCTAATAAAATTCTAAGGTACACCAAATAAAAACAAAATAAGTCAGTCAAAGCGACACTCCATCTCCACTCTGTAATTCACATGCAATTGACCTGTCATGCATTCTGAGGATTTGTCATGGTATCTTAATATTGTATCATTCTTGACACTAATTTGCAATAACACAGCATATTTGAATGCTGCTTCTTTTATATCACTGTGTCATTTGAGGTGAAAAAAAACTTGAATTCTTCCTGATTCAACTGTTTGTTTTCCTGAATTAACAATAAAACTACCATGAGTGGTAAATAACTTAGAATGAAATTTAAGGCACATTAATTTTTAATGATTTTTTTCCCACAGTTGATTTTAATTTAGCTATACGCATCATTTGCCTTCTTAATTTTTCTGTTTAGTGAATTTATAACCAAACATATCTATAATGCTTCTTTTATAGGAAAAAGTTTTTGAGTTAGCCCTTTCTTGCATGGATATCATTGATCATTTATTTACAAGTAGTAGGTAGTGGAAACAGAAAAACACAGAATACATCCTGTCACATGTAAATGCATGATTACTTCTGTATTCTACACCCTCTCTTGTTGTTGAAAGTAATTAATTTTGAGTCTAGCATATAAAACAATTATCAATTAATGTGTGGGAACATGCATTTACTTTGTAATTAAACGGTATTTACCAAGTCAAATATACTAAGTAGTTAGCATTTAAAGGAAAAGTTCTTCTATTAAATCTGTGGATTGAAGTTTTCAGTATTAACCTATCACTGCATTGGTTTTCTAAAGCATTTCTGTTCTCAAATTTCTGCTAGAGTAAGCAGGTACACAGTGGCAGAGTAAAAGATTTTGAGGAAAAAAACCCTCATATGATAAAGATGAACACTTCTTATATGTCCTTTTTCCTTTCTAGTTCAAAATAAATAAAAAATCAAGATATAAAAAGCATTTATCTAACTGTACAAGCATGACTGACTTACAAGAAGACTTCATTCTACTTGAGACTATCCTTACAAAATTGCATCTGGCACTCAGCTGCAAGAACTTCCATTTTGACAGCTTGAAAGTGCATAATATGACATTGTTCTCAGTGTGAAAAAGTGTTTTCTAATCAGCAGATTTCACTGTTACACATTCCTGTCTGCACTTGTCAGCTCCTTCCAACCCTTATAGCCCTTTTACTGGTCCTTTTACTGGCCCTTTTACTACAGCTGTAGAATAGTATTAGATGCATTAGAGAGAATTGAATGTAAAGCTCTCAAAGAACAAGTTGGCTTGGCTGCACACCAGATGACACAAAATAGTTTCTTTAGAGATTTTTTGTCAATAATGTTTTTATTAAAGAGTTCCAACCCCCAAAACAAACCTGTGATCCTTCATTGTTATGTTTTCTGTTCTTCTTTATAAATTATATAGCGTAACAAATAATGAGAATAGGTAGTTCAAAAAGTTAGTCTGAGCTTGTAGTTGATACCCATCAAACTATTTGAAACTCCTGTGCCAGCCTGATTTCTCGTCTCATGAGTTCCTGTGAAATACTTTCTTGAAGTGTGGTCTTGATAAAATGAGCCATGCACTATGAGCCTCCTCTTTTACTTTTCATTATTTACATTTTCATAATTTCTTCCTTAGACTACAGACACAGTACAATTTTCTACACCTTCTGGTACAGGAGAGCGTGATACCAGGCATCATCTCAACTATCACCTCTGCCTTGAATCAATTTCCAAGTGTTATGCTTTATCTTCTTTGTGCTCCTCATTAAAGAAATTTGAAAAAAGCCTACTTAAAGTTCAAGTTTGTGATTCAAGTTGCCATAATATTCTGTTCTGTTGAAAGTTAATTCCTTCAAATGGATAAACTAATTTGTGTGATAGTTGTTTATGTTTTTCAATTGAATGTAAGACTAAAATAATTTTGTCTTGGACTGGAGAAAATGGAAAATCTTCTTTATTTTCCTCTCCTAACTCTGGATTCTTTTCCCTAGCCCTGTTTTCTAAATTTTAAATGAAATTAACAAAAATCAAAACTCTTCCTAAAAACTTCAATATCTCTTCCTCCTTTCTAGATCTTAAAGGACAGGAAAAAAACCCAAACAAATCTGTCATAGATATTACACATGCACTAGAGGACAGTAATTAAATGCAACACTGAATGACACTGATTCCTGTTTATGACCCAGTATAGAAGAGATTTTAGCTAAAGGGAAATACGTACACCTGATAAATCTGCAGTAAACCACATAGACAGGCATCCTGTTCTCTGTACCTGATATTTTACCAAACTCAGATCTTTCCAACTATATTATAATTGAAAAGTTACAAAGAAATTTGGGAAATTTTAAAAGGCAGAACCTATACAACTGAGGATAGAAAAAATGTGACACTTCTGAGAAGTGTAAATTAAAAAAAATTGTATCTGATAGGACAACACTCATCTAATTCTAAAAATGTTTGTATTTTATTACACATTCACTTGAATTTCAAAATTAAATTCTGGGTGGGCAGTTATTTTATATTTACTTTAAGGTTGCTATAGTGAGACAAGGGTAGTTTCTTTACTTTTTAATACTTTTTTCTAAAATGGGAACATTTGTTTAAGCTGACCTTTACTTGAGAAAGGTTTTGATTTTGATGAACTGGGGGATTTTTTCAACAGAAAAATAACTTATTAAAAAAAAAAGCTGCATTAGTTAAAAAATGTAAGCTGTCAGAGCCAGCATCTTTCCAGTATGAGTACAATGCAGTTCTGTAACTGGGCAGAGAATGGTAGAACATGTTCCTCACCAGCAGTTCTGGCTGTAGGTTCAGCTCCACTGAACACTTTGGGATTATTTCTAACCTGCAGATTGATTTGTCATGTTCTGCAGTGGCACCTTTGAGCTCTGAAGACTGAAAGAAAGGATAAAATGTAATATTCTCATAAATCTTGAAGGTTACTCCCTTCTTAAAATTTTCCACTGTGTACTCAAAGTTCTCTGAATTGAGATACTGAGGAACACAGCACTGAACTTCACTGATTCAATCTTCTCTGCATGGATAGTCACACAACATTCATTAAAGTGAATTCTCTAAAGTTTTCTTCAAGCATGCAATTTGCAGCTTGGTTGTACACCAAAGAATTCAGCTGAGCTTGACTGCTGCTTATCCAAATCCAAGCTCTAAAAATCTTTAAGGATTTCGCACAAACCACACTAAAAAAATCCAGTCTAAGTTATTTTCAAAACCAAGTTTGTCACACAAGTTGGCTGAGCTGTTGTCACTGCCAATAAGTAATGTCAGTTAGCAGTATTTCTAAGCTAGGTTTTTAAGCCACTATAAATAATTAGCTTCAGGAAAACCAAATGATAGAATAAAGACAGAAGTGTTATGTTCTTTGAAGAAATAGATTGTATCCATAACGGAACTTTTTTTAATGTCAAACTATGTACTGCATGCTTTAGAATTAAACATGTTCATAACAGCATTCACTAAAATGCAGAAGTTTCAGAAAGATCAGTAAATTATTGATGCATATTTGAGCTTTTCTGCACTTATACTAATATATTTCACCCACAGCTGCATACGTGTATGCATGTACTTATGCAAACACACACACATGTTTATAAGTGTATGTGTTCATGTCTTCCTGCAGGATCTCATTAACTTCTCATTCTTTTCACTTCCACCTCCTTATCTTTCAAGCAAAATGTGTTATTACTATATCAACACTGCTTAGTGATTTGGAGTCCCTTACAGCCCTGAAAGAAAAATGTTCCTGGACAGCATATTTCCACTCATTTTGTCTGCTCCAAAACTTCATGGGCTTTGTGATATAAGTGGAGAACAAAGTTAAAATACATTATTTAGAGAGCTATCTTGTTCACAAAAGAGGGTGCTTTTGATGTAGAGTGAATGGTTTGGTTATTAATGTCTGAAAATTGATTGGTACAGGTAAACATTCTTTCATAACACCTTTAAAACCTAAATTCGTAATGTACCTTGCACTGAAAGACATAATAATTCATAAATGACTACAAAACACCTATTATAAAGTCTTTCATTATTGAGTCACTTATTGATCTGCCAATATTAAAACTAAAATGTGTCGATGAGCTATTAAAGAAAAAAAAATCCCAAGACAATTTTACCGACAAGCTCATAGAGTATTCAAGCAGATTTGTAATGTAACAGTGTAGGATGTCAAGGCTGCATGCTGGAAGTTACTGAGATATATCATAAAGGAGCAGAAATATGAGCCCCTGTACTATCTAATAGACTTTAGGGAATTTCCACAATGGATTTAACCCTGCAGACATTCACTCTTATAACTTTGCTCATTGATCTCTATACTGCAACTGAAATCAAAGATTCAAACAAGAAGTAGGCATCTACAGGATCACCCTTTGAGCATCCAGCTTGCCAGACTAGGCTAGTATGCAAAATGTAATTAAGCATCCTTGTGATTTTTTTTCTTCAGCTTGAACGCTTGAATTTGTCTCCTACTTCTACACAAGTGACCTAATTTTTGAATATGCTGAGTGCCTGCAATTCCCAACAATTTATGCAATCAGTCATTGTTAAATTGTATGAAAATACTGATGAAGCCTAAGCTGCCCACAGACATTTATTTGAGCTCATTGTTATTATTAAAGCAACGGCATTTATTCTCAGAAATGTGTAAAACCAAGGAATAAAACCACATTTTTAAAATGTTGAAAAGTTACACGCCAATGCCAATTTTGTTGCAGGAGAAAGGAAATATTCTTACAGTACTTGACTTTAGTGTATCACTGAATACTGAAATGAATCATACTTTCAAAATTTAAAATGGTGTAAATATAGAGAAACATTAGCAGATTCTTGAAATAAGGTATTTTTGGACTACTCTGCCTGGACCGAGAGACAAATTTGAAACAACAGGAGAGTCTGTGGTTCAGCTTCCTTAGGAAGTACTGTCAGCTTCTTTCCCCAGAATCTTAAGCATATTAAATTTTCCTTCTCCCTTTCGTAAAAGCAGCTCTAGAATAGATAGGAATTTGGATCATGGAAATTCAGTTTATAGAGGGGCACTGTTTTCTATTAACTGGACTGTAGTGTTTTGTTTAGAAAAGGGTCATATTCTGAAACATGAACATTCAACACAAAACAATGTTTTGGCCTGGAAATGTATCCTATAAAAGGTGAAGGATATGGACATGTAGTCGTATATGAAAACAAACAGTGCTGTTTCTACATTTTCTAATTTTCCTGCATGTATATTTAAATTGATAAGTTAGAAAATCTGAACTGGACTTTTTCAGGTCCCTAGGAAAGCAGTTCTTAAAAACAAGATATGAATACATGTGATGTGTGCAGTTTTAGTAGCAAGACTATATGCATCCTCGTTTTTTATAGGCCTGATAAGAACTCATTCCCTTGATGACACAAGAATCTGACATCTTTGAGACAGTCTGATCAGTCAAGTGAACTAGGAGGGTAAACGAGTGGTTCAAATGCTCTCTATTCAGGTGTCTGAATACCAGAACATCTTGGTCCTTGTGGATATAATCTGAATACAAAACAAAGTTAATGACATTTATTTACACCTGTGCTGACATTTTTCTGTATGCAGAGGAAAATCATCAACATATTTTCTTAAAGGTCAAAAGCCTTTGCATAATATATTTCACTGCATGGAATGGTTACCCTCTGATATAATTCAATTGCTTTATTTACTATGCGTTACCCCTGAAAGAACTGTGCCTTTAACCTTTTTAATATACTGGTGTATTTTTCTTTTTTTTCCCATCTTTTAAGGACAATAGAGGAGTCAAATTCTTTATTATCACCAACATGTAGCATATGCTTACTGTTCAGTTTGAGTTGACATGTTTTAATTTTCATGCTTCCTTTATCCAGTTTCTCTATCATAATCTAGTCCATTGTTATAATTATTATAAGCAATGGACATTTGTGTCTCGTATGCCTTCAGAACCAGCAGTATCCTTCTTTCTTCTCTCTGCACATATCTTTATACTTTCATATTCTTAGATATTAAAGCCACTACCATGTAGTAATTGCACCATTTAGAATACCAGTTACACTCATCAGTTCTGAATTCAATACAAGGGTTTAGTTTACAACAGCTTTAAATTTCAAGATTATTCTTTGGTATTATTAGCCTTTGCCCTTTACTTAGTTGTTTTTTCTGTTTTATTTAATTTTACACTGGTTATTTCAGAAGGATTTAATGTTTTTATACAATATATAAAGTAGTATTATTTTATAAGGAGTATGCATTTAATAAAGCTCTTTGAAGCCCTTTTTCCAAAGTGCACTGAGATCTTTGTGATGTATACAACCCTTCTGTCTTAAAACCTATGTGCAATTAAGGCAGATTTGTGTATTTTCATGAAAACAAAGCAAGTGTTAGTTCATTCTGCCCAAAGTATGTTTCTGAGACAACATACTGTTACAGGAATACAAAACATAGTAATAAACTAGTGATTGAAGATCTTATTTAGGCCCAGAAATGAGCTAAAGCTCTCAGGCTGGACTGGTTCTCCATAAGCACTTACCATATGCTTAACACCACACGTTTCTTTGATTCTCCAGGCTTTTGTTGTGAAGATACTTTCTGTGATTATTTTCAATGACCAAAGTAAAGGCACCAAACTTTTAAAAAAGCTTGGGTTTTTTTCACTTCTTCCCTTCTGCAATATATGTATGGCAGTTACTATAGTAATTGCTTTGGTATTAACTAACAATGAAAGTACACACTTTAAGCTGGGTTAGTTACCTGGGCGGTTAGTTACCTGGACGCTGATTGTGGTTAGACAAGTGATTACATTGGTACAGCATTTACAGAAAATTGAATGGATTAATGTATTTAGCATATTAAATTTCCCACCTGAAATCTCATCTAAAAGTGTTCCTTGATAAGGAACTACCTAAGAATCAACCATTTTCCAGAAAGGAGAGAAAAGATTTAAGGGTGCAATAAGTTTTGCTCTGGGAAGGAATTTAGAAAAATCATACAAACACCATATAATCTCTACCAAACCTGAATAGGCAGAGAAAAAGCTGAGTACTCAAGTTCCTATGTGGCAAGGCAGAATTAATCTTACAAATAGAGTAGCAGCAAAAATTTACTCAGAGGACGTGCATCTTACCACTAACAGACACCAGTGGCAACAAGCACGCTTCTGTAACTGGAAGAATAATGTGTTAGAGTTACAAGGAGACACTTGAAATCAGTGATGCAGCTTTTCCTCTTTCCAGCAGGAACAAAAGGGGATCTAGGCGTGACCCACCCTTCAGGTTTCTGAACAGTGGTTTGGGTCAACAGAGACATTAATACAAAAATAAGGATCATAGGTATTACATTCATAATCTTTCTGTGGGCTAAAATCATCCATTATGTTTAAACCCAAAAGTTTATTGTTACTATGTCTAAAATGGTAATAGTTTAATAATTTTATTATTAATAATTCAAATCTAATTCTTACCGAAACAGAAAAGGACAGAATGTGGAAAAAATCTTAATGACTTAAAATCGTTATACATATATGCCTAAAATTGATGGGTTTTTTTCTAGTGTACTTCACTGTCCCCCTGGATATTAAAGTTAATTACTCTGATGTGTGGGGCAGGAGGCATACAGTGACTTCTCAGCATCCTGAGTCCCCTTCTCTGGGAGGAGTACGATGATGATGATTTCTTCTTCCTTCTTACTCTAAGATGTGCTTGGGGTGAATAAGTGTTCTGATGATAGTAAACCTTTCAAAACAGTAATAGTGAAAACTGACTGCTAAGATTTGCAGAGGATTTCAGGGTACTGATCAACTACAGGACAAGGAGTAAATCAACATTACTGTTGATAAATATAAGGTAAAGTACACAGGGAAAAAGCTCATAATTAGAAATAGACAATTAGAGTAACTTAACAACGTGTTATCATTCAGAAGAAATATTTAATTTTCATTGTCCTTAATCCTGGGAAAGCATTACTGGCCCAATACTTAGGGACAGTCCAAGGCTAAGTAGAATTATAAGAAAAAACAGCTAAGAAAAAGAACAGAGGGAAAGAGACCATCATCATGGCATCGTGTACAGTCATAGGATAGTCACATCCTGAATTATCAGTTCATTCCAGTCTCCTCAAAGAATAAAAAACACTGCCAAAAAGGGGCGTGAGGGGTGAGGCAGCAAAGAATATATATATGCTTTCAGTAGTTTACAGACACTGACATATTGTCTTTGTACAGTGAACTCTTAGGTGTTTATGAAGTCATGAACAGAGAACTAAAAAATGATTATTTATGGTTTTTCATAACAGAACCTTGTTTATGACCATAGTAATGTTCATCAAAATTAGTTTAATGGGTTTTGTCCATCTGTGTGAGGCGATCAGCATTACTTTAAGTAATTTTTTCCTTGCACTGCAGAAGATGAGAGATCATTTACTGTAAGATACACAAGGAACAAGTTAACAAAAAAAAAAAACCATTCTTAATGCAATAACATTTAATCAACTCACAAAACCAACAGAATNTCCATCTGTGTGAGGCGATCAGCATTACTTTAAGTAATTTTTTCCTTGCACTGCAGAAGATGAGAGATCATTTACTGTAAGATACACAAGGAAAAAGTTAACAAAAAAAAAAAACCAGTGTTAATGCAATCACAAGTAATCACCTCACCACACCATTAGAAAGTTCTCCAGTATGCATATCATAATCCTCTGAGCATTACATTGTGATAATGGAATGCCTCCTGTGAGATAAGTTTTTTCATGCTGTTTTACAGTAGAAAAAGATGAATTATCTTAAAATAATTTAAAACTAATAAAATATTGACCCCACAGTTCTGAGTTTCACAGTCCTCCAGAATTTTACTGTGGTTTGCTTTTAATTTAATTCTTTAAAATTTGCATTTCTTTCAGTGAATGTACACTCTGTTTTACTATATATAAAAGCTTAATCCTACAATTCATTTTTAATGTCTAACTTCTAAATAGGAAATGTTCTAATTATTCCTTTATTCCCAAGTACACACATTAAATAGCTTTTTGAAATCTTCATATATCCCTAAGCAACTTAAAGTAAATAATCCTGAGGTGTGTGTAGTAAGTCAACTACAATTTCTCTACGTGGTTAGAGGCAAAGCAATGAAAAGATGTAATAGAATTCAACAATTTGCTTTTTTCCCCATCAGATCAAGAAAAGGGAGCCGAATCTACAGGTAATGAAAACATCCCTTGCAATTTGTCACCATTAAGAGAGTAAGCATTCTAAACATACATTATTAAGATTTGTTATTCCTGCACCAACCTTAATTTCCCTTCTTATTATTTTTTCATTTTTCAATTTAACCTATACATCCCCAATAGCTGATGCACATACTTCCCATGAAAAATGTGTTTTTGTCTTTTTTTTTCCACAATATTGTTACATACGTAAAAAAAGCATAAATTGATAGACACGCACCAAGAAAATCCATGTAAAAAAATATGCAGACAGCTCTCTTATGACAATGAAAATATACAATTTGTGCTTACTTGGGTGTTTTTTTAATAATTACTGTACTCACCTGATAAGCAGTGCATCATAGAAGCTCATACCATTTATTAAAACTGAATGACATTGGGAGCATAACAAACTTCTTGAAGTCCATATTTCTGACTTATATAACAGTTGCTAGAGGTCATTGAACATTTTAGAATGCAAACCTGTATCTACTGTAAGAGAATGTGGCATATATAATACGTACCTTACCTAAATATTCACAAGCACTTTCTAATTATTTTCAGGATCTTTTCTGGCGTGACAGATCATGCTAACAGCTTCATTAACTCTGCAAGGTAGCACAACTTTATGGATAGTATGCACAGCCTAATCTATGCAAGAAAAACTATGCAACTTCCTAACTTCAACAAAATAACTACTATTCTCTTTCAGTGTGTTAATCAGATTGTAAAACATTTTCACGTGAAGCCATCAGAATACTAGTACCAACTATACTGGTTCTCCATTGGATTATTTTTTAGCAGTTGTGTTTGTGCACAGTACAGCTGTTTAATTAAAGAAGACAGATAATGATGCCCTTGATAGAGTTCTTTCGTTTACAGATTACGCAATAATGGAGCTTGGCGGTCTCTGTTGGTAACCATAAAAATTTTATTTAATTCATGTTAGTTGTGAAATATCTGACTTTTGAATTTTACCTATGCATTCACTGAAAGATGTAACAGATGGCATAGGGATAGCATATTATTTTCTTTCAAGAAGCTCTGAAATTTCAAGAAAGCTCATTTGTATAATGACATCTTTCCAAAGCTGAACTTCTGTGGCTGTGGATTATCACACTAGTGATAGTTGTTGGAAGGTGGCACAGTTATTCTTAAGTCTAAAAGAGCCTTTTAAAATACTGATAGCAGGTAATGGAAAGACTCCTTGTGATGAAAAACAATGGATCTTGGACCAAAGCCAAACTTAAGAGATGGAAAATGGGTAACAAGCCTGCCAACAGCAATACAGACCAACAATCCTCAACTTCAAACACTCCCTGATCCTTTGAAGTCACAAGGGAGTCTCAATTTCCTCCAGACTGACAGAGAAATCTGTACTGCAAATAAACACTAAGGTGCTTCAGTAAAATCTTTAAAATATATTTCCATTTTTTCACTACACTAAAAAAAATACCCAAATTATACACAGGCTAGAAAAAAGGGGAAAAGCACAAATCCTTAGGAAACCAGCGAAATGAGGATGGGGCACGTTTAGGGGACACGCAGGTATCATTTACTGAAATTCCATAGTCACTTCAAAGGCAGGCTTGGCACAATACCTTTATTACTACTCAGGGTCAGTTCCTTCACTCACTTTTGCTTATGCCGATCTTGTCACTACTATTTTTATATGGGGAGATGGACGGAGAAGGAGGAGATCTGCGTTCAGAGAGTGACAGTAATTCCATGAAAGTTCCTTGAACCTTTAAGCCAAACTTAATTGACAGATTTCTGTTAAGGAGGAGAAAATTTTAAGAATTTGTCATTGTCATAAGCCAAAGTGGTCATCATCATAAGTTCTTATGAATTAACTCCTCAGCTATGCCAGCTTATTATGATAAACAGTGTTTCACTTTCCTATGTATCTGTATGGTCTAGGAGCCAGTCCTGGATAGGATGCTGCTCTTCCATTTAGACTGTGTGAAAATCTATTCCTTAAGCTTGCTCATTAAGGCTGCAAAATGCAGGATATTTAAGAGAGCTGGTCAAAATTTTCAACTATCTTTTACAATAATGGGTAGAGAAAATGCCAATTTTTCTGAACACACCAATGTCAACCAATCTGGTTTGTACAACAGAAGATATCCTTCCCTTGCCTCCACATTTTCCTTCACTACATGACTTAGATTAGTCCACCTGGAATGATTTGTCTGTAAAATGGCAATAAATGTTTCCCTGAATAGCACCAATGTATATTTCATGCTTTAATTTCACCAGTGGGTGTCAATCTGTATTAACATGTTTTAACCCGAGTGATTAGTTGCTAAATGTTCAATAAAATTAGCAAATTAACAAGGATTAGGAAAAAAAACCCCAAACCACTAAAAAAAACCCCTTAGATATTTGCCTTGACAAACTGCTTAAAATTCATAATATTATGGAAAATCAACAAAGACAAAGTTACCCTTTTCTGAAAACACATGTATCTGACCTAAAGTATTACATGTATTCAGTTTATATTGCAACACCTCACTTCATCTCTTCTCCAAGGCAGTAGTTTTTGTAGGATTAGGAAAATCTATTATGCTGGACTTAATCACCTAGTAAGGTTTACAAAACTTTGACTTGAGTCTGTTCATTTTGAGAGTAGTTTATGTATTGATGCACTGTACAACCAAGCTGCGACCTCTGTGACATATCAAAGGAGAATAATCTTCCTACCAAGCCTGGGAGAAATCTGTTTAGTTGTCTCTCTCTGAAGTCAGAGTCACATTCAGCTCTGGCAGAAACAGGCAGTGCTCCACTAAATCAATAAGATAATCAAAACCTGATAATTAGATCAATAGAAAGTAGAGCAGCAATCCCTACTAAAAAAATCTGCAATGAATCTAGGACCAGTTATATCCAGGGCTGAATTTGTCCTAGGAATTTTTCATGCATTTGAACAACGATACTGAAGCAGAAATGCAGAGCATCTATGTATGGATCAGAGTTCCATCATGCTAGGATCTGTGTATTGATGGAAAAACTGCACTTTCCTGGACATGCAAAACTATATATGAGAAGACTAGCTTCCAGAGTTACCAAACAATTCAGTGGCCTGTCCATTGATCCAGGAATCCTTCATCTGCTGTAACAAAATACAAGTTCCGTATGGCAAATCTTACTTGTACCACTAAAATGCCTGCACATCACGACAGTGGAGCAAGTGCTTTGGGAACCTTGCAGAAATCCCCATAGGAGTCAGTGAACTCCAACAGACCATATCTGCACATGTTATCAGTACAATTTGTAACTTAAAGTATCTTTGGGAAAGGTAAATTGCAGGTGAATCAAGGGGTGTAATGTGTTGATACTGTCTGGAGAGTGTTGCACACTGAAGAGTTAGTGCTTCACAAGTTTTAACCTCCGCATGCCCAGGTCTGTGTTGTCTCATGCTGCATAGAGATCTCGGTTGCAAGATAACCCCAGTCCTCTCACTGTAACAGAGGGTCATGCAGGCAGCTCCCCCTTGGTGCTGGTGGCCATGCAACCCCTGTAGCCTTGCTTTTGTCTAAAAGCGCAGCAAGAAGTATTCATGCAAACATTCTTTACAAATAGAGAGGTTTTCTTGTAAGAAAATTAATTAATAACTTGAATGAACAAAAAAACCCCAGGAGCTTATGCCCACAGACAAGATGTGATTAGCATGCCCTATGAAGAGATCCATCCAGGGTTCATTTGTGGCCATGCAAATGGAGGGTGCCCAGGGTTGTAAGATTTATTGGCTCTCTGTATTTCTCTTCGTGTTCTGTTTATAACAGCTATTTCAATAAGACAGTGTAACAGCTTAAGAGCTGTTTCAATAAGCTCGGTTTTGCCAGACATTTCTTATTGAGGTCCAGAAAGACGGAGTTGCCTGCCTCTCTCCCACACTTCCTCATTTTCTGGAGCCCCATTGTGCAGAATGCTGTTCTCCTGCAATTTATACTATTCAGTTCCCTGTATAAATATACGTACATTTTTAAGTTCTAGAAAGGACAATATACAAATAGTAAGAACAAGTACTTTATTCACATTTCTAGAATTTATTTAAATTAATGTTCTTGAGGGATGAATTAGAACATCCTCTGAGATCTTAGATGGCAGCAAAATGCCAGGATGGAGACTTTTATTCACAAACCATCTGCAGGCTCAAAACAACACACCATAATGGGTATAATAGAAAATCTCCTTAGAAGTAAAACATTTCACATTATAATATTACTTCAGTCTTATTTCTGCTATAAAAACAATATTTATAGATAAAAAACCAAGCAGCAGCTAGTTGTACTATGCTGGTCACATCATGTGAAATTAGTAAACATTGATCATTCAGCTCAAATTTCCTCAAGATCAAAACTGAGCAGTGTTAGGGAGGTCACTGCATTTTGTATTCTTAATCAGTGAAAAATGTTATGTTAATACAATTAAAAATATTATGCCCATTTCATCATTTAGATTGGATAAGGGAATAATTTTGATAGTACGTGGAATCTGGAAATCATGTTACATTCAAAGTATTCATACCACAACATGTTTTTCTACTTAAAAGCTTCTTTTTTTCTGTTTCCCTGGTGGGAAAATATCAGTGCTACCAACCTACTTCTACTCTAATATCAGGAAGAGACAAGACAAAAAATTAACCACCTTGTGTGGAAACCTGGCTAAGAACAAAGTATATGATTTTGCTGAGGTTCAGGAAAATTCACAGCTTTCAAGGCTTGGCTTAAAACTGTTGCTTGAGGGAAATTGAAACAAATCGGCTGCTCTGCCAACACCATTAAGATAAAAGGAGGCTTGTATTAAACAAGAGTGTTCCACTTAAATCAGGCATCCAGTTAAAGTTGGTGATCCTAACCTACCAGTCTAGAAAAATGCCACCCTGATCCTTTTCTCCGAAGTCTGGCTGATTCAAGCTGTAGCCACGTTTGTACTACAAATGTTTGGAGTTGATTTGGGCCATCTGCACTGTAATTGAGGGCAAGAGACATTAACAACTTCACTGCTGTTTCACCAGCTTCTTACACTGTGCACACTTCATCACAAGTATGCCAACTCTGGTGACAAGATACAGATCTGAAAGGCTAATATTCCCGTGGAAAACTGGTTTAATCAGTACAGAAACAACAGTAAAAGACATCAAAAGTAAAGGCTGATAAGCAGAAGGAAAAAAACAACCACATGCATTATTTTTCCCCTTTGAACATTAAAAAAAAATGTTTACAGCTTTTTCAGAGTGCTGAGTTACATACTGAGACATATCAAGTCAAGCCTTTTATAAGCTCTTTAATTCAGGATATGTAAGTGACAATACACAGAGCCACAGTGAGTGGTAGCAATTCAGTACTGTGGGGCTTCTCAAATGATTAAGAACTAATCAGTGGGCTCAGCTCTGATCCCTGTTTCATGTTCCAGACAAAGGAATCAAGAGAGAAAGAGATCACTCTGGCACAATGTACTTGTATAACTAGACACCATTCAGAGATCAGCATGAGGGTGCACCCACTGCAAGGATTATTCATCTGCATATGAGTGGGCAACAACAGTGAGGCAAGAATAGAGAAAAGAGAAAGTAAGACAGTTTCTTCAATGAACCACACAGCCTGAGAAACAAGGCACTTGTTTAGTAGGATTGCCTGTCATTGAAGTGACAGAGTTTAAGTCCTTAAGAAGGTCTCTATGCATCCAATTGATACATATCTTCAATGTGTAGTGTCAGCTCACATCTTCCCACAACCCCATCCCACCAAGCCAATTTTCTGCTGACATCTTACAATGGAAAATGCTGACTTTCGTGTTGTAATATCCTCAAAATATAGCAGGAATATGAAAAAGAGGATCAAATATATACACTTTGGAATACACTGAATTTTTTAAAAATTGCCTTCTGAGAAGAGGTTTTTCCTAATTGCTATCAGTGGAAAATGAATGAGGTCATGTGAAGACTGCCTGAGGAACCTGAAACTGTTAAAATGAAGCTGGTAAAATTGTCAGCCTAGGGATTACAGTGGATTAACCTCACAAGATTTCATTCTTCTCAGATATGTGTATGTTCATAGTTAGGTATCACAGGTTGTCTGTTAATAGATGTGCAGTAAAGCCATAGAATAGTGTAGAAGATTTTTCAAGATCTGTGGTTATCCCTGGCTACATATCTGAGAGGAGAATCAATCCCCTTTCTGTATTAACCTTCCTTTCCTAGGAAGTGAAACTTCCCTTTAGTACTCCTTCCCACTCTGTTAAAAAAAAAAATAATAATGGAAGGAACAAACACCAGGTTATCTTTTAGCATACTTAGATGTGCACACACAAATGCACAGGCACACATCCCCTTCATAATGGATTTCAACAGCATACATTTACATCTACCTCTATAACTGAGATGATACACTGCTACAGCTACCACTGACTATATCACTTCATGCATCTTTAATTATTTCATGGGTTTCTAAGTGATTGTCCGGCAGAGTATAACAGCAGTATTATTTTTTTTGTAAGTAGGCCCAAGTTAAAAAGATGTTATCAAATTTGAAGTTTCATTCCTTCCTCTCTGAATGAACTAAAACTTTTTAATTTTTTTTTTTCATTAACAGAAATAATTTGCCCAAGAACAAGTAAGACTTGGCTGTTCTTGCAGGTCACGTATAATTAGTTTGTTTTACACATTAAATATTCAAAATCAAAGCTGTTTTGACAAGACACAACTTGGAGTTTACTGGAGAGCTGAAGATTGTTAGTATCAATGCTGCACCTGATGACCCTGACACACCTTTTAGCTGAAAACATCAAGGATTCAAATTCAAATATTTTGTTGAGTGTTGCCAGAAAAGGAGTGCCTTTACTCAAGTAAGTGTTTATAAAATATGTCCATGAAATTTTTAAAATACTGCCTTGTATTAGCCAATCCCATGAATGTTCTTGCCAACAAACTCATTCAATGGACCACTCGCTGTGTAATTAGAATATGGAGCAACTATTTATTTTATTACCCTCAATCACTTTATAATACACATCTGGCTTTTGCTAGTAAGCCCATGAAAAACAATCATGGTGAAGAGAAATGAAAACACCATTTTAAAGATTTGCAATTTTATCCCTTAGAAGTAGGAGTCACATTAACATGAGGTCAGCAGCGACTGCAGGATAAGAAAGCTGAAAAGATGCGTTTTGGTCTATGTGAGCAACAACAGAGGTATACGCAGTGAGTCCTGTAACAACAAAATGTCTAATGCCATTTCTATGTAGAGTTTGTTTTCATGATTTCAGATCCCCATAAGGGCACCTCTTCTTTCAGTACATGTACTCTAACACATACTGCAGCTAGTTCTGAGTAAAGCTGTCGAGGTCAAGTTCTGATGTCCTAAAAAGACCTTGTCAGACAAAACAATGCCTGACTTCTTCTGTACACATTGCCATTTGTTATAGTGCATCTACAGAAGTCTCTTACACTCTTGGCAGTTGAATTTAGCTTTTTTCAATTTACTGATACCCTTGTTAAGCTTTACTAGCCAGCAGAATTGAAACCTAAGCTTTTTCTAACAACTAGCATAACATAGAGACATCTGTTTTAAGGGACATATAAAAAGAGAAGTCAGAAGTATAAAAATGTTCTGCCCCTCCTCAGAGCAGATTGGCTGCTAAAAGTGTTTAAAACCTTGTTAAGAGGAATTTATGCATGCAAAAAATACTCCTGTTATGTGCAGTTTAATTAATCACCTACATAAAGCTCAAGGCCATCTGTTCAATATACAGGGATGAAAAAAATATGAGACGAGATAGCAAAAGATAGTTATTGTGACAGTACTTAAGTATACTTGGTGCGGTCATTGCAATACGAAGATTCTTGCTTAGTACTACTTTGCAGAACGTTTAGGAGAATATGCCCATACTGACAAGGAATCTGCATGGAATATGATCATTTTTAGGGGAGAAAATTCCTAAAACAATAATAGACTCTGTTCAGTTGCAATCAAATCCTGTTTCTATTTGAAATGTTGACAAAACTTTGAGTCCTAAATTCAATTCTGACAGTGATCACCTGAAGACTGAACCTGTGCCTGCTCTCCAGGACAGGAAATAGGTGAATTTCACCGGTCACTGGCTCTTGAAACCTGCATTTTCTTCCAGTTTGGCAAATTCTTTGCAGATAAGTACAAAAGCATGCAAACCAGCCCAGGTAGATACAAAGTACAAAATGTTATTAAGTGTGAAACCTCAGTTCCACCTGAAGTCGTATACAACTTGCATTTCACAGAAAGGTGATACTTGGATTATACAGTTGCAGCCATTCCTGAAGGTATTTCCCAGCAGCAAGTACAGACATTACTTTTGGGATTTTTATTTATTTGTTTGAGGAAAAGAGCTACAGAAAGCATAAGAAAACTGAGAATTCAATCTTGTCTTTATCCAAAATGATTAATTCATACCCTGTATAAAATTTGTCATAATGAATTAATTAATTCATTGTGTTTACATTTGACTTGTTACATAAAACACTGCTTCTCAAAAATAACTGTATATAGGCAAACTCTTATTTCCATTGCATAATTTGCTATTTCAAAGCACATATTAGCCTTTATTTTTAATCTTCCATCAAAAAAAAAGTACTCTGCTGCACTTTGCTGGCAAAATTGTTAGTGTACATAATAATGTAATTGACATGTTGAACTGATACTTAAGACAGCTCACAGTTTGTAGTTGCCTAATGATTTTATTATTGTTGTTATTTTGCATATCACACAATGCCTTCTCAGAAAGAATATTTTCTTTTTATGTGCATTTTTGTTGTTGAAAAAATAACAACTAGTGGGTTTTCTGTGGTAATTAATGATGCCAATTTATATGTCTACAGTACATTACACAGACACATGTCAGGCTGTAATGTTGCTGAATGCTTAAAAGCTGCAATTCCCCCATCATTAGTACTGGATTGGCACTTAACAGATAGAAGCAGTAAAAAAATTTACCCAGCTCAGTGTTAGCAGGCAATGTGACAGAATTTCTACCAAAATATCCTCAACACATGGTAGGGAATCAGCCAAATTATGGCTCTTAGTGGGAAGTCAAACATCACCTGATGCATTTTTAGAACAAAACCAAACTGAAAAAGTGTGCTTATTGCAGATCAATGCCTTTGTCTTGTGTAGTTGCAATACCTGTCACCTGGCACCAGGAACCAAGGCCAAAATCCCTGTATTGTTGAGCCACAGCCTGACTTCAGGTGACAAAGTATTCCAATACTTAAAATCTCTCCTAACTTTAGTTTTGATGTAATGTCACTAATTAATTTAGCTTACTCTTGTCATTCCCTGTTTTCCTGTAGGGTTGTTTTGTTTTTGTTCCAAGCATTCCTGACAAGAGACTTCTATTCTTTTCTCTTTTCTAAACAAATGGAATAAACTTGGGACTTATCAAGCCAACACAACCAACATTTTTTTCATTATGAAAGTTTTCCCCCATCTTGCAGCGAATTCATCCCAATTTGGAGTAGTTCTAAATATTTATTCAGCTTTCTTCTGTAAGTTTTTAATGCTTTTTACCTGAAAATAAAATAGGGTGAAATATGAAAATAGAGCAATCATCTTCAAGGCTGTATTTTAGAAACCGCAATCAGAATCTGTGGAATAATTATGATCTCTGTCTCCTCCATAATGCTAGACTTCTTTTTTACTTAAAAGGCATCTTTGGAAGAACAGGCATCTTTGAAAGAGTAGTGTGTACAGGGTAAAGAATCCCTTAATTCTTGCAGTTCTTCCATACACCTATGCCTTTCAGGAATGCACTTTCTCGTCTGTGGTAATACCCATATTTTATTTGGAATGCTAATGCTGTTGTAAAATACTCAGTTTTTAAGAAGAAAAATATTTTCAAGGAAGCTTGAGAAAAATCAGGTATTTTAAATAGTGCATAATAAATATTGCACAAATATAGCTTTCTTTTCCCCTAGGAATGTTCAAAATTAAGGAAAAGAGATCTTATTCTGCAGCTAAATGAAATAGATCTAACAATGTATTTTCCCTACATCTGCTGCTTCAGTGTATTGTAGAAACAAGCACTTGACTTGCTTTCTCTATCCCATCATGGCCAACTAACTCAATATGTATGAGTGACAATAGGTTTTATCACTGAAGTAGGTAAGAAAGTACAAGTTGATACAATATTAAAATACAGCTACACATTCATTTATGTGCTGCTTCCTAGGGAGATAAAGGACTTTGTGTATGAGGCCAAAGACTAGCCATCATGAAGGTGTTTTGAGCTACTTTTGCAAAGTAGCCTTCAAGTTTCTTGGGGTAGTTACAAAGGGATCTGAAGGAGCAGAGGTAGATGCTCCAAAGGCATATGGATTATCTCACACCCTATGGTCAGAGCCTCACAGGCTGAAAAAAGCCAGGCAAATCTTTGTTTCTATAAGTAAATACCTGCACAAACTCCTTGCTTAAAGCAGAATAAATTGAGCTACGCTTATCTCTCAGTGTAATTATCAATTAATGAGTTCTATGTATTTGTAAGTTCCACTATTAGTATGATATTCTTCATTGTATTCATTTCTTTCCTAATAATGAAATGTTTGCATGTGTCCCCAAGGCTCTTAAAAAGATATCCACAGAAGTAATTATGAGGACATTCACAGTCCCTTTTACCTCAGAAAAGATAAGAGATTTTCATGAAAGAGTCTTTAAGTTCACCATTTCAGTGCTCACAGACTTTCAATTAAAAATAAAGAAAATTAGTACAGCCAAATGAGCACTCCAGTTCTAGAAGTTTTAAGATTAAAAAAAATGTAAAGTGAGAGAGCAAATAAGATTTGTAAAAGGACATGAAGTACTGAAAGAGAGAACAGCAGATACTTCTTTAAGCCATGTGTCATGAAAGCAGGGAAGCTAAAATTAAGGGTAAAATATTGTAGTGGGAGGGCTTCCTGACCTCCGTGCTGGGTTGAGAACAAGAAATGAGTCACTCAAACAGAAGGCTCCTCTAAGCAAGGCCTACATCAATTTGTGATGCAGGTGGATGACATTGATGATGTAATAGAAAATCTGTCTATCATGATTTCAAGATGCTTAATTTCAACTTTATGATACAAAATAAGACTTCAATTCTTTTGGTTTTGGCATAAAATTATCCTGCACGTAACATTTGCCTACTGTCAGCCATTAATAGCATCTTCCAAGACACTACTGGAAGGGAAGGTGAAGTAAGGGAGTGTGTCCAGGCTTATTATTGTGGTTGAGCTGGGGTTTTCCCCTTCCCTTCCTATGTGTTAGACAATCCTGGCTCTTTGTCACCCCCAGCAGGGAGATTAGGTTCCATTAGTCAATATTAGTGCATTCCTCATCAGACAGCCAGGCAGAACTGCAAAGAGTGGAAGAGGATGTCTCCTCAATCAATGTTTGTGTGTTCTTACAAAAACCCTGGCAAAGGCCACTTCCTTACTCCTCTCATTGATCAGATATTTTACTATTTAGTTACAGCAAAGTCAGTTCAAATACCCTGGGACTCCAGTGACAATACGGTAGCTGATGAGCTGAAGATGTCTTTTGGGAACGGATTTGAACTTGCTTTTCTACAAAGGCTGATTAATATGGGAAGTGGGGAAAGAAATTAATCTACTTTCAACAACTCTCCCAGTTCTAAATCTGGTGTCTGAAACTTGGAAAATGTAGATGGGCAGCTCTGGAAGTGTGATGACTTAACATATCCTTTCTGTCCTAAAAATCTCATGGGATCTGTGATACTGGAATTAAATTCTACTTGCTTGCTTTAGGNAGCTTGAGAAGAGGAGGCCAGCCACCTCCTCTCTACAACCTCCTTTCAGGTAGTTATAGAGAGCAATGAGGTCTCCCCTCAGCCTCCTCTTCTCCAGGCTAAACAACCCCAGCTCTCTCAGCTGTTCCTTATAAGGCCTGTTCTCCAGCCCCTTCACCAGCTTCATTGCTCTTCTCTGGACTCACTCCAGAGCCTCAACATCAGCATGTCAGAAAAGGGACTGTTCACAAGACACAGCGATGAGTTAGTGGTTCCAGTCAGTCATCCATTCATACAGGTCATTTGGGAGCATATTCTGTTCTGTCTTTTCAGTTAAACCATAGCCTATCATCTTGTAATTAACATGGAGAGGGACGCCCTAAAATATGTATTGATTTTTAAAATATAACACTTTCAGTATTTACCCTTCAAATTAATTTAGTCATCATGTATTTATTCTATGTGCTCTTATACTCTGATGTTTTTTCCACAAAAACTTGAGTTACTTAGGATTTGAAGTACAGTGTACAGTGTGTTGCTTGAAATACAGTCTGACATAAAAATAGGGAAGTAGATACAATCTTTTATTAACAATCTAACCATCAGGATATTCAATCAAAAAGTAACTGTGCAAGTGATGGCATGAAAATTTCATAAGCCTGTATAAAAGAAGAGCAATAATACCTGTTAGACAAATAAGAGACTAACATAAGATAGTAAAACAGAAGTAAAGGAAGATCTCAATTACTAAATGCTTTCCAACTTAAAGAGGATACTGTGGCCACTGAGTATTAACATTATAGTCCCCATGATGTGGTGACATGCCACAAGGTCAGAAGATCAAATGCTTTAAATAGCTGGTCTTGTGTTAATTGACACTTAGAAAATAAAACATGGGACTTATATTCAAGAATATCTCTATTTATGCGAGTATTACTAAATAGGAAGACAAGGAGTCACACAGAAGTACAAAAAAAGCCATTATCAGAACTAATTATATTTCTTAATGTAAATCAATTAGTGAACCAGTTATCTAGAGATTAGATAAAGAACCAAGCTGAAATGCTGTGATTATATTCACAGGACCCAACTAAAGCATGCCTGCATGGCAGTCATACACAAGAGAGGTAGATCCATTCTTGGCACCCATATCCTTTAAACCTGAAGGTCAAACCTGCCACATGAAACAATCCTGTGTTATATTCTCCTTCACCTTCTTACTTCTTCCGAATAAATATTCTTTACAAAATACTTTTCTGAATGGTTATTCTGATCATTTCTGCTTTCATTCACTTAGGAAGAACCCTATAAATAACATACTAAACTTCCTTCTCCTACCAAAAAAAAAGTAGGAAAAAAACAAATGCATGTTATTCCAAAGCAAATAGATTCCCTGATTGAAAGCAGAGCAACTCCATCTGCTCCATCTACGCATAACGACAGTATTCGGATAGAATATGTGTGAGAAAGCAGTCAACACTCAGAAGGAGTGGGAGGTATACGGTATTATTACACAATTTCACCAGATTTCAAAAGTAGGTGTACACAAGTGAGTCTAATGCAGATAGCAAAGACAACATTACACTTTTATTGGGTAGCCTTTTTCAGTATTGAAACACCCGCAACAGGAAGAACAGGAAATAAATTAGGTTGAGTAAGTTTTAAAGATGTTCTCTCTCATCATGAATATCAAATGCCCTGCAGAACCAGAATGTCAGAACTGAGCAACGCTGTACCCATTTCTCTCTAAGCTACTTCTGCAGCTAGCAGCTTCAAGCTATGTAGACTACTTCCTTTACTACTGCTCCAGCAATTCTGTGTTAAAAAAAAATATGTCCTTCTGAACTCAGGAGGGAAGATGTAGAGCTACCCAAGGTCAACCATTTCACAAAGTTGTCACATTCTTCAGTTTCATTTCTTCCAAAGGAAAAGCCTGTGAAGGGTCGAATGGTCATTTACTTGGCAATCCTTAAGCCACACTTAATGGTGTAGAAAAAAGTATGGTTTGTCCCATGTGCAAAACACTATCTGAGTGGGAGTGGTAAGGAGGGAAATGCTATAGCTTTACCTTTCCTCACCATAGGGAGGATGAGAAAAATATCTGATCAATGAGATATTTGTCCTATTGTTGTCTATTCTATCTTATACATATAAGATTCCTAACAAAAATAGATGAGGCAAACAAAGGAGTTGGATGCAGCAAAAACTGCTGCTTGTAATGTTACAACAGAAAAACCTAATCCTTGAGTGCATGACATAATATTATCTGTTGGTTGAAAGATTCTTTAGCATGATGAATATTTAAATTGATATAAACTTCTTGTTCTCAAGCCATCCTTATGAAAATTAGGCTTAAAATATCAGGTATTTTGATTTTCATCAATTCTTAGTACCTAAAGCCCTATCCACATTTATTTGCAAAAATAAGTACTTTCTCAATATTACTAAAATATCATTTATTTTATGAACATCGTTTATGCTATATTTCTTTGACTGGAGATATCTTATAATAGACTAACTGTCATATTACACTACTCTAACCTTCATTACAGCATTAAAGAAACCATGCTATACATGACCAGCCTTCAAGGACAAATCTTCAAGGCTTCTATCTGTCCTGCTTTGAGTCCTCAACTTATCATTCATAATGAACTTTTCTGCTAACAGGCACAAGTGTCATTTGTATCAGGTGGCAATTTTTCACTTTTGTTGTTCCACTTTCCTTTCTGGCATCCTCTTACAGGATGTGTATTTGCTATGGAAATGAATGCAATATGCATTTCCAGCCTTTCATTTCTCCAAATTCAGTATCCAGCTTACACAATAAACTTTATATTTTTGCTGTTGCTTAACTACATTTAAACCACAAACCCAGATAAGTTATTTCTTCCAGATTAGACAAATGCAACCGGCCTATATTATTCAGGAAGATAATTAGCTAATTCAAGAGCTCAAAAATCATTGACAGTTTGGAAGGCACAGAGTGGCTTTCTTCAGAAGTCAGAATTCTGGAGAAGGCTGCAAGGTGGTCAAGGAGAGAGTTAATGTTAGTGTACTGTACAGAGGAACCACTGTGGTCAGCTTCCAGCATAATCACAGATAATATCCCAGAAGAAGAAAACTTGTGATATTCCTTTTCACATGTTCTAATTTTTTGGAAACAATTCCACCAGAACCTCAGTATGGTTGCCTAGCTTAAAGGCTCAACTCTGGAGGAATAAAGTACCTAGACTTTCTGGTGAACCTTGGCCCTGCCAGCGAAACCGAGGGAATGAAGAACTATACAGGAAGGCTGATGACAGTTTCCAAAAATCTACATCAGCTGAAAATATTCAAAATACAATGCTACTCAGGTCACACATCCAGAAAGTCCTTGACATAAAAAGATGGGTGCATATGTTCTTGGCCATGATGCTGCTTGGTCTCTGATATTTTTGTTTGGCTTTTTCAGACCACATAGAGTGTGTAACTACTTACTTACAACTGGTTGTTCATCAGACATATTCTGTGAGCAGCGAGAGTTCTGTGAGCCAAATGAAGTCAGAACACAGGAACAACCACAAAATCACAGAAAATTTTAAAATAAATAAATAAATAAAATTCTGTGACTTCATGATCTGGGACAACTCCAAAACAGCACCCAGGCAGAGGAAACTCAAGTGGGAACATAGGCACCGTGGAATTCAGTCCCTGCAAGAAAAAAGTATGTGTAGCCTGCCACTTTACCTGTATATATCAGGTGAAAACGAAGTAGTCTTCCACTGTGCTTTGATCTTTCTCACAGCAGGGCTGGAATTTCAAGCATATTTTGTAGTACGGCCCTGAATTTATCACATGCCCATGTTACCTAAAAACAAAGGGTTCTACTTGTTAAGCACTCAAGTCTAAACAATGATTAGCATAATTTATGTTTTTCTACATCCCAGATACAAGGTCATTTGAGCATGTTTTACAATTCCTCCTCATCAAATTATATTCCCATAAGAGTAGCTAGGCTTTTTTTACTAAGATTTTTGTCTGCACGTTTCTTGCTTTCCATTCAATTCTTCTCCCTGTTGCTACCCAGGACGCCTGCAAAACAACAGTCCCTGGTGCCTTTGAATTCCTGTACCCCAGAACCTGTGATACTTCCAGTGTGCTCTGTATTGTTCTACAGAACTTCTCTGCAAGCACTGAACTGTACAAACATTGAATGGCCTCTACCTAGTAACTAATATTTATGAAATTTCATACTCTTTAAACCTCTAGTTTCCGTTAAAGTGGAAATCTGTCAACAAATTCAACATATATTGCGAACATACAAGAACTAGCAGACAGACATTCATACACAACTAGTCTCCTTAGAAAGCAGAATAAGAATATTTCCTTTAAATATAGAATGAAATTCCTTTTTGGAAACAAATGAAAATGCTGTAATAATTCTGTCATTTTTGTTATTTTTCTCACCAGATCTATTTACCTTCTGCTGTTACAGTGACTTGTAGAGTGGCTACACTTAGAAGTATGTGCATTTTACCTAATTCTTCCACAGGTATGAGAGAGTTTCGTGAAGTATGCATAGTTCAAGAGGTTCCTTTTCCCTTTCATCCAAGCCAGACAGTGGCTGGGATGCAGCTGTACTTTTCAGCAATTCAGGAATGCAAAGGTGGCCGTAAATGCTCATCCAAAGAAATGGAGATGGCATTGTAGTACCTTATAGACCTGACAATTGCACATCTAACAATTATTTTGAACCTTCCTCTTCTTGTATGTACCTAAGCTTTGCGAAAACAGTAAGATTTAAAATGCACGTTGTGACCAGAAAGCAGCAGAGATAGGTACACAAAAACATTTTCTGTATTTTCCTTTTCAGTTATGAAATATTAGCTGTTTACCCATGAAGCTGATGTGCACATTTATTACTGAAAAAAAATAATTAAAAATGGAATCAATCAGTTTGTCCAGTCATGGTCTTTTCTACTCTACCTCTGAAACAGGAGTGGAGAGTAAGGACTTTCTCAAAGCTAGCTGCAGCTAGGAAGGCTGGGGTGGNTTGTAGTACCTTATAGACCTGACAATTGCACATCTAACAATTATTTTGAACCTTCCTCTTCTTGTATGTACCTAAGCTTTGCGAAAACAGTAAGATTTAAAATGCACGTTGTGACCAGAAAGCAGCAGAGAAAGGTACACAAATACCTTTTCTGTATGTACGCTATTACATTTCCCCTTTCAGCTATGAAATATTAGCTGTTAACCCATGAAGCTGATGTGCACATTTATTACTGAAAAAAATAATTAAAAATGGAACCAATCAGTTTGTCCAGCCATGGTCCTTTCTACTCTACCACTGAAACAGGAATGGAGAGTAAGCTAGCTGCAGCTGGGAAGGCTGTGGTGTCTAGCTTGAGTGACAGTACTGGTACAAACCCTCCATGGAATCTCAATTGTTCCTTTACATCCCCTAAAACATGTCAGTCTTTATTACTAAATGACACTTGTTGCTCAGGTAAACACAGCATTTCTTATATCTGTGCTATATTTCTGGATCCAGAGGTTTATAACACAAAGTTTAATGCTATGGTAAATACAGGAAATCATGCTGTGAGTTTGTGAATAAAGGAGAAGGTGGTTTACGCACTGATTCCTTGCCTTTTTCTGTTACACCTGTAGATTCTTGCATATGGATACAGACTATAGTTCAAATAAATATCTGCCCAATTATTACAAAAGCATTGGAAACATCTTTTTTTTATTATTTCAAAACAGACTTCCACATTGATCAAATAAGGTAATAAAAGACATATTCTTACTCCCAAGTAAGCCCTTCAATATAGGGCAATGTACAAGCTGAGATTTAAGGCTCACAATCATTTAGCCAGTGAAAAATGAACTTCAGGAATAATAGACGAAAGCAAATTACTCATATCTCCCAAGTCCAACTCAAAGCCTGCATTTTCCAGGCAAGACAAAGAACTTACATGGGTTACAAATGAATTATTTCAATATACAGAAGTCATGGCTTTTCTACATGCTGTTGCTGGATTGGAAGTACATTTTTCAAAGGAAAAGATGTGATGTAAGAAAAAATTAAATGGATGAAAGAAGGCAGAATTTATTTATTGAGAGATAATAATTGGCATTTGTATGTAGCATTCATTTAGAAATCACCTTGGGATTGCTAGATTACTTGTAAGGCTAAAAAAGGATGAAATATCTGAAAAACACAGGTGATTTTTATCTTACGAAGCTAAAAAATCCCTTTTACACACTGTAGAAAGCCATCAATATGGATGAAGCTGTTACAAAGAATGTTAGGTTTTATCACATATAAAATAGCAATCCACACTTTACAAAAAATAGGTAGGTAAACGGTCTTCCTCTCTTGGCTTGACAGAGTCAGAGATGTTCACCATTTAGAGTATGTTGTAAAAGATTTTTGATGTATTTTTCCTCTCTCTCTCTCTCTCTCTCTCATATACACACATATACACACAGAGGTCAAAAAAGATGGCGGGGCTTGAGTAGCAGTCAGTTAGGAGGTATTATCTGTGTACATAACTCGTGACTTATGATCAGCTGTGGACATTACCTAAGGTATTTTACAGGCACATGATTTTAAAGAATGTATTTAATAGTCACAGAGTGCTTTTTGATAAATCAGTATCACATTGTAATACTGTTGGAAATAAATTACTTTTCAATTATTGATATGATACTGATGTAAAGAATAATATAATACTTAGACAGGAATTTATTTTTCTGAGTTCCAGATTGTGATTTTGGTCATTCAGAGCCTTTTTTATCTGTTCGTTTATTTGTTTAATTATAATTCTTGTCATAGGACTGACATCAGTAGTCAAAATGTGATGTTCAGAGGAAAAAAACCCAAACAATTTGTCAAATAGAAATCATTATTGCCAGTTTTAAGAGAGAATATAGAGAAATTCCTGATTCTGCACAGCCATATTTATGCCTTACTTCCAGAACTGTCTTTCACTCTACTTCCTTGGCTCTCTATATGTAGAAACTGCACAAGGGGACGTCTTATTCCATATGACAGTCAGTGGTGGAGAGGGTGTTGGTGTTAAAAAATTGAAGAATGCTTCTGAGGATTTAAACATTAATGAAGCACACTACAGTCTTTTAAAAGTAAAACCTAGTATTGTCAGAAAAATAATCAGACCTGGGGCAAGGACATTGATGTTCTGCTAAAAAAAAAGAAAAAGACTTTTCATTAGTGATCTAGCAAGGGAAATTGCAACAAAAGGACAATGGAGACCACACACAGATTTATTTTAGAAATAAGTGGTCAGGTGGATATAGAACAGAAAGACTTCCTCACACTAGTATGTACAAAAGGCCTTTTTCTCCTTTGCCTCCATACCATCAAAGCTTCAAAGTGTACGAACTTAGACCTTACAGGCAAAGAGTTTTGACAGTATTGACAGCGTAAGATCTAACAGAGGGTGCTGGCCAATTTAGTGCCTTTTGGGGTAGACTTGATCCCATACCCATGGTGTATAGCCTAAGAATCAACACTGAGGACCTAACTGATTAGAAACCATTCATACTTACAATCCTTTAGAAAATTAAAAGGAGTTTCTAGAGATCAGCAGGAGCTTCTAAATTCTAACCCATCCTTTCATAGTAATTCTCCTTGTGAATTTTATAAATACAGAAAAGAAAAAAAAACTGTGCTTGTTTTTAAGTAGTTTATATGATCTCTTGAGCAAAACATTAAGGAACCTGTGATGCAGTTAAACATTACATCTCACCCACAGTGCAAAGCATATGGATCATGATTTGTTTGAACTCAGTGAGCTCTAAATAAGAATCTCCTATAAAGCCATTTAAAACAGAAAAATCAGACTAATCTCTTAACCCTTGTAGCACTCTATATTGTATAAGAAATCTGCACCATTTAGTTGCTTAAGCTATATGTGCTACTCATTTTCCTGCTGCTACTTGGAAACCCAAATTCCTGGAAAGCTTTGTGCACAAAATACTTGACATCAATAATTTTCTCCTCCTACCCTAAATTTCACAAATTACCTCCATGACAGAAATAGCATACATCCCCAGACTGTCAAACTGCACCACATAGTAAAGTTTCTCCCTCCTCATCTCTGAAATACCTTGATTTCAAATTCTGATTTTCAATGCGGAGGAATTCCCTGAAGAATTAAGGAATGGGGATTTAAAAATTCTTTTCCATTTGGAGAAAATTAAATACACATTTCTTCTCAATATATAGAAAGATTTTTTTTATTTGATCAAATTTATTTTAATTATATTAAAATGCTTAACATACTACTTTGTGTTATATACCTGATATATCCCTCCCCATCTTGAAGCTGCTTTGCTGAGCCACGGGGTGGAAAAGAGCAATACAGATGTCTGGTGGCCACTCCACATCATCAGCCACATCAAAGCCCACATGTGCAGCAAGGACGAGTTGGAGAGAATGAGATAGTCACTATGTCTCTGCTACCCATTTGCCTATCAGGATGGCCAAACTGGCCCCTGGTCACCCCCTCCCACATATGACCGCAGATATACAGAGTTACATCATAGCCACAGAACAAAGAATCAGAGGTGATCCTGAAAAAATAAGTTTTAATAAGATTTATGAATAGAAACCAATATATGTTGTACTTAGATGACTTATGGATATGGAACCTGTGATTTTCCACACAAAGTTGGAAATTACTTGAGGTATGACCATCATATCCCTACACATTGTGGAGGCTGCACCAGCAGTGGAACCAAAGCAACTAACCTTAAGGTGTCCCTTACCAGTGGCACCACTGGCTAAAGGTAAAGAAGATAAGGAGCTGGGTCAGCTGATACTCCAGATGTTATCACTCCAGAAGGGACTATAAGGGGATGAGAGGAGTGGGTCATAACTGGAGTTCCCTCTCAGTTGGTTTGACACCCCCACCAACATTAACATAACATCATGAATCCAGTCCCTCTGAGCACCAGAGCATCTGCAGAAACATCACATGCAGTGAACTTGTGGGAACATCTAAAAAGACTATCACTGACATCCTGACAGGTCATATAGTTCCTCATAAACCCTTATAGGATGCTAATACTGGTCTAGACTTAAGGTTATACTATTGACTTAAAATTGTGACATTATAGGTAATAAACTAAATGTTTGAGTGCAGTTCTGGGTCCTATTCTGTCTCTCAATGTGTGACGGTACCCCAATGTAATTCTATATTATATTATTTATTCAAAGATATTAAATAACTCTGTTGGATGTCTCAAGTGTTTAACAGTAGAATAAATTCCATCATTGCNAAGAATCAGAGGTGATCCTGAAAAAATAAGTTTTAATAAGATTTATGAATAGAAACCAATATATGTTGTACTTAGATGACTTATGGATATGGAAACTGATTTTCCACACAAAGTTGGAAATTACTTGAGGTATGACCATCATATCCCTACACATTGTGGAGGCTGCACCAGCAGTGGAGCCAAAGCAACTAACCTTAAGGTGTCCCTTACCAGTGGCACCACTGGCTAAAGGTAAAGAAGATAAGGAGCTGGGCCAGCTGATACTCCAGATGTTATCACTCCAGAAGGGACTATAAGGGGATGAGAGGAGTGGGTCATAACTGGAGTTCCCTCTCAGTTGGTTTGACACCCCCACCAACATTAACATAACATCATGAATCCAGTCCCTCTGAGCACCAGAGCATCTGCAGAAACATCACATGCAGTGAACTTGTGGGAACATCTAAAAAGACTATCACTGACATCCTGACAGGTCATATAGTTCCTCATAAACCCTTATANTTTTTTTTTTTTTTTTTTTTTGGCACTTGTCAGGACTAAATTATTTTGAAGCAGTTGTTTTGGAAAAGTTTCTTCTAGAAGTTTGAAGAGATTTGGCTGTGATTCCATATCAAATTATGTGAAACATTTTTGAAGTTTCACAACATGAGGAGAGAAATGCTGCTGCATTTATTTGGACATGCCAGTGAAGTATTGCACTGAGGAGACAGAACTCTGACTAAACTCCTTTCTGCAGAATGAAAGATAATGTTTATAATTTTAAAAGCTAAGCAACTCAACTTTTGATAAGGCACAAGATTTCACCCATTAAGATAGTTGCACACAGGCACAGGGATTGAGGGTAATGAAAAGTATCATTAATCATTAATATCTTTAAATTTCAGGGCATTGCTTGCAAAGATCAAATGGAATGATTATTGAACAAAAATTGTTGCAACCAGTAAGAACACTTTCATTCTGGTTTTATCAGTGCCAATCTATTTTTTTTCAACTCAATATTTATGCCTTTTTATCAGCATGCAGTCTCTAGCCTGAGCAAGCAGATACTTTACAGATCAGTCTTTTGTAGATTCACACAAAGGTAATTTTGCAGAAGTAATTTATATTAGAATATATTAATTCTAACATTAGCATTTTCCACAGTTTTAAGACAATGTAGAAAGAAAGATTTAAAAAAATAGAGCAAATTTATTATAGCAGCAGCAGTCTAAGCATTATTGTATAACTAAAATATTTCAAGACGTCCAAAACATTATGTTGCTAGTAGGGAGCAAAATTATGCTTCTAGCTATGCTGTTGTAAATTTAAGGAGATATCAGATTAGATGTAGTTTAAGCAGGTGTCTGCCTCTATGAAAGTAAAGCTTAGAACTTTAACATGGAAACAGATTAAAGTAATAACCTGTTTGGTTTTTGAAAAAAATATTAAATTTTAATTTCTCTAACCTCTGATTCAGGTAAAATATACTCACAAAATGCAGATGGAAACATTTCATAGATAATCACTACTGTGAAAATAGTTTTACCTTGATGTAAAAAAAATACATTGTTGACATTTTATTTTCCAGTCAACTCTCTTTTATGGATCATCATGCAATTATCCAATTCACAGAGATATATTTCAAAATCCTATGTTATTTTACAGGATGTACATCTTGTCATGAAGGATTTTCCACACAAGACAGCAAATTTTACTACAATTCTGACTTCTGAAATGGATTTCTGCCTTGACCTTAAGNATATCTTTAAATTTCAGGGCATTGCTTGCAAAGATCAAATGGAATGATTATTGAACAAAAATTGTTGCAACCAGTAAGAACACTTTCATTCTGGTTTTATCAGTGCCAATCTATTTTTTTTCAACTCAATATTTATGCCTTTTTATCAGCATGCAGTCTCTAGCCTGAGCAAGCAGATACTTTACAGATCAGTCTTTTGTAGATTCACACAAAGGTAATTTTGCAGAAGTAATTTATATTAGAATATATTAATTCTAACATTAGCATTTTCCACAGATTTAAGACAATGTAGAAAGAAAGATTTAAAAAAATAGAGCAAATTTATTATAGCAGCAGCAGTCTAAGCATTATTGTATAACTAAAATATTTCAAGACGTCCAAAACATTATGTTGCTAGTAGGGAGCAAAATTATGCTTCTAGCTATGCTGTTGTAAATTTAAGGAGATATCAGATTAGATGTAGTTTAAGCAGGTGTCTGCCTCTATGAAAGTAAAGCTTAGAACTTTAACATGGAAACAGATTAAAGTAATAACCTGTTTGGTTTTTGAAAAAAATATTAAATTTTAATTTCTCTAACCTCTGATTCAGGTAAAATATACTCACAAAATGCAGATGGAAACATTTCATAGATAATCACTACTGTGAAAATAGTTTTACCTTGATGTAAAAAAAATACATTGTTGACATTTTATTTTCCAGTCAACTCTCTTTTATGGATCATCATGCAATTATCCAATTCACAGAGATATATTTCAAAATCCTATGTTATTTTACAGGATGTACATCTTGTCATGAAGGATTTTCCACACAAGACGGCAAATTTTACTACAATTCTGACTTCTGAAAAGGATTTCTGCCTTGACCTTAAGCATGTGTTATGTTCTTATAATACATTTCTTTATATTATAAAAGATGTCTTTAAAAAGAGAACCTGAAGTCCTGAACAAAGCATACAAGTATTTTAAGGCTCTGGAGAGCCACATTTGATCTGTGGGCAAACTGTTAGCAGGTGCTGTAATTCAGCTGGATCGTGGTTCCTATCTAAAGCACTTCCCGAGGCAGTCAGCCCTGAGGGGGTGAAAAACAGGAATAAGCTTTTCTAGATGAAGCTGCAGAGCAACTAACAGCAGAAATATAGTTTCAGCCCAGTAAATCTCTTTATGACACCTCCTTCCCTCACTAAGGAAAGGAAAAGAAGAAACTCCCTGAAGTCAAAGGCAAACAGAGGATAAGAAAACTAAAAACTAATGGCATCTTAACTATTTTATTTTGATTCTTTCCTTTTGTGACACCATTTCTAGGGACTGCCTGTCAAATAATATGTTGTATTTCTCACTGGAAAACAAATTCACAGCTTTGGTGACTTCAAGACGTACAAGCAGTACCTTATTTTAATGAGCATTTCCTAGCTTCTTAAAAGCTCCCATGGCAAATTCTGGGGATAAAGTTTCTTCATATAAACAGTTATGTTACCCACACCACTGTATTCATTTGTGCAACGACACCACTGCATCCAATCAAGCAAACAGAACCAAGAAAATATAAGTCTGATCTACTTTGGTGATACTTAATTTTATAATTGGAAAATGGAATTTATTTCACTGCTAAATGAGAGAATTACTTTTTTACTCTCCTCTTAGCCAGAGGCAAGTATGCTGGTGGGACAGGCTGCCCATTAGGCAAGGCAGGAGAAAGACTAGAGTCTGGGAACCTTCTTCTCCTCTACCTGCCAAATGATCATAGGAAAAATGTTCAACTCACCATCTTGGAGGACTCAACCCTTTGAAATCAAACAGATGAAGGAACCAGAATATGCACATGTGTATGTCCTACTGGGTCTAGCAAGTGCAACACTAAGATATAGCAAAAAATAAGCAAGGGAAACATAATCTCTCTGAAGGTGCAGAGTGAAGGCTGTCTCTGCTCTCACCATTTGAGAGAAACAAATCCTAATAGGCTGCAGGTATCTAACTCTGTTTTATGGGATTTACTGTTGTTAGAGGTTAAGAGCAACTCAACTGCTGGAGGTTTGACTATGGGGGCTTGTGACCAGCCCAGAGCCAGTGCAGCCCCAGGGAGCCACTGGCCCCTATGGCACGCTGACACACTTATTATGTGCTTATGTAGTATTCAATAATACATATAGTCAAAACCTGTCATTACTTTTATACTCAAAATAATTATTCCATTGGACCTTCATATTTGAGCCAGCTGCAGAGGAACTCAGGAAACTCCAAGGACATTAGGCTCTCTCAGCCCTATTTTCTTGTTACGTCTGTTGACAACAGTCTTAAATCATTTATTGCCAGCAGATAGCATTAGAAAAAGACAATGGAATAAATTAGTTACTAATTGCATTATTTTACATAATTTTCACTCACAATTCCCAGTTTATTTCCACCTGAATTTTTAAAAGCCATCTAAATTATTTCTTCTTCTCTTCAAAAGTAATTTCAATAAAGCATTTCTCCATTCACTACTTCTGCACTGCCACTTCCTCCCTGTGTGCCTGAACGAACAATGACCTTCTGAAAGTAGCCATCAGTTTATGAGCTGAAGCACTGAGGGAAACGTGGCCTGTAGCACACAAAGCAATTTTTTCCTGTCAGAACACAAGTATTTCATATCAGGTAGCTGTGAAGTTTCTTTGTAATTGCCTATAATGGGTCTGCTACATACCTCTTGTATCTAAATGACATATATCCATGATTGCAATGACATGTTGGGTAGAAAATGACCATCTTAATAGTCTCAGCAGGGATCACACAGGCAATATAAACCTACTCACAATTATTTTGGCTATGACCACCTAGTGTGCTCCTAAGTGCAAATCTGGAGACTTCCCACTCCTCTGAGAAAACACCTGTGTCTCACAAATGAAAAGCATACTCTAAACCAGCTAGTAAAACTGAAGTGAGAAAATATACTGGGCACCATCTTTGCACAAAAATCCATCCCAGTTCTGCATGGTGGTATAAACCTGATATCAATGCTTTTCCTTAATAATTGGCATTATTCCAATATCCAAACTGCCTACTGGTTGCAAACTTTAGTGCATCTTGTGTACAGAGGGGTGGCATCAAGCAGATGAAAATGTACTGTATAAGATCCATTAAAGCAAAAGATATAGTTGCCTACCAGTTACATCTCACAGAAAGAGATATTATAATAATAATAACAACAGCAACAACAATAATATTAATGAAGAGGAAAATAACAAAAAAAAAGAGAAATAAAACCCAAGAAAGACAAGTGATGAAAATGAAAAAAATTGCACACCACCAACTGACCAATGCACAGTCTATATCCCAGCAGTGGTCTTCACTCCTGGGCCAGCTCCCCACAGCTTATATGCTGAGCATTGTCCTCTGGCCAGTTCGAGTCAGCTTTCCTGGCTGTGACTCCTAACAGTTTCTTGTGCACCTTCAGCCATGCTTAGCAATAACTTAAACATCAGTGTGTTATCAACATTATACCCATACTAAATCCAAAACACAGCACTATACCAGCTCTATCCCAGCCAAAACCATTACAAAGGGCCACACTGAAGAAAGCAGAAAATTTATTCTAGGAGAAATTAAGAAAAGCAAAATACTAAAACACATATTTATTAAAGTAACAGAAATAGGTCAAAAGGAAAACATTCTACTTGGCTGAGGATTACACAGGAGCATTTTCTTGGAGAAAACAAAATTGTAAAGACAGTATAGTTTGTGCATAGGGATTCTGTAAACCTTTTTAGTGGGTGAAAAATAATTATTTGAATCTACTTAGAACCCAAAGGCTGAAGCAGACACCAGATTGCTGACAATATTAAATAGATACTAGAAACTGCACTTCTTGTCCTTTACAGTTATTTAACACTATGACAGAATTGGAAGTAGGAAAGAAATATGAGAGAAGTCATCTGGCACAATGGACCAAACTGGAGGGCCAAAATGATCTCAAATAATGAATGATATGAGTGTACTTCATAATGCACATGTAACATTGGCTCCGTTTATTTTGAGAGATTCACCATAGCCACTTCTCTGCAAGTGGAAGGAGAGAATAAAACCTAAGCAGGTCTTCAATAATCAGAAACAAATTCAAGAAAATTAGTGATCTTTTCCCCCTACTGCCCTTCCCTCCCAATAAAAGAGAAAGACATAGTATGAAGGTACCAACAACGGGATAGAGGATCATGTTTTTTCAGAGATTCCTTCCACATTATGTTTCCTTCTTATCCCACAAATTCTTGACACATTCCTTTTTCTTCATGTCTCTCATTTGGCATAAAATTGGTGATTGTGATCATCTCCTCCTACATTTGGCAGGGGGGTGGAGGGAAAGAAAGTGAGAAAGTCTGAATTCAGTGTACATAGAGAGCCACAGAGTTGTTTTTAGAAGTAAGGTTCTGCATGTGGAATTTGGGATCAGAAGATTAACGGAGACACCAAAGGAAATAAACATTTTGTAGGTCTGAATTCCAACCAAAGCAAAATATTCCCCTCCAAAAAGAAGGAAAAAAATGCAGTGGAATATCAGACAATAAAAAATAAGATAATTTCTTAAAAAAAATATAACTGCAGAAGGGAAAAATGGTTAACTTCAGAATCATTCAATAATTTACCCAGTGTCCTCTGTATATACTAACCCATGGAAGCCTACCAGTGTTGCAGATGACTCAGACGCAGAATATGTCTTTGATGCTAAGCAAGATAATTTCTTAGCCCCCCCATCTGCCAATAGAATTACCATGCAAAATAGCTGTATTCAAGATATAAGAATTTTCTTGCAGGGTAGGGCCGCACAGTCAGGTCCATGTAGTTTTCAAAGGACACTCCAAGCACCCAGCAAAAATAATCAGTTTTCCTCTTCACATTCCTAAAGAAATTATTAGATGAAGGATCATGTCTCTGCCTAAATGCATCTAGAATGCCTTTTCCAGATAAGCTTAAATAAAATAAAAACTGAAGCTTGTACAGAGAGGATTCCTGTGCCATAAAGTCACCATAAAGTTTCATCTCCCAGAGACTGACAAAATAAGCATAAGGGCAATTAACCAGAAACAGACGAAAGTGTCTCCTTAAGACTGCTGCTGTCTGGCACATATCCCTTAGAGGACCCAAGATTCCCACTCTGCACTCCTAACGAAGGATCCTGCTTGTCTCAGCTTTGTGAGAGACTTGGGAAACGTCGTCTCTTCAAATCATCTGGTTCACAAGAGAAGACTTGACATGAACTATCCCTCTAACCTTTTCTATACATTGTAACAGCGGTTTCTCTGGCTTTCTTCACCCTCTGGCTGACTGTTATTAAGAAACTTCGTTTATTAAGAACTTAGTTTTCCTTGTTGAAGCTGTCACATTTTGCAAAAGGAGAAAAATGTTAACTGGCTATCAAGAAAATCATGCCACCAACTCTGTAGTTAGGGTGAGGGTTTGTTTGTTTCTGGTGATGTTTTTTTTCCAATAGGTGAAGAACAAATTGCTACTAATGTTTACCTCAAAACCATCCCTACCTTAAAGCCAGATTCAGGCAAATTGCTAATGCAGCTTTCACCAACATCCAGAACAGACAATTCAAGTTACAAGTGTTACATTATTATTAAATCCAAAAAGTCCCACTGTCCCTGCCTCCTGTTTATTTGCTGCTATTAAATGTTTTCCCAATACACTTTCCAGAGGACTTCTGTCTTCCTCCACACTCTGTGGCTCAGAGAGGAACATCTGTATTTTTATAACTCAACTTATTCTAGATGTAATGTAGATAAAATTAATTTCTCCTTACTTCTTTATTTGCAAAAGTGGCTTGCTTCTAGGCCTAGTACAACTTCAACTAAAGTGTACTATGTAAGCACAACATCAAGTTGTTGTTTTCTATATATAATTTTATAATTAAAAATTCCTTGTCTGAATGACAGGTAGAACTCCTTTGCTATCCACCTTAACATTCTGGTGGGCCAGTCTGACTCACGAAGGTTATAATCCTGGTTTACCACCTTGCTGCTGCTCCCTTCTTCCTTACTCATCCCACCCCATCTCCATTCTCTTAACCTTTGTTTCTGATTCTGATAATCATCTGATTTCTGCTGATCTGATCCCAGTGAAAAACTGGCTGATAGCCATTGCCAAAAAAAGAAAATCACTGAATTTTTTTTCAATCACTGTAGAAAAACAAATTTCTTCAAGGAGTCATCCAAAAATCTAAACAGAATGAATGCGTACAGCTCTTTCCTCATTCAAGACTGAAACTTGACATCATGAGGTGATAAACTACTTCTGAGGGATGAGTTGGAATAGCTGATCATATCTATATAAACCCCTGAGAACCAGCTCTGAAGCTCTTTTGTAAACAATGCAGTTCAGTCTGCAGGCAGCCTTTAGAGTCCTTCACAGCTTGGACAACTCAGAGTTTCTGACATCTTGTGCTGGACTATCAGCTTAGGGAATCTACTTCACAGTCTCTAGCTAAGAAGATATATATTATTTTCATCATAACTAATTCCTTTAGAACAAGAACAACCATGCAAAGCTTCTTTATGGGAGGACTTCAAAGTTGAATGAGCCTGATAGCTTCAAAGAATCTTTCTATAAACTTATTTCTTTGTTAAGAAAGGGAGAAGGGAAAAAAATTCTCCTTTAATTCTCCAAACCTATTAAAGAAACAGAGCTAACCTTCCTAAATATACATTAGAAATTGTATTTGCCTCTAAACAACTCCAATGAAGTTAATTTTTTTTTAATCTAGCTGTTATTGACAAAAAAAATTACTCTAGCTTCAGGAAAATATTTTTTTCACCCCTTTTGTAATTAAAAGTATTATTATAAATTAAAACCTATGTTGGATCAGAGGTTAAAACATGTTGTGATTATGTACTGATTCTGAAGCAGGAAACAAGATTATTATTTTCAGCCAACTACAGGCTTTCTATGATCTTCAGAAGGATAACTAAAAAGCAAACAATAAGAACATTTTAGCTTTTTCTCTTCAATCTTTTGTGTATTAATACATATTAGGCTTTTGAAGACAGAAATTGTATTATTAATTCTCCATGCAGGACTTGATTGGGTGGTCATTCTATCCACTGCTCTGTACACAATACCTCATATTACACTGACACAATATAAAAGTGATAGGAAAAATCTCCTAAAAAGTTGCCTGCAGGAGAAAACTAGGAAAATTTAGAAAAGTAAAACAAGAGGATCCTTTACAAATATGCTTTTTAGTTCATTTATCATTGATACTTATAGAAATAGAAAATAACAGTACATTAAAAATTTGGCAATTCACTTATGGTTTGCAAGTTTAATATATTAATCTGTGAACAACTACTCTTTGTTAAAGGTATGGAAGGATATCAACCACAGGGTTTTGACCTCAGATGCAAGGTAGGCAAAGGAGCTACATTCTGGTCGACGTGTCCAGCCAGGACAATTTCACAGGCAAAAGCACTGTTCTTGGCTATAATAAAGTGCAGAGAGGCCTGGAAGTGGGAGATGTTAACTTGGAAATAATATGTAAAGGATATGCAACATGATCAGCTGTGACTCTGAAAAGTATGGACAGTGCAGGAAAGCACACGCTTAGAGATCAGAGTCTGGTTCAGTGACACGCTATTGGGATAAAGAACTGAAATACAAGAGCTACAATGAAAAAAGTCTATGCAGAAGCACAATATGTTCTTTCACCACTCATAGGTACTCATGCATATACCATCCTTTCATTTGGATGGAAATATTCTCTTTTTTTTGTGTCAACATATGACTTTGTAGGCATTAGGTGGCTGTTTAAGAATTTTGCACTGTTGAAAAGTTAAACCACAATGAATGTTGTCAGTAAGTGAAGGAGGGAGGTCTAACATGCCAAAGAAATCAGAAAAATAATAGAGAGATGAAATAACCTATTATATGAAACTTTGTGTTAGGGGTATAATTTTCATAAGCATGTGGGAGATGGATTAGAAACAGAAACTAATCAAAATATTCTTTTACTGTGTCCTGTTAATACCAGCTTCAATGAAACCATACACAAAATTTACAAAAGTAACCGGGAAAATTATTTGCAAAGAATATGACATAACTTCAAATTATTCAATAAACCATATAGCAAATGATATTTGCAAGGAAATAAAATTGTTGGTTCTGCCTTCACAGTTCTTGACTTTAGGCCAAATTAATCTTTTATATCTTGCAGACAATCCTCCTGGGAAAAAAAAATACAGTAATGTTTAGACGCTTCACTAACTTGAACTTACTACACCACTACAGTCCTAATGGCTTGACCATAACTGGAAAAAACTCTATTTGCTGGAAAGCTTTTAAATATACGTATATTCACCACCTATGTGATGCTGACATTGAATTACCATATCTCTAGTTGTTTTACAGTAGAACAAGAGAAGATTCTTCTAAATGTACTTTATCAGATAGATGAAGAACAAAGTTTTGGTTTAAAATGACAGCAGATGAGGTTTGTATCACTGAATGTTCTTGGTGCAAATCAGTTCAGGAGGAATAAGATTCTTGTCAGTAACACCATCTGTCATCTAGAAACCTTAAAAAAACCCCAGGTAATATAGCCATAGTAGAAGTTGCATTTTGGTCCTTCAGATGATAAGAAAAAGAAATTTAGGAAAATAATCAGAAAATCAAAATATAATTTTTAATGACACTTCATTTGTTACTCAGAAGAATACTTTCTCATAAAGAAAAATCCTGACCTTACCTGTGGCCTCTTCTTTTCCCCCCCATTTATGAACAATGGGCCACAATAATAATTACTGAAGCAGTATAATTTCAAAAGGCCAGAGAGAACTCACAAAGGAACAAACCACTGCTTCATTTCTCTTGTCTGTGGGTGCAAGAGAGCCACTCCTGCGCGGGTCTGAGAGCATCTTTGTACACTACGGGATCATCTCAAGCATAGTTAGCAGTGGTGACTCTTCTCAGTGGGATCATTATTCTTTTAGAATTGAAACAAAACATACCTGCTGTTCCCATTACATCAGGGAAACAACAGTCCCAACTGTCTGTCTGTTTTCATTCTTATAGGCTGCTTCTGTTTCAAAATGTCTTCTCCTTACTCTTGTGACAGACCAGTATAGCTTCAATGCCAATGAACAGCGGTGGAAATAAAGAGACACTTGTCTAACATGTTGAAACATTCAGCCATCTTCAGAATGGTTACAACAGGAAAAAGTAGTTTCTCAAAAAAAAAAGCCTATTCACCAGTACTGCAACAAGGAGAAAAAATCCACAAACAACACAAAGCACTGCAGGAGACAAATATCTGCCAGATAATTAAAAATTTTTATTAAGTAAGCAAATTTTGATGAAATTATATTTACTTTGACCATTTACCAAGTCTGGCAGTAAAACCATTCCAAAATAACAAAGGGAAAAAAATTACAAGAGATTCACCAATGAAATGCTCCTTGAATCTATTCCATAATTCCTAGTCTAGGACAAACATATTTCCCTTCCAGAATCATTATACGCTGTATGAAATCCATCTATAATTTTAGTTACAGGTGTAATAAGGAAAAATAACCCCATCACCTTAATCAAAGGCAGGTTATTTCCATAATATAGAGCTAATGCAAAAGCAGACAGATGTCCCTAAGAAACATTGCTTTTATCACAAAACAGGCAGATGTTTCTGAATTGTCTTTTGGTAATTGTCAAATAACCTTGCATATCTTGTACACCACTATGTGAGCTCTCTCTTAGCTTCTAGCTTTAACTGTTGTCATTTACATCTTGAAAAAAAAAAATTAAAAAAAGAAATTAATCTGACAGCTTCAAGATGGCAATATCTTTACACTTTGGAAGCTTCACTGCAGCCCTGGGAAGGAAAACCAGCTACAAGAAAGGGACTGTGTAGTTGTCTGAATTCAAGGACACAGAGCTGGAGCTGAAGGAACCAGCTGGCTTCAGGTAACAAAAAGGAGCTCAATCATTGTCCCAGTTCTTAAGTCTGCACACGTTCACTGGTAATGTATACTGAAATAACCTGTGAACTTTATTTTACTGCTTCTAAGGGAGACAGAAATATTACTGCCCTAGTACCAGTTCCAAATTTTAAGGACCAATAGAAGATTAAAATTACAAAGTTAAAAATAAAGTTAGATCCAGCAGACCCTTAGGAAAACAGACAGACACATATGTGGGTCTTAGAGAAACGCGTGAAAACTGGCAGCATGCATTCAGATGCCATAAAAATACAAGCATGGCAAAAAAATAACAGCATGAGGAAAAAGCATAGTGTATTGGCCTGAGGGCAGAAATGTAAAAATTTACTTTTGAAGACCATGCAGGCTGTAAAAATTATACTGATTAAAAACACTGAAAAGAAAAACTGAAATTTTGGTTTTATTTATAAAAATGCTAGGAGACACCATGAACTATTAAATCAGCAGAAAGAGTACAGACTTATTCCATGATGCAGATTTTGTAAGTGTTAAATTAAGTCTAGTCACATATGAGTTTTGGAAATATTCAATACTGTGTATTATTTATTATTCATCATGATGTGATATTAAATATTTGTTTAGCACGCCTCCTGTTGTAGGCTTTATTCTTTGTGTATATTCACCATAATATTATAAAATTATTTAACTTACTGTACAAAATATATATTCAGCATTTATTTTTCATAAAGCTGTAAATTTTTAAGTTACGGTAGCTCTTAAAAAGCCATCCTTTAATCACCAAGACAACCAGTGTATCTGAGAGATTTCAGTTACTTTACTGTGCAATGAAATCATACAGACATTATGGATGCTGGCAAATATTAAACCTAGTGTGTTCATCTTAGATTGACCAAGCCAGATAAATTTGTGACAAAACTCTGACTTAAATGGAAATCCATATACACTTACAAAAGTATAAAATTGACACCATTTTCCCCTGGTGTGAAAACAGGTACTTTCAAGTCTTCATCAGTATTTGAGGGAGGTCTCTGACAACGGAAACTGACAGAAATTCAATCTAGGGACATATCCTGAATTATGCCAGCTGAGATTCCAGATGACAGCTCCAAATTAAAGAGGAGTTTGAAAAACAACTGAAATCTCCCAATATAGCCATTTTTAACTTAGTTTAAAAGATTAAGTCATAGATGCTTGGTTAAAACAGCAAAAATATTTAAGCTGAGATTTGCTTTACCTTGCTAAAGGTATGCACACCTGCATATATAAACTTGCACTTATTCTTTCCTTCAAATATATTTTCTCAAAAAGATATCTTTAAATATAACCAAATATCAGAATTATCACTGAACTCCCAATATATGTTTACACTTACAGTTGTAGTATGCACTGAACAAAGACACAACTCAAGACCACAGTTTTCTTCATCCAGCATAAAAATTAAGTTTTTAATATAGTTAGAAAAATGGCTGTTATCTCTAAAGGGTTTGGGCAAGTATAAACAAAAATTAGTCAGATTTATGATGAAAAGCACTCAGTGACTGATGTGATAATTTTGCACAGGGAAAGTAATAGTAGAAGAAACATCAAAGGGCCCCATTTTAGTAGCATTTGAGATTCGCAACAGGATGTACAAGTGGGGGATGTAGAAAGAAAGGTGTCAGAGGGATCTTTCTAAGGGTCTCAGTAGCATCCCAGACAATAGAGTAGAAAGTAAGTATTAAACTTACAAATGACATTGAGCTGCTAATGTTTCTTGAGATGCCTGTGAGCAACACGACACAGCAGAAATACATGAGGGCCAGTATTTTATTGTTCAGTAACTGCTATGTGCTACTGATGAACTCTCAGCGCCTCAAGCTCATCACCATAATATTGCCATGAAGGCATGTTTTGCTGTTTTGCTGTTTTGCTGTTTCCAAATAACCACCAACAGCTAATTTGGATATTTTCTTCTTAATGAAGTTTCTTCCTTAACACGTATGTGCCTCTCAGATATCACCTGCTCTCTTGACTCTCAACAGCTCTATAACCAAACACACTGCCTGACCATACAGCAACTTGCACATTAGGGATAACTCTTTACATGCTTTCAATTTGATCATGTTTTTTCTTTTTAGTACAGGGTCATGTATTGCTTTAAACCTCTTGCATTCTCTTGAAATGAATGTTAGTAGTGTGAGACAGAGAAGTAGTTCTGGTATCAGAGCAGGTTTTGAAGTCTGTATCGTTACTTAAGCTGATCATACTAGCATACTGCTCTCTGGGTTTTATTCTTTTTATTCACTCAGCTGAATGGAGATATTTATACTAAAGTTTGTGGATATTTGATCAGGTCTGTAATCCACTTGATACTATGGCCAGGTAACTATATTTACATAGAAGAAAATTATATACAGAAAACTTAAAGTCTCTTTGCATCTATGTATGTATTTTTCCCAGTATTTCTTAGAAACAGAAATTACTAGAAAAACTCACTATCTCTCAGAAATAATGATGATTCAGGGAGAAAAAAGGCATCATAATTACTTCCTGTGAAAATTAGTTAATTAAATGGACGAGAGTGCAGTAACCGAGATGAAACAAGGCATTAGGAAACTATACTGAGTAGTAAGAAAAGTTCTCAAAGCTTTTCTGTGGAGTCCTTTCAAGGTCTGTCTACAGCAACAGTTCCAAGGGGATTTGCTTGGCTTGGTTACCTTTCCAGCAGTAAGTTTGTTTCCTTTCTCAAAGAGTCGAAAGTCTCAATCTTGCTTAAGGTTTGCAATGAGAACTAAAATTAAAATTCTCAATTATACATGGCTACACTACTCCCTCTGCAAATTATCCACCTTTGAACTACAGAATGAACTCTTTCCCATTAGACTTCCCAGCTGCTGTGTGACCCTGCACACTACCTTGCTGCTTCCCAATCAGGAAAGAGCATTATCACGTCATCTCATGGACCCGATGCTACAGCTCCGTCAGGCCAAGCTGGCCCAATGCATGACCAGATGGAACATCTTTGCACCACAGCTCAAAAATCAGGAAAACCTCTCCAAGTCAGTGCCCTACCATCCACAGGGACCTTGCAGCCAGGAAGCTGAGCAGTCAAGTACAGCACCATGCGAATACAAACCTAACAGTCTCACACCACCTTGTGCCTAACATCTCCTGCTGTGAACCACGGAAGAATATGGAAAGGCACACTGGTTATCTGGACCAAAGAGGAGACAGCAGTTGAATGATGGTAGAATTTTTAATGGCAGGTAAATTATAATCATCTTAAATCTTCTAGAATCACTACCTTAAGTTTCTCCACTATCCTGGTAGTCCTGCCCTCAAAAGCAATTTAATGGAAAGTGAGTGTATATGAAATACATATTTTTCACTGACTTCTCAGTAAAATCATAATTCTTAATTTGCAAAATTTAGATTAAGGCAATTAAGTATTCAATTGACTTGAATTGCATTGAGACAATGAAAACCAAGCTGTTAACTATCTGCTGAATATTGGCAATTCTCTCTCACACAAGTACAAACGTGTAACGTAGGAATGGGATGAACAACTACTAAAACCTAAATAACTGTACGTTTCCTACTTTCTTAATGTAATTCTTTGAATCTGCAATTATGCACATTTAGATTCAGGAGAAGTGGTAGGATAGATTGTAGAATAATATTTTAAATAACTATGTAAGATAAAAGTCTTAAAAGTAAGGTCTTTTCTCTTATAAGAATATTCATTCATCATTTTTTTCAAAACAATACCAGTCCCTACATCATTGTCCTTCTTAAGCAAATACAGAAATTAAATAAGATGCATTGATGAGGATAATATCAGCCAAAACGCACTTAAGGTTATTTTTTAATACTTTTTGATTAGAGCCCAAGCAACACTTCACAGATTGAGATAAATTATTATTTTTCAATTTAGAATGACTGAGATGTTTTATTTTTGTTTCAATACATGAATTTCCAATACAAAAATCAGAAAGTAAACCAGACTTGAACTGCACTTGTAGGACTTCAATTTTACAGAAATCTGTATAGGAACAGTGTTAAATCTTCATATTTGTGTGTTTCTAATTCAAATACGTAAGTCTTTTTCTCAGAAATTGCTGAATAGGCTCTGAAAATTCAAAGAGAGAGGAAATGACACAGCTTATTCAGATAGTGGAAGATAGCTTTTGGGAACAAAGAATATCTTTGGAAATTAGAGGAACCACTGTCTTCTTTCCACTCAATATAAATAAAAGTCTAATTTTTAAGCATAAAACAGTACAGTAGATAGATTTACCTTTTTATATCTTTCCATAGATCCACTTGCATCTTACTTCTGAAAATCCAAAGAGTTCTTACCTATGAAAGTAAGAAAAAACCAGTTTATGTATTTGAAAGAGTTAAATATGACTTTTCCAGAAATTGTCAATCATACAACAGATTTCTTTGTTCTGAAAATATAATATCTTTTTAAGGTATTTTTCTACCGTTATGGAAAGAAAGAGGGAGTTCTCAGTTATATGTGTAATATATGTGAAATATATGTGGAATATAGATTTGAATAAAAATGCTTCATCATAATATGGGTACTGTAAAAAAAGTTCTTTCTGAAAATTAAGTGCTGAATATTAATTAGCTAATAGGTTAAATAAACTTTTTTGTTAATTAAGCATTATTTTTTTTTCACTATGATTTGCCACAAGATTGACATACAGCATTTCTTATGTAAGAGGAAAATTATCTTACAAGAGCTTTTACTATACTATTTTGATCATTTGTCCTCTCATGAAAAAGTAAATACTTTAGCCACAAGGTGAGTAAACTGCAGCTTTACAACTGCAAAATCTTTACCTTTTAATTCATCAACTGAAAGCAAAATATTCTGGGCAAAAAAAAAAGCTAGATAAAACAGACCTGCTGCATGGATGAAATCTGAAGAAAAAGAAATTCTAGCCTACAGCTTTTTATGCTGTAACTTTTAGAGACGTGACACTTAATTTTGCACAACCATGGCATTTTCTCCATTAAGAGAAAGATGGTAGGATACATTTGGGGAGCAGAAACTTCACTTCGCTAGATTCCCTCCCAGCACTCATAACACAGTTTGCAAAGAGCTAACATGAAAAGAGCTGAGTGGACCTGCCTGCTTCCCTAGTGTGTTGCACAGATTTATCCCATTCAGAATCATAGAATCATAGAATCACCAGGTTGGAAGAGACCCATTGGATCATTGAGTCCAACAATTCCTATCAAAAGTAAACCATGTCCCTCAGGACCTCATCTACCCGTGTCTTAAACACCTCCAGGGAAGGTGAATCAACCACCAGAAGATGCAGTGTCTCAGATGCCAGGTAACAGGCTCCAGGTAGAGCCATCTGTTTGCTGTGGCATTTGGCCCCCACTTCCTTTCCACAATTTCCACACCTCTCCACAACTCACACACAGTGCCATAACCAGCACTTCCTCATCTCTTCTTTGCCCAAGATTTTAGTTTCAAAGCCAAATAAGTGGGTGTTTATGTACAGGACAGCTGGTCCACATATCTGTTGTCACATTGAGCCAAAACTGCTTTTTCTACAAATCTTTCTGAGCAAAAAAATGAGAACAACAGTAAATCCACTGGCATTTCTATACACTTAGATACAATTAAATTATGTTGGAAATGAAACAGTCTATTTCCTAAATGCAAGGGGCATTGTCCTTACCTGTGCATCTGATGCCTTCATGGGGTGTATCACCTAGCACAGGAGCAGGATTACTTTCCCTCTTCCATATAGCGATTAAGTGAGATCAACTTTATTGAGAGGGTGCAAACCTTATACAGTGTCTCTGTATCCAGTAACAGCTATCCCAGTGAATTTCCACCTGTGAAAATCCTGCAGTACAAACACAGAGTGCAACCCCCTGTTTCCCACAGATGTGCCTCTTATCTTCATATTTTCTGCCTAGTGCATTCCTTTCCTATTAACCCACAGGTCTTAATAAAGATTCCAAGGTCTCAATGAGCTAGCAAGTATGAGAACATTGGCTGTCCATCTGTGCTTGCAGCTAATATTGCAGGTACTCCAAGGCATTGGCTGCTTGCTCCAGCATATATGAAATACTGGAATCTTCATGTCCACACTCCCAGGTGAGAACTCCTGTATAAAACAGGTTATAACTCTAAGTATCCAACTTACAGTAAACTCATCAACCAGAAAAATACATCCCTATGTGGCTAATCCTCTAACTACTTCAAATATAGCTTCTCTATAACAAATTATTTTAAATGGTGTCTACATAAATTCCTGGGTATTTCCTCATAAAGAGACAATACTGGAACTTGAAGAAATCACCTATAGTCAGGCTGTGATGAAATCAGGCCTCAGCTGTGGTCTTGCAAAGAATGATATGCATGCACCATTAATCATTATAACTCCAATCCGGACTAGAGCACCAATTCAAAGTTTGAAATCTTTGCCAGTCTAGGAATTAAACTTTATAGACAAAAAAAAAAAAAAAAAAAAAAAAAAAAAAAAAAAAAAAAAAAAAAAAATAATTAAAAAATAAAAAAAAAAAAAAAAAAAAAAAAAAAAAAAAAAAAAAAAAAAAAAAAAAAAAAAAAAAAAAAAAAAAAAAAAGAAAAAAAAAGAAGGGATGTATTTGCTGCCACCTTAATATCAGTAAAAAAAAAGTCACATGGAAATACCATATGAGAAGGTGAAATTGTCCAATACATTAAGTATGAAATTGAGCTTGAAGTATTTGGAATGGTGAATCAAACACTACATGTAGCTATGATTGTTACATTCTTTTTCATCAAAGTGTCTGACCTCTGAAGGTGGCCCTTAACATGACAAGGAAATATATCGTTTCCAAAATGAGAGGCACTGAAGTACTGTACAGAGAGCCAAAGAAATCTGCAAGGTGATTGCTACCTTTCAGCACTCAGCTGCTTACATAAATGTCTACAAACGGAAAAAGAAGCCAAACCTGCTTTTTACACTCACCTTGTAGGCACAAGGAAACAGCTTGGCTAGAATACTCCTAAAAACATATCTGCCATGAAATTTCCAGATGTCAGTTTCTAAGTGTAAAATGTGTGACACGTACAAAGGGAGATTGTAAGGAAAAGGAGAAGTGCTTACATGTACACCACCACATGCACCAGCAGAGTCGCCACTTGATTACTCTAGGTGTAAAGGTGCTCCAATTGACCTCCTGAAGCAACACAGGTTGCTTTCTTGTGCTGCTGCAATTTCTGCACCATAAGCATGTATAGGATCTTGAAAGCTGCCTGAATATCACCCCACATCAGCCCTTGGAAGCTTTAGGTCCAAACATAAGGCAGTTGTCACTAGAAGGGGTCCACAATCCCTTCTCCCAGTTCTTGCTCTGAAAAGAAGTTGGAATACGATACAAGAGAAGGAACACCTTCAAGGCAGAGCCTAACTAGCACCCTCACCCATGTACTCTACAAAACAAGCATTTTTAATTATTTCTATGGTGTGCTGCATCATTAAAATCCTCAAATGGTAGGGCATTGAAGAGACAGAGCTGAAAAGTAGGAGAAACCCCAAAAGTTGAGACAGGGTAAACTGGAGATACATCTAAGCAGAAACAAGCAGCAGAATGAATAGAGACCCAGGAGGTGACACAAATGCAGCAGTTACCATGTGCAAAGCATTCCCTGGACTTTGTGAACCAAAGAGACATGGGATCTTGCTACAATTATTCCTGCCTATCTCTGGACCTGCAGAAAAGCAGAAGATACAGTACACTTTCAAGAGGAGGACAATCAGTGTCTTCTAAATCCTCTGTCAAATGTTGGTACATGCAACACTACTCAGAGGAGCAGAGGGTATAATACACAGTTTGCTGATCCCTGCTTTCAGACATACATAAAGGCATCAATTCCAACTGAGAAGATAACACAGATAAGAAACCACTTTTCTTGATGTCTTTTACTTTTGTGAAATACATACTTCTTTGTCGTTATTCTAGAAATATTATCCTATTTGAGTCACATTATATATCCTTATCACCAATTTACCATAGTTTAGAAGTCTAATACCATTTGCGTCAGAAACTGAAGTGTTATGAGGGTGTCTAAAAAGCAGCATTGCATTATTGGTCTGAATAACAAAAAAGTGGATTACATTCTTTTTGCCCATTAAAGATGTCTGTCACATGTGGTACAGATGCTGCAAATACAAATGTTAAGTGCAATGACTGAAAGATAGCTGAGGATGTTTGCTGATGCTTGGGTGGTATTTATGGTCTTCCTAATGCACCCTGAAAATGACAGGCACCCTAATAAATGACAGGCTTCTCTGATTAGAATCATAGAATCACAGAATCAGCAGGTTGGAAGAGACCCACCGGATCATCAAGTCCAACCATTCCTATCAAACACTAAACCATGCCCCTCAGCACCTTGTCCACCCATGCCTTAAACACCTCCAGAGAGGGTGACTCAACCACCTCCCTGGGCAGCCTGTTCCAGTGCCCAATGACCCTGTCCATGAAAAAGTTTTTCTTAATGTTCAACCTAAAGCTCCCCTGGTAGAGCTTGAGGCCATTCTCTCTTGTCCTGTCCCCTGACACTTGGGAGAAGAGGCAATCAGCCTCCTCTCTACAACCTCCTTTCAGGTAGTTGTAGAGAGCAATGAGGTCTCCCCTCAGCCTCCTCTTCTCCAGGATAAACAACTCCAGCTCTCTCAGCCGTTCCTCATAAGATCTTTGATTACAATCAAATAAATAACATTTGTGTACAATTTGGAGTTGCCATGGTTCAGTGATAAAACCATTTTAATGATCCTGCATTTTAAATCCTTTCCAAATGTGCTTACCTATTGTCTGCCTAGGGCATTAGAATACATGGCTCAATAAAAACAAAGAAACGGAGTTCTGTGTGATAAATAGAAAATATACTATTACTAGAACTGGATCAGATTTTGTGATAAAATTTATTACAGCAAAGTTTGGATGACAGCATTAAAATGAGGTATAATGTGGAAGCCAACCTTAATACTTGATGTACAAACTATCCTCTGACTCACGAGAAGACAAGATTTTGATTGTATTTTTATACATCCATTCTGTTTCAAAAAAAGAAATAACTCAATCCAAACCATTTTTTGCTATCAAAGAGAATAACAGTGAGAAGGGATTGTAGTTACTTAAGAAGCATTGGAGACAAGTTTAAGTCTGCTCTGGAAAAGATGCTTGAAAAATGCTATAAAAAATAGTTACATACCAGGGTAGCAACTACTAAGTAGAGCAAGAAAAAACTGATTCTGTTTTTATTGTTCTGCAATATAAGGTAACATATAAAGGTAAATAAAATCTATTTTGTGGAGAGCTGTAGGAACTAAGAGGGAGCAGGTTGGGTCCACTCCAGAGTGACTGAAAGGAGAAGTTAAAGTAGAAGGAGGAGTCCTACATACTGGGGGTTAGTGTTCCTTCATGCGAGAAGATGTCAATGAAATTAACAAATACAAATGTCAAAAATATCCTATAAAATAAGATAGGCATGAAAACACAACTCATAAAAGCCTTAACTCAGCTTCCCCCAGTCTTCTCTAAACTGATCTCTTAGGTTATAGCATGTCTCATTAAAACGAATAAATTCAATCCTGATCATGTAACTATCAATGGTATTCCCTGAAACTTCAGTGTTGAATCAATATATTGATTCCTTTAATCTGTTCAGTTCTCATTAGAGTTTCATTTATTTTAATTTTATAATTCAAGTGGAAGCAGGATTATATGGGAATTGGTAAGGAGGAGAGAGCCTGGCTAGGAGCAGTGGTGTGGTGGAAAGATACAGAGATCTGCAAGTAGATAAGGACAGTCATAAAATCAGGAAATGATAATACTTTTCCTGAAGTTTTGATAGTATTCATTCAAAAAGAATGGATGAGATCGAAATGAGTCAACTACCAGCTAAAGTGAAGAATGACTCTATGACCTACTCCATAAAAAATGCCAGTGGCACACTCAGAAGCTCCTATTTCTTAACTTGATTCTTGACTTTTTAAATGCTCATTTAACACATTCATTAGTGAAATTTTCTAATTAAAAAATGCAGCAGCTAAAAAGACACCCTGCTATATACAAGTCACATGGAACCAACCTGAACACCTACATGCTTCGTTAGCTGAATTGACGATTTCAGATCCCAGAGTAGTTCTCCACCACTATTGCTAATTGAATGACTTGCAGCAGGAGTAGGCTGTTATCTTTTTTATACACCTAGCACAAAAGGCATAACATAATTTATTCTATGGAAATAAAGTTTTTTCTGCCTAGAATACCTCATGAATCTAGAGGTTTACCATAATCTGGTCATTTTTAAGAACTGCAGAAGAAAGCATTGTCCTCATCTATCTGCCCCTTTCCAGGCACCTTGTGTCCTCTGTTTTTCACTGTTTAATGCTACCATCTGTTGTGATCCCCTGCGTAGTTCATGTGTCATTTGGTTTCATACCCTCTTCCATCTCACTTTTCTTGTTCCATGTTCTCTTCCCTCTTCATTTAAATCACCTTCTTTCTCATTACTGTCCTTCTCTTTCTGTTTAGCAAGGTCAGGATCATATATATATTAATACCAATCCCACATGTAAGTTATATGTGATCCACAAATTATCTGCTTTTAATTACATCCCCTCTCCCCCATCCGTTCACACATTATTTCTAAAATATGCCCATCACTGTGTATTTTTCTGCATTCTTTTAATCTATTGCAGTTTCTAAAGCATCATCACATGTTTTCTAAATGGTCTGTTTCCAAAATGAACTACAATACTTGTGGGAGAAGTGTGATATTCTAACAGTCCTATCTATCTTTTCCATGTATTGCTGTGCATTAGAAATACCAGATTCCTTCTCCAGATTTCTCCTAGCTGTAAACATTTGAATATATGTGTGATGAATCATCATATATGTATGCTCTAATCTACAGCAAAAGAGTATCTTTGGACTGCTGCCAGTGTCACAAGATAGGCACACATCATAAGGCAGCAGGAAATCATTTATTCTTTTGAGTTACTAATTAAAACAGCAAAAAAAAAAAGCAGAAATAAAAATTTGTAGAAGTAAGAAAAAAATGCTAAGCAGATGAAAAAGTTTTAGTCATAATTTGTATTCACCTTCTTCTTGAGCTTGTGCCATGGTAGTCTTTCACTGCTAGTCATCAGACATCAAGTTTTCCCTCTTAATAGCTACAGGAAACTAAAATATTTCTTACGTATCACTCTCAGAAACCTCTTTAGGACCAAGGCACATCATGTCTAGTGAATTTCTCCCAACTGGCTCAACAATACCTTCAAAATTCAAACCTCAAATTGTACTCCATTCTAACATTATAGGACAAAACCTTGAACTCTGGGGTAAGCCATAGCATTTGGCCCTGTGCATACCTGCCCTTGGTGTTTGGAACAGGAAAGATCAGGAGTGATTCACAGGTATTTTCATAAAAAAACAACATTAAAGAGATATCTATCTTAGCTATATTTAGTGAGATTTAAAATATGCATAACTGTACTGGATGAAGATGATGTGATTGAGAGCAGCTCTACAGAGAAGGACTTGGGGGTGCCAGTTGATGAGAAGCTTGGCATGAGCTGGCAGTGTGCGCTTGCAGCCCAGAAGGCCAATCGCATCCTGGGCTGCATCAAAAGAAATGTGGCCAGCAGTCAAGGGAAGTGATTCTGCCCCTCTATTGCTCTATTGTGAGACCTCATCTGGAGTATTGTGTCCAGTTCTGGAATCCTCAACTTAAGAAAGATATGGAACTGTTGGAACGGGTCCAGAGGAGGGCTACAAAGATGGTCCAAGGTCTGGAGCACATCCCATACGAGGACAGGCTGAGGGAGTTGAGGTTGTTTAGCCTGAAGAAGAGAAGGCTCCAAGGTGACATTATAGTGACCTTCCCATACCTGAAAGGGGCCTGCAAGAAAGCTGGGGAAGAAATGTTTACAGAGGCCTGTAGTGGTAGGATTAGGAGGAATGACTATAAATTAGAGAGGGACAGATTTAGGGTAGATATAAAGAGGAGGAATTTCTTCACAATGAGGGTTGTGAGGCAGTTGAACAGGTTGCCATGGGAAGTTGTGGATGCCCCATCCCTGCAAGTGTTCAAGGTCAGGTTTGATGCAGCCTTGGGCAGCCTGACCTTCTGGGAGGTGTCCCTGCCCATGTCAGAGGGAGTAGAATTAGATGATCTTTAAGGGCTCTTGCAACCCAAACTATTCTATGATTCTTAGATTAAGTTTCTTAGTGACTGGAGTTATGAAAAGATTTTGCCCCATAAGACACAACTTGGTATCATTTCATCAATGCCACTGTTTGCTCAAGATCTCTTTCTGCAGGCACAGAAGCCATGTTTTAAAATAAATGTTGACTTCTCTATTTACACTGACAAGCATTTGCTGTGTGGCCTAATGGCAGTATCAAGAATGCAAAACGCGATCATTTAACACCACTACCTATGGAGGAAATATCTTCTTACTCAGGTTCTGTGATGTGCTGAAATGTCAATTTTTTTTAGCCCTCTGCTGAAAATAAAGCATTTATCAGAGATATGAAAAAGTAAGCTCGTAGAAAGTACTTCAAAGAACTAAGTATCAGATTATTTCTATTCCCATAGTTAACAATGAAGATACTATCTGCCCCCATAAATAACTTCTGGTACCTACGATATGGTGCCCTAATGTCTAGTGTCTGTGTACAGAGGAGGTTAAAGCTTGTTAGCAGCAGACATCCTCTATGCAGGATACGAAGGAATGATGCAATTCAAAAAAGCATTCCTTTCCAGCTGCTAGACAGATAAGAAGACACTAGGGAAGTCATGGGTGTTCCTGAAATCTTGCCTTCGTCTACAGCCTAAACAAAGAGACAGGACTTCAGGAAAGACAGAACTGCACACTTGGTAACTAAAGCCCAAATTAACACATTTTTAATTGAAAAAAGAAAGTAATCACCACAGAAACACTAACTCACAATTAATTCATTTGTCCAAGTGCTAGAAGACTAAGGCCCAATGCCATTCTCTGCCTGAAGGAACTTAAACCAACATCACTAAATTTCCTATAAGAATATGTAACATCAAGGCAATGCACAAAGTTGAAAGAGCTACCTACACACCTCTCTGTGAAGCTATGACATATTGCTGAAAAGAAGTGTGAAAAACAGGAGTCTGGAAAGCTGGATCCTGTTCCCAAGACTCTCTAGTTTGTATTTGATGATAAAGCACAGCAAACATAATCTCTCTTGCTGCAGCAACTTAATATAAAACAACTACATCTGCACAGTAGTGTCTGCACACATTCAACTTGCTCTGAAGCTCTCATGTCCATTAGGATGTGTCAGGAACCCCGCGGAGCAGAGTATAGCTTCAGATTCCTGATTTGGCTTAAATCAGATTTAGGTGTTGAGCTGATCTGATGGAAGCAATTATAGCCATAAAAATATGCAAATGCAGCCATTTTGAAAACTCTCACATCAAACAGAACTGCTAATGAAATGAGATTGACTGAGATTTTGTTGAAAACTGATCTGAGGCCTTTGGGATATGAAGTTTCAATTAAGAAACTCCCTTTTTGTCAAACTGCACAACTAGATCTTAAGCTAAATCCACATGCATCACATAGAGAAATCTAACAGCAGAGTAATTTTCTTCTTATTGTTTAACAAGGTTTTGTTTAGATTAAAATATTAGCATGAAAAAATATAACTGCTGTTATGAAAAAACTCTAGAGGTCTCATGAATTAAGATGACGCTAAGTACAACAGTCAGTAAGGGGTCTAAAACCAACCGTGCACTTCACCACAGCAGCCATGAAAATTGAATCACCTGGAAAAGGCAAAGAAAACATGTGTTTAACCTGTCTTCCTACACTTCATTCAGCTGTAAACTAAAAATAAATTCTGTTCCTTAATGTGACTTTCTCTTGCCTGTCCAGCATTTCCAATCTGCATAACTTATTCCAGACACTAATGGACTCCTAATTTTCTGGGCTAGTCAACCACACAAAACATTAAAGTAGATCATTAAAAGAAGTGGTAAATCTAAACAAAGACATAACAATTAATTCTGCGCAAGCAATAGCTCTCCACAAACCTCTGGAAAAAAATATTTATAGCACTGATTTTCCAAGCAGAGTGTAATTTAAATAGCTGATTTCCCCACCAGTTTATTTGATTACTGGCATATCTTAAAAGTTTTAAAGAAACAGTCTCTAAATCTGTCTGTTCACCTTTCAATTTTTTTCATTCTCTTTCACTTACCCGGAATTTAAGCAGATTATTCAATCACTCAGTTGGCCTTGCTTTATTCCTGCTTAGTGCCTCTGAAATTAATTCCCAGTGGTACCTTATTCATCCCTCGAGACAGAATTTCATTACAATATCCCATGTTGCTAAGGGCTTGTGATTGGGAGACTTTGTCTAGGCATAATATCAAACTTTACAGGAAAAATGAAGTACTGTATTACAGCATTTCAGTCCACTCTTTACTAAAGTCCATACTGAAGAGCACATTTGGCAATGGTTTATCACTCTTTGTACTTAGTTTTACATTACAACCTATCTGCTCACCTATTTTATAGATCTGTATTTATATGTTAAAAGCTGTCATTAATGAGGTCATGTAAAGAAAAACATTCCAGAAGAACACTCATTTCAATCTATTTTTTATTTTTTAAATGTCACAACTTACTAAATCCTGTAAAGAACTAGTTTCATAGTAAAATGAAACAGACTTAATTATCACTGATTTCCCTGCACAGTATATGAAACTCAGAAGACAATGTTTTAGTTTCTTAACTGCTTATTTATTCAAATTCTTTGGGGAAACTTTTCTGGTAATCTGAGCACAGGGTGCTGGTGTCTGCTGATGAAGTAGTCACCGAACAGACTAGGTGGGTCAAGTGATCTATTGACAGTGTTAAATACTGATTTATCAAATAGCTGCGGGTGAACAAAATTCTTCTGGAATTCCTTTTGACTCCAAAATTCAAAAATTGCTTCCTAGAAAAAAACTTCTTTGTTCTACGATATAAGTTAACTTCATTGTCTACACAGTACATACGTTGCAGTACAGCAGTCAAAGTCAAGAGAAACACAGTGACAGCCAAGGATTTTGTGTTCAGTAACTAGTGCGGAGTGAGGATGCTTCTGCCCAGTACATGTACCTAAGAAGCCTTATCAATTGTTTATAAAGTCCTATCTGATTGTGGAACTAGAAACCTTGAACCTGCACTGATTCAAAACTTCCTACAAAGGCTAATGATTTGATCAAGGAGCTGGTAATTTTATCTCTAGTGAGAGAATTAGTTGTTATTATTTATTATTTCCCAGAAAATCCCTGACTCAATAAATATATAGTATACTAAACTCAGTAGAACAGTTTTTGGAAGTATCAACAGAAAAAAATAGGCCAATAGCATCCAGTGCTTACCATTACCATTTTCTGTAGCATAGGTGTTTTTCACCTAAAGGAGTACAAAAGCACTGCCATTGAGTGACACCAAGGGTGGTTTCCCTAGTGTGCGAGTCTTTCCTAGAACTACTGGCAGTCTCACATAAACAGAAGGGTGCCTTTAATCTGAGAAGTGTTAATGAAATGGCTTCTAGATTCGTTTTGTGGTTTCTCTAAACTGCTATTATTGGCTTCTCTGTTAAGAGGTAATTGTAATTTGTCAGTAGTCAATTAGCCCAGGAATACCTGTTTGTCTCTTCTCAGTTACCCTCAAAAAAACTGCACAAACAGAAATAGCACAAGAATAATAGATTTGTCAACAGTACAACATGAATAGTGTCAGTAAGATTTTTTTAATGGTAGGGCATGAGGGAACACAGTTACAATATTATGTGAATAAGATTGCTGTTATATCTAAGAATCAATGGAAAGAGGGTAGCTTAAAGCCACTGCTAAATCATGGACCAAGGAATAACTCAGAAGAGTAGCAATACATATAAAATGCAATTTTACTTGGAACAGAAAATGTGGTTTTGATTAATTTTAACACTGTAGAATATGCAGTACAAAAATGTCAGGAGTTTTCCATTTACCAGCTAAAATCACAAGACCTGAAGCACTTTCATGGTTCTTTTAATAGGTTTGGGGGGGGGGGGGGGGGTTCACACAAATGTCTTGATTCATCATCCCTGACTGCTCTGTAACATTCACACTGGCTAAAAAATATTGCATTATCTACCTGTGGTAATCAAGGTTCTTTCTTTTCCACAAGCAATTCTAGATAACTCATGAAATGTTAACCCCAGCAAAAGAATAAAGTGTTTCCTTTTTTATTGCATTGCTCTGAGGCTGTCATGGTCTAGGAAGCACCACTAAAGCATGCATATGACTTAGCACTGAAGAATCTGAATTGCTTTGTTTTCATTCCTCTGAGCTCAATGTGCATTCTAGATATTTACAGATACAGAGAATATTCTTCATGAAGCTCAGCAACAATTTCATCAATACACTACTTCAAATACAAGTAGATTGCTCTAGTGAATTTTAAATTTGGAAGATACAGTATGTTTCCTCAAAAAAAAAAATTCCCAAAGTCATTGTTTTCTAAGGGCATATATTCTTTAATAATACAAATAAATATATGTGGTATCTTCCAACTATTTTGCACAGCATTCATATTTCTTATCTACGTTTTAATCAATTTCTCGTATACTTACCAATATTGTGAAACACATGAATTTAAAAGTGTAAATAACAAAAAGGGGTAAAAAAAAAATCTTTAAATTGTAAACAAAAATATTGAGGGTTTAAAATAAATCAGTTTTATAAAACTGTGTGACATTAATGGGAACTAGTACCCTTCCCTAGATTGTCCAGATAGTCCAAAAGTCTCCTATAAACGCATTAAGTTACTTATACACAATATGCTTTTAATTATATTCATTCTTTCATCAGGGAAAATGTTTAAAATGAATAGACGATTGAAAATAAGCATTATTTATAGATAATCTCTAGGAGAAAACATTATACACAAGTTGCTGATTTTGAAGATATTTGTCTACATGTTGAATTATAAATAATGCAATTTTTCAATTATTTCAATATCCAAAGTGAAAAAAAATCTACCTTCACTGCACAACACTTTCAGAACTGTGTTGTAGACCTATATACTAAAAAATGAAGTCTTTATATTTAGAATTTTTCCAAAGTCACTGGTGATGTCACTGTGCTTTGAAATTTGACCAAGAATATAATAATTTAGGTGTGAAACCTGGTTTTGAGAAAATCGTGTTTTGTGAATCTCTGGTAAGCCTGTCAGATTCCTTCTGACCTGCAGCTCTTCAAATGGACAGAAAGTTTGACTGTTCTCAGGAAGTTACCCATCTAAGATTTGATTTAGAAAGTGAGTTTGTACAGTTGATGCAATGGAACTCGAGCATGATCACAGAAAAGGTGAACTTTCATGAACTTAGTTAAATTTGACATGGCTCAAGGAAGATGATCCTTATTTTCTTGCTGCTGGTGACAAACCTCATCTATACATCTTGAATATAGATCTGAGTTTTCTGATGCTTAATGAATGTTTGGGTCTGTGTATTTCTGTGTAGATGACAACTTTTCTGTCTAATTAAAATCTTTCAGATTTCAAAGGGAATCCAAGCTTGAAAGTCAAAGTATCTCAAATCAAATAAAGCATTTGAAAGTGATTAGAATTTTTTTCATTCTTAGCAAAAGATGTGAAGGTAAAAAAAAATAAATCTGTTTATTCTATGTCAGAGAAATAGAATTCTAAAAATCTAGAAAAGACTATTTTTCATTCAGAAATTATCACCACAAATATTCCAAATTTTTGTATGAGTAAATCAGTGGACCACCTTTTCTTTTGTTTTTTTGTTAGAAACTGGAATTTTTGTCAACTTTGTAAACATAATTTCTAAACAGTACTGGAAAAAAAAAATAATGTGCTGAAATGTAAAATAAAAGTGTCTTTTGTTCACTTCAGATTCCTTTCACTCATCTCCTTTGTTAAAGTTCTTTCAGTGCCTGTTAATTAATTGCTATGATTGAGGTCAAGTTTGAAGATGATATGAGGTTAATTTCATACTCTCTTGAGTGCAGACTAAGAAACTCATTACTGTTACCGACACTTGAGTGTCAAGTTAGCCAGGCCTATAATATCTCAGCCTCTCAATGATATTGACCTTTCTGTAAGGAAGTACTGTGCTGGCCTGTGTCATAGAGGTCTGTTCCTAGTAGCTGTTTAATTTCTTTGATTCTGTTGCCAGATTATAAATTACAAGTGAAAGCTCTGGGTTTCTAATTAGTCTGATGTTCTCCAAGGAAGCCAGGAAATATAAAGTAGTGACACATGTAACTACCACCACACAAAGTGCTTTTAGCAGAAAACCAATTAAAAAGAAAATGAAAAGAGAAAAATTGCTCTGTGCTTACTCTGTGCTCGCTACCAAATGACTTACTAGAAATCATGTGTTTAGTCTGATCGTTGGCTAGCAAGAATCTTACTGATTGTTAGGTAAGTTTATACTTGATAAGTTTATTATAAGAAAAGTTTACACTAATTTATAATCTGTGTTTGTATTGTAAACATTTCATAGTAAG
>WAAB01020662.1:10809-25068 GCA_013389865.1 Piaya cayana | reverse complement strand
CCGTAACCCATCTCCGCTCCCCTTTGTGCTGCAGCGACAAGATCAGGTGCCACCACAGCAAAGTGCAACCTTCAGCTTGAAATAACTGTGCTCTTTGTATTCCTCGTCACATCCATAGGCAGGAACATGATGTCAAGAATAGTGTTATAACTATTGACAAAACGTAAAAAAAAAAAAGGGAAAAAAACCCCTTCCAAAAGCTCCTTTAAGTACTTTCCACGGCTGTTTATAGAACAGAGAATACAAAATAAAAAATATAATGAGACAAAGCTACAAAAATTGATACGAAGCCAGAAGTAAGAGGTGAGAGGCAGTGAGAGGTCTGGGATTTTGCAACAGCAGCGAAACTTCCACACTGAGGAAACGACGCGTCTTCTTCTAAAAGGGTAAAAGCACTTTCTGCCGCTACCTGCAAGCTTCCGTCTTCACGTCTTGAGTTCTGCAGCAGCCACGTTTGTACTGAATAGCAATAAATCTGTATTGTAACTGGGGATTTATTCCCTTACCAGGTCCCTTTGGTTCCTGTCAGTATCTTAGTTTGGTAACTCAACTTGCATTATGAAGAATTATCAGTGCTTGGCAGGGAGATCTCACTTCTGCTCAGCTCGTCACTGTAAATTCATTCTGACACCAGTTCTCTTCAGTCTCTACAATCCACATCACTTCCATTCAGAGCCAACGGGAATAAAAATATATATATTATAGTCACCTCTAATCAGTTTCTAATTACTGTAAAGTGCTATCAATATTTATTCCTCCCCACTGAATCGTTAGAGTGGTCTAAGTGGGAATTAACTATCTTTACCGCAGAGTGGAAGAAAGTTCTGCTAACAATGCAGAGTAATTTTCAGGACGTACACAGCATATTTTTTTTTCCAGCACATGCAGCAAAGCTCTTTCCACACTATATTCAGTTTCTAAAGAATAAGATATAAAATTTCAGAAAAAAAATGTTACTGACGGCACGGTTTAGTGTTTGATGGGAATGGTTGGACTCGATGATCTGCTGGGTCTCTTCCAGCCTGGTGATTCTATGATTTGCAAAACCAAAAATTCTACAGAAAGTGGCAAGTGATAGCAGGTACCACATTGTCTTAATCACTCAGACAACTTCAAACTACGGAGCCGATAGTTTTACTCACTGAGAGCCGCACGTTTGTCTGAATAACGACTTCATTTTGCTTCCTACCTGGAAGTTCTGGAACAGACACGCCATGGGGTTGGGGTTGTTAGCCGGGCCGGGAATCGGAGGCTGCCCTTGAAAGCCCTGCACGTTCTGGTAACCCTGGAGAAGGTGCTGCTGCTGCTGGGTTGAAGGAAACATCTGATTGTTGTTCAGCAGCGACTGGAGGTGACTCAGCTGATGGTTGTTCAAAGTAGTGTTTAGAGACGACACGTCACCTGCAATTCAAACACAGCGAAAGGCGAGTCAGCGAGGTCTCCAACAACCAGGTGGAACTTCCTTCGCTCCAAACAACACTTTCCTCCTTCAATCCTCTACGTAACAGTCCAACACGGGGTGGCTGCCCCATCCCTGGAGACGTTCAAGGCCAGGTTGGATGGGGCTTGGGCAGCAGCGGGAGGTGTCCCTGCCCATGGGACTGGATGATCCTTAAGGTCCCTCCCAACCCACACTTCTCTATGATTCTATGATTTGTTCCTTACACTCTAAAGAAACAATTACATCGACAATTTGTATTACAGAATAATCCCACTTTGCATTATATTATAGTAAAATAAACAGGCTGTTGAACCTGACTTTGTGAAATAATAAAGCGTGAAAGGTATCCACGTCCTACGTTTTTGTTTGATTATTAAAAGCTCACGTTTTCCTTACAATTCCCATTCTCAGAATTGCTGGTCGGTTGTATCTCACATTGAAAATGTAAAATAGGGTTGAGTTCCTGACAGCAATTGAGTTGGTAAGTAGAAGATATTAAGTTAAAATGCTCAGCAGCTATTTGCCGCTGTTTAATTCCTCCTCCTAGACTAGGCAGTCCAAATAACAGAGAATTACTAATGATATTATGTATTCTTGGTAAAAATCATCAAGACAGAGGAGAGAAAAAAAATTGTATTTAAGGGCTTTTTAATCCCTTCTTTTAGGATGCAGGTGGTTGTCAAGTGAGATTCCCTGAGTTTCAAAAAGCTGAAGTGAAAAAAAAATAAATGAGAAAACGTAAAGCAAAATTTGATAGGAATGGTTGGACTTGATGATCCGGTGGGTCTCTTCCAACCTGGTTGTTCTATGATTCTATGAAAATAAAGGGCTTGCGTTTGGATTTGTGCAGAGTCCTGCTCCGAGAGCTTTCGGGATGGCTTTGCAGGGACTGTGCTTACAGTTCTGGCACCTTTGATCCCTTTGGTAACAAGCCCTTGGCCATTTTTCATCTCGCGCACAGCCACTCGCCCTAACCCTGTGATGCCACACGCACTTGAAACGAAACGCTGCACTCCACAGACGCTCCTGGGCTTTTTACCACTTCCAAACCAAACCGAAACGAGTCCAATTGCTTACAGAGCGTCAAGGTCTAGGTGGCATCGGAATTACCAATGGAATATGAAACAATTTCCCAAACCACTGTTCAATGGCACTGAATTGAACTAGAACGGGCTTTACATTTCTTACAATAACAATTAAGGTTTTATGAGGAACGGCTGAGAGCTGAGGGTGTTCAGCCTGGAGAAGAGGAGGCTGAGGGGAGACCTCATTGCTCTCTACAACTACCTGAAGGAGGTTGTGGAGAGGAGGGAGCTGGGCTCTTCTCCCAGGGGACAGGGGACAGGACGAGAGGGAATGGCCTCAAGCTCCACCAGGGGAGATTTAGGCTAGAGATTAGGAAAAAAATTTTCACAGGAAGGGTCATTGGGCAGTGTCAGAGGCTGCCCAGGGAGGGGGTTGATTCACCTTCCCTGGAGGGGTTTAAGGGACGGGTGGACAAGGTGCTGAGGGACATGGGTTAGTGTTTGATAGGAATGGTTGGACTCGATGATCCGGTGGGTCTCTTCCAACCTGGTTGTTCTATGACTCTATTATTCTATGATCAATAATAAACAAGCTGGAACATACAAAAGCCTTAGGAAAAAAAAAGTGTTGATCAAGTGGAATCATTAAAAAATAGAAACTAGAATCCGAAACTCCCCCTCCCCAACCCTCTTCCTGTTATTTTTTTGCCTTTTATATCTGTGAAGAAATCAAACTTACCAAGCAGACCCGTCCCCAGTAGAGGGTTAAGTAGCTGTGGCACCACAGAGTTATTGTTGAGTTTAGCTGGACCAGAGGCACTCCCAGCATTATTAGAAATGTTCAGCAATGTTTCTGCCATTGACACCACTGCGGTCCCACCACCCAGGGTGGAGACAGACAGTGCTGCCACTGCTGATGATGTAGTGGTTGTGGTAGTGGTGGCCTGGGAGGAGGTGGCTATGGAAACCTCTGGATGGTTAGCGGCGCCGCCCGATGCCGAGTTGAGGACACCTCCCACCAGCTGGGGGTTCAAGGCCATTAATGCTGAGGCCCCAGAGACGGCGGGGAGGAGCAGGGGGTTAGAAGTAGTGTCAGCGCCCGAAAAGCCTGGCATGGGGTTGCCCAGGGGGTTGGTTAGGAGGGTTTCCACCCTGCCGCCTTCGGACTGAGCGCTCGGCAAATGGTCAGGCGGGGCCGGCATCTGCGTGACCGAGGGCAAAGGGTTATTTTGCTGCTGCAACAAATCTGAGATGGTCAGATTGAAAGATGGCAGGGGAAGCATGGCAGCGGCTTGGGCTTGGTTCTGAAGGAGGGTCGCTAGAAGCTGAAAATGAACAGGCTGTAATACCTGCCCGTCCACGTCACCGGAGAGAAAAGCTAAAGCAGCGTTTACATTCGGGTTGAGAAAACCTAAAGGGTTGAGGTTGACCTCAGACTTGCCTTCTCCTGCTGAAGGCTGGAGGATATTTAATAGATTCTGGTTTAGGAGATGTTGCTGATTCACTGGCAAAGAGAGAGGAAGAGAATTGAGGAGGTTTTGATTCAAAGAATGCGGAAGATTGTTGTTTGAAGAGCTGTTCGGCGGAAAATGAAGCGAGTGTTCGTGGCCAGCGAAAGGGAAGTCGTTGCCCATGGGCAGCTGGCTCTGAAGCGGGTTTCCGGCTGCAGTAGTGACTATAACACCGTCTTGAAGCACGGACGTCGTCTTTGTGATGGCGGGTTGGCTGGTGCCGGCTATGGCTATTGACGCTGACGATCCCGAACCCCCTGCAACGCAGAAGAGAACAATTAACACGACACTGCCTGCCGGGAGACGATCATTGACGTTATAACACAATGAGACAGAGCCTGGAGAAGAGGAGGCTGAGGGGAGACCTCATCACTGCCTACAGCTGCCTGGAAGGAGCTTGTGGTGAGGAGGGCGTTGGGCTCTTCTACCATGTGACAAGTGATGGGATGAGGGGAAACGGCCTCGAGTTGCACCAGGGCAGGTTCTGACTGGACATCAGGAAAAACTTCTTCATGGAAGGGATTCTCAGGCACCGGCTGAGGTGGCGCAGGGAGGTGGTGGAGTCCCCATCCCTGGAGGGGTTTCAAAGATGGGTGGAAAGAGGTGCTCAGGGATACGATTTAGTAGTGGACAGGTAAGGTCGGACTTGATCATCTCAAAGGTCATTTCCAACCAAACAATTCCATGATTCTAATCCAAACCAATGATGTTTGATACCCATGTACATGAAAACAAACGTTTTGAGCATCCACACTTCAGTACTTTTAAAACATGAATGAATCTGCCGTCAGCTACGTGCTGCGTCACAGCTATTGGGGATCATTTAACCATACACTCGTATTTCCCTTAACATTTCTTTGAGTGAGGACATGACAGCATCTCATTAATCACATGTTTTGATTAGCACAAACCTAAAAGTAACCGTAAATTAACAATAGTTAGTTGTGGATCATTATGAAATGAACCACTAGGAAGAAGGATCAGTGGGAGACGTGAATGCTGCTGGGTGAACGAGCCAGTGTACATGATCTAAATGTAGATGCAGACCTTACGCTCCTCTATTTCCAGCTCAGTTCCATCAATGGGGTCTTGGAGAGTTATTATTTAAAGTGTTATTTTGGATTTCTGAAGAAAAAATGGAACAATAATGACCACATGTCATGATGACGCTTAGAATAAACCCTAATGAGCAACATACAGGACGTTAGCAGGAAAAAACCCCAACAATTGATAGAGAAAATGATGTAAATTGGGGTGGTCCAGTCATATCCGTCACCTGGCATGAAAAGGAATATTGTCCGGGTAGGGGATTACATGGAAAAAGAGGGAAAATGATAAAGATTTTTGGGATATTTTTATATCCCTGTACAAAATCTGAAGTATAAGACGTATTATTGGTCGTCTTTTTCTTAAGGCAGAGTCTTGAATTGACAGTGGCCGCGCACAAAAGCCACGTGAGAGGAGACTCGGAGAATTAAAGCCAGGGAAATTGCTTAAAACACGCCTTTCTGCTTCAGTCAGAGTGATTCACCGCAGAACATTTCAGTATTGAAACGAGATGCTGCTTGTATAAAAAACTGCATCATTATAAATGAAGGTGATTGTGGGTTCGATGCAATAAAATCATTCTCTGTTCTCAGCCTCCCTGCAAATCCAACTCGCAGGAGAGACACCAGAAGGTATCAGTTATCAGAAGGTATCAATTATCAGAAAGAATCAATTATCAGATAGAATCAATTATCAGAAAGAATCAATTATCAGAAAGAATCAATTATCATTTTTCTAAACAAACGCTGCTTGAAAAGACAGCTTTGAAAGGCAACCACACTGCTAAGTGCTAAGAACTGAATCAAATCTTGACATCATTTGTGATTTAAAATATCATTTTTTAATAACTGTACAGTTATGACAACTCAAAAAGGTAGAAAACTAATAGAGGAGATGAGGCTCTGCATGGGATACGGGAGAGGAAAGATCATCCCCTTCTCTTGCAGGTGCCACCATCACATTTCAGACCAAGAATTAAATGATAAATGAACAAAAGAGACTAAGACTGAACCACGATCACAAAGCAGAGAATCTCCTGCCTCTGCTGTGATGCACAATACGTTCACGGAGCAATAAGAGGGGATTCATGACAAGTAGATTCCTCTAGGAAGCAGTTTGGGACAAAAAAACCCAGATAAACACTTGAGGAACAAAAACCCAACCGTGCCTTGGAAGCAGATGTCCCGTTGGACTCCCTCCCACAGTGCAGTTTGGAAGGTTTCAGATTAGACATGAAGAGCAAATCCAATTCCAAATCATAGACACCTTCCTATGAAGCCAACGGAAAGCTGGGAGTAAGACGAGTTGCTCAGGAACTACTCAAACCTTGCTCAGCCTGGAGAAGGGAAGGCTCCAGGGAGACCTCAGAGCAGCTTCCAGGGAGGAAAGGGGCTCCAGGAAAGCTGGGGAGGGGCTTTGTACAAGGGCCTGGAGTGATAGGATGAGGGAGAATGGCTTTAAATTGGAAGAGGGAAGACTTAGATTAGACATGAGGAGATAATTCTTCACTGTGAGGATGAGGAGGCCCTGGCCCAGGCTGCCCAGAGCAGAGGTGGCTGCCCCATCCCTGGAGGGGTTCAAGGCCAGGTTGGATGGGGCTTGGAGCCCCTGATCCAGTGGGAGGTGTCCCTGGGGTGGCACTGGAGGGGCTTGGAAGTCCCTTCCAACCTAACCCATTCCTAAATTCCACGAGTTCTGACAGTGAGCCAGCTCACCCAAACTTTAAATCAGTCGTTACTACGGAATCCAGGCTCTGAGGTGACAGTTGGGAGACTTTTGATGAGAAACTTGAGTAGGAGTTGAAAGCAAAAAGGAAATGGCAAGTTTCACTCCAAGTTTCATAAAACCACGGTATTTTGAACCTTTGAACACCAAGGCCTCCTGTGCGTTAGCTCAGGAAACAACAGCCCTTAATAACCAGAAGGTCTTAAAAGGAGAATGAAAAAAAGATGAAGGAGTTGGACTAAAAGCCATAAAAGCCTGAGACAAACGCCGCCTTCCAGCTCCTGCAGACAGAGGCGTCTGCCAGAAGGCCTGCCAGTTGTTGAGAAAAAGGATCTCGTCTTCGTAACAGAGTGAGAAGCAGAAATACCCAGAACGCTGCAGAAGCAGACGTGTTGTTCTCTGAGCGGGTCAAATAAGTGTTTGGGGAGTAAATAAATGGACGTCGAATAGGATGCACAGCTTTAAAATTATGACTTTGTGGGCTAGAGGGTTTGATTTATGAGCATTTTTATTTTGTTTGTTTCTTTTGAAAGGGTTTTCCTGCATGGTTTTTATCTGTGTTCCTATTTTTAAAGTACTACTTGACAGGTGTTCTTAAGCAAATGCAATAAATTAATGAGTATTGGAATCATGAGGCTGGAAAAGACCTTAGAGATCATCAACTCCAACCATACCTGTACCTGTCCACTACTAAACCATCCCTCTAGCACATCATTTACCTGCCTATTAACCCCTCCTGGGACGGTGTCTCCACCACCTCCCTGCGCAGCCTCTGCCAGGGCCTGAGAGTCCTTTCTATGAAGAAGTTTTTCCTGAACCTAAACGTTCCCTGGTGCAGCTCGAGGTCATTCCCTCTTGTCCTATCGCTTGGGAGAGAAGACTGAGGTTTTTCTTATAGTGAGGGGCCCAAAACTGAACCCAGGATTCGAGATGCAGCCTCACCAGGGCCGAGGACAGTGGGAGAACCACTTCTCTGGTCCTGCTGGCCACACCGTCTCTGCTGTGAGCCAAGATGCTGTTGGCCTTCTGGCCACTGGAGCATACTGTTGACTCATGTTCAGTTGGCTTTTGACCAATACCTCCAGATCTTAGTGTTTGTCTTTGAGAAGATTCACTCTCCCTGTTCACTTAAAATGAATCATAGAATCATAGAATCACCAGGTTGGAAGAGATCCATTGGATCATCGAGTCCGACCAATGAAGAAATTAGGGTGGAAGATAGTTATTATTGATATCTGAGCATCCTCCTACCATGATAGGACAGGAACACACATGGACACAAACGCTTCTGGGATGGTAGAACACATGGATCTGAACTTGTGCACTCCTGCCCTTGGGGCACAACAACCCTGAGCAGCTCCAGACTGGGAGAAGCCTGGCTGGAAAGTGCCTGGAGGAGAAGGCCCTGGGGGGGGTTAGTTGACAGCGACTGACCATGAGCCAGCAGTGGCCCAGGTGGCCAAGAAGGCCAATGGCATCTTGGCTTGGATCAGACACGCTGNCTTCCCTGGAGGGGTTTAAGGGACGGGTGGATGAGGTGCTGAGGGACATGGGTTAGTGTTTGATAGGAATGGTTGGACTCAATGATCCGGTGGGTCTCTTCCAACCTGGTTGTTCTACGATTCTATGAACTGTTTTGAGTCCTGGTTTTGGAACAGTTCTAAGGTTTGAACCCTAGGAAGACTGGCAGAACAAGCTGCCAGGGCTGTCCTTGCAAAGAGAGGCTGGAGCATGAGCTACTGATTTCAAACTAAACAAGAGGAAAGAGCCCAAACCTCCAGTTCTGCAGCAGAATTGTGGCTGCATAAAAATAAACAGGGACAGCAGTGACCTCACAGACTGCGGGTAGCGCTCAGCTTCCCTATGAACCAGACAACTCAAACTGAGAAGAAATCATTGTGGTCCTCAGATGCTAAAGGTATTTCTACCCAATCAAAGTACATCGACTATCTATGTATTTTCCTAAAGAACTCCAGTTAAAGGCATCAATTAGAAAACGATAATGCAGATAATATTTTACACGGCATCTTTCTACAAGAAACCACTGGTTACACTCTCTAATACTTCAATAGTCTCAATACGGTTGGACTTGATGATCCTGTGGGTCTTTTCCAACCTAGTGATTCTGTGATATTTCAGTATTTCAACAGTGAATTCATGAAATTTGTAGAAGAAAACTCATCCCTAAAATAGGTCATTTAAGCATTTAGGAATCTAAAAGTGCAGGGTTTGCTCGTTAGCCAGTAACACCTAAACGACTGTAACAGCTGAGAGCAAATAAACGTTAGATACGGTTTTCTCAATTCTGACTTTTCTGCATATTTAATAAGAATGTAGCTGTCTTTTTTTTATATTTGACATTTTCTTTATTGCTTTTTTAAAAATTTAGAATGTTTCAAGTTTTTGAAACCTTGGCCAGACACACCCATTTAACTCCTCGATGACCATGGAGCTTCTTGCTAAACCTTCCACCACCTCCACCCTCCCCAAGGGTAAAAGGCAGCAGCTCCTCTGCACAATCCATTCCAAAAGATCCTGTGAGAGCAGAGAAAGTTTCTCTGCACACCTTAATCTGAGATGAAGAAGGCGTGAAAGCACAGACGATCACTTTGGTATCAAGCTACGTCTCAAACTGTGCAACTTCCACTGCAGAAGGTCTCCGACCCATGCTCAGGTCCCCTAGAAGCTACTGCAGCACCAACATGAACTAAGAATTACATAGATACATCAGTGGCTGTTGTTAAATTAGTGATTTTGAGAGGCTCAGCTTTCACAGAAGTAATAATTGCTGATGGGAATGATATGACCTCATATTCCTTATAAATATGAGACAACATCTTCTTGCTTTAACCGCGTATTCCATCACTTCCCTATCAACTCGGAGCCAAGAGCCATACATTTTTACAACTATATTCTCCATTTTCTTTTTGGAATGGAAATGCTTACGATATTTATCTGGTACTGCATTTATTACAGCGCTTTCAATTCCGAAGAAGCTGTAATTCAGCAGTTAACCGCAAACTCCTGTCAGCTGCTTTACTTATCGAGATGCCGCACTCCCTTGAGACAACAGAGGGACCACCGACAACGGACCAATAAATAAAGCATCCTCCTCAGCCCAGCAGAACCAGTTAAAACCATGAGTTACTCTCATATACAAGACTCCTTCCACACTGAATGTGCCCCCCTGTCAAACAGATTTAACTGCCGACCCACAATTACCATGGTTAACTGAAAGAGTTACCAGCAAATTCAAATTCTAAGACACAAAAACTCACAAGAACATCTCAAGCTGTCCAGAGAGCAATGAAGCTGGGGAAGGGGCTGGAGAACGGGCCTGATGAGGAACAGCTGAGAGAGCTGGGGGTGTTTATCCTGGAGAAGGAGGCTGAGGGGAGACCTCATTGCTCTCTGCAACTACCCGAGAGGAGGTNGAGGCTGCCCAGGGAGGGGTTTGACTCAGCTTCCCTGGAGGGGTTTAAGGTGCGGGTGGACGAGGTGCTGAGGGACATGGGTTAGTGATTGATGGGAATGGTTGGACTCGATGATCCGGTGGGTCTCTTCCAACCTGGTTATTCTATGATTTGTCTCAGGGGTGATGCCACTTTGATTCACAAACTGGGTCCGACAGAGCCCGACGGGTCCCCAAGAGCAGGGAATTCCCAGCGTAGCTGACACACGCTCTGAACCAAGTTCCACGGCAAGGCTGAAGGATGCAGTGGCCGTGCTGAGGGTGGCGTAACCACACGCCTCTCCCAAAGCACAAGCCCTGGGACACGCGAGAAGCAGGACACGATCCCACCACCGCCCTTGACACACCAGCACTAAGTTCACATCATCTCTGACCTCTCCAAAACCCAACCCACATAACACCACGTAGCTATAAATAAACCCGTCCTATGTTTCCTTTTCCCACTTTTACTAAAATTAGAGGCTTACTCATTGCAGCTCCCTGTGCGAAACCGCTGACTGGATTAGGAATCTGCCCAACCTCTGCTTAAGTTTCTCTGATTCGTGAGCGCTTGCTGACTCTAAACATTCACAGACAGAGCTAATTTGAAAAGAAACATCTATCCCAAGTCCAAATTCTTCCTCTATTGTAAATCTCACCAAGTGTGTTCACACTGACTGGATAGAAGAGACCCATTGGATCATCGAGTCCAACCATTCCCATCAATCACTAACCCATGTCCCTCAGCACCTCGTCCACCCGGCCCTTAAACCCCTCCAGGGAAGATGAATCAACCCCCTCCCTGGGCAGCCTCTGACACTGCCCAATGACCCTTTCTGGGAAAAATTTATTCCTAATGTCCAGCCTGACCCTCCCCTGGTGGAGCTTGAGGTCATTCCCTCTCATCCTGTCCCCTGTCCCTTGGGAGAAGAGCCCAGCTCCCTCCTCTCCACAACCTCCTCTCAGGGAGTTGCAGAGAGCAATGAGGTCTCCCCTCAGCCTCCTCTTCTCCACGATAAACACCCCCAGCTCCCTCAGCCGTTCCTCATCAGGCCTGTGTTAATTAAGTTCTACTTGATGCGATGGTTGATGCCTACAAAGTCAGTAACTCATTAACATTCAGAGAACGAGAGTGGTTTTGTGCATAAACCTTCTGCTAAGAGTTAAACAGAGCAACTAAATGAGAAGATGTATTTCAGTAGCAGAGTAGGGAGCAGACTTGACCACACATCTCTCATCCTTGGAAATCTTATTCTTCATGAAGAAAGTTTCCTGCATTCTTGTAGGAAGTGTCCCTGCCCATAGGAGAGGGGTTGGAACTGGATGGGCTTTAAGGTCCCTTCCAACTCAAACTATTCTATGACTCTTCACAGCTCTCACTTGATTAAGAATCATTTTTTTAAAGCCTAAATAGGGTAGAATGTTGAAAAGTTGAAGTGATTCCTCATCATTTCGCACACAATCCTCCTCTGCCTCGGAGAAAAGTCCATCTGTATGTTTCTATGAACTCTAACCCCCAAATCAATACAACCTTTCAGCCGACTTTATAATCAGAAGAGTAGCTGGTTGGCATCCTGCTTAGGCGTTATTGAAGTTTAATAACGAGCTTTCCTCAGACATCATAAGGCTCATGAAGGATGCCAGCCAGACGCTCTTCTGAATTTAAAAGCAAGAAGTTCTAATGATTTTGTAATTCCATGATACATAAAAGTAACTCTAGTGAGTAGATGCAGAGTCTCATGGACCAGAAAATTCCACTTTTAGTGTGACGTGTTCTAATACATAGAGGGTGGGGAGATGCTGACTGAGGTTGCCCAGAGCAGGGGTGGCTGCCCCATCCCTGGAGGGGTTCAAGGCCAGGTTGGATGGGGCTTGGAGCCCCTGATCCAGCGGGAGGTGTCCCTGCCCATGGCAGGAGTGGCACTGATGGGCTCTGAGGTCCCTTCCAACACCAACCATTCCATGGTTCTATGAACAGTCCATACAGATCCACTGCTGGCTGCTCCTGTAAGCCACTGTTACCAAACGGTGTTTGCAACTCCAATATTCAAGAACTGAGGGGCTGAAATAATTAATGAAAATTAATTGAGCATAGCTCTTTTTCAATGGCTCAACCTGGGAAAACTCCAAAAGCTTCCCACGGCGGAAATCAAAATTTTCATTTCTGCATTTACGTTTAATTCCATCACACTCAGGCTGAAAATCACCTGGACACTAAAGGCATTGCCGACAGAAGAAGAAAACAAAAGCTGAACCAACAAAAACTTGGTCCATGTGGTTAAAATATAATTAAAAGCTCCGACAATATCCAGCTATGCAGCCGTGGTGCTTCTCGGTGCTTTTTCTCCCAGGAACTATTTTCTGCTGAGAATCTATTCCAAATGCTGGAACAGGAACGGAAAACGGAATTAGCAATTCAAATACTCAAAACCAAAGGGAAATAAAACCCTCAAAGACAAATATGAAACCAAGAGTTTCCTCTTGGAAATGAGAAGATGAAGACATCTCGCTCAGCTCAACTGCTCTTGGAGACGTGGTTTCCTTGATGTGTTTGATGCTGCTTGGCTCCATCCACCAGCTGACAACCCCTTCGTGTCTCTGTGCGGAACCACTCACCAATCCTTCTGGTTGGCTTTGTCAGCACCACTGAACGCAGACTGGTGACTGACTTCTGGTTTTAAGGTTACTGTTATCTTCGGCTACGAAGATACCTGAGGGTTGGAGCAGCTCCTGTGTGAGGACAAGGCTGAGAGAGTTGGGGTTGTTCAGCCTGGAGAGAAGGCTCCAAGGAGACCTCAGAGCAGCTTCCAGTGCTGAAAGGGGCTCCAGGAAAGGTGGGGAGGGACTTTCTCCAAGGGCCTGGAGTGACAGGACGAGGGGGAATGACTCTAAATTGGAAGGGGGAGGATTTAGATTGGGTATTAGGAAGAAATTCTCCACAATGACGGTGGGGAGGCCCTAGTCCAGGCTGCCCAGAGCAGGGGTGGCTGCCCCATCCCTGGAGGGGTTCAAGGGCAGGTTGGATGGGGCTTGGAGCCCCTGATCCAGTGGGAGGTGTCCCTGCCCATGGCAGGGGTGGAACTGGGTGGGCTTTGAAGGTCCTTCCAGCCCAAACCATTCTAGGATTCTGCGATTCACCCGTGTTCCACAGCAAGAACGCTTCCATCCTCCTGCAAATACAACCGACTGCTCCTATCTGGACGTTCTCAGCTACGGGTGAGACTGAAATCTCACTCCTGGAGCCCCCGCGCTGCTGTGATGACTCAGGCAGGGGCTGGGGGAAGGTTTATGCGACGTTTTAAAATCTCGTCCCAGGAATAACACAAAGATAGCATAAATTTCATCTTAAAGAAGAAAATGAGAGCTCTCGTGGCTTCCAGTCATCGTAGATATTAATTAAATAATTAAATGCAGGCTGTGTGTTCTTGCAAGCATCGAAATGAAAGAAACAAACTCCCCTACACTAGAGACGAACAGACACATTCAAACCTTTCCTTGCTTAGATAGAACTCCTGCTTATCACTTAGATAAGGTGAAAAAAAGCCAGTTTAAAGCTGAATAATCCTATTGCTACGATTCTATCCATCGTCTGCAGGGTATCAGGAACACTGTTGTGTGCAAACACCACAGCAGAAGTTCCTGGGGGGCATCAGATACTGATTTTAACTCCTATATCCACGACAACTTAACTGGCTGTCGCTGTCGAAATTTTGCTTCACGAGGCTTTGACACACACAGAGGTTTGCTCTGTTGCATTTGTCTTCTCAGGGAGGAACTCGGCTCTATCAGTGACAAGTGGGGTTCCCCAGGGCTCAGTGCTGGGTCCAGCCCTGTACAATGTCTTCATCAATGACCTGGATGAAGGCATCGAGTGCTCCCTGAGCAAGTTTGCAGATGACACTAAGCTGGGTGGAAGTGTGGATCTGCTGGAGGGTCGGGAGGCTCCGAAGGGATCTGAACAGGCTGGATCCATGGGCTGAGACCAATGGGATGAGGGTTAACAAGGCCAAATGGTGAGTCCTGCACTTGGGGCACAACAACCCTGAGCAGCTCCAGACT
>WAAB01020662.1:0-10459 GCA_013389865.1 Piaya cayana | reverse complement strand
GGCTGCCCAGGGAGGGGGTTGAGTCCCCTTCCCTGGAGGGGTTTAAGGGACGGGTAGATGAGGTCCTTAGGGACATGGGTTAGTGTTTGATAAAAATGGTTGAACTCAATGATCCGATGGGTCTCTTCCAACCTGGTGATTCTATGATTCTATGATTAACTAACACTGAAGGAGGACGAGCAGTGCCACTGACAGTGGCAAGCGGCCCCAGCCACTACAAAGGCACACAGCACACAGCTGGGTGATGGGATGGAGCACGAAAAAGAAGATCCTGCACGGGGATGACCCTGGATTCTCCTTCGAAGCCCACTCTGAGCAATATTTGATAGGAATAGTTGGACTTGGTGATCCGGCGGGTCTCTTCCAACCAGGTGATTCTATGATACCCAACATAAAACCTGCGATAATCGGTTCCAGACTGAATTTCACGCAGGAATCTTGAACCTTCTCAATGCTTCCCCCACACGGGTGAATTCCTACTGCTCACTTCTTGATGGTCACCGCAGGTTCACCAGGCTCTCATCTCCCAGAACATCCCATCTCTTCTGTTCCCCGAAGGGCAGGTTAATGCAGTCCAGTGGCTGCAACAACTTCACAGCTTTCTCCAGCCAGGTGGACAGGGACAGTTCTGAGGAAGCCACTCACCCCGCTGCTCCCCTCTCGACTCAGCAAAGGTAGAAAGCCAAGGGGTTCCTGCTAAACCGACTTTGTAGTGTGCTTAGTGGGACAGGGAAGCAAGCTCCTGCGGCAAAGGCAGAACCTTTGTTCTGCTCGGAAGGGAGTACAAAGTCTCGGAAGAGGCAGCCTCGATCAGGAAACGCTCCTCTTTGTCAGCATGACAAGGCAAAACAGCCGTGCGAGGATTAATCGCTGCCTGCTTGCGACACAAAGCACCAACAGAGCTAAGGAAATAACATGGCTTTTTTCCCGAAGAATGGCAAGAAACCCTTAAAAGTCACCAGAAACTCTGAGCAGTGTAACAGTAGAAAATGATTCCGATATCAGGTAGTTTTTACGTAATTCCAATCTGTATTTTAAAGAATAAAACCTGAAGGATGTTGAGGCTCTGGAGCGAGTCCAGAGAAGAGCAACGAAGCTGGGGAAGGGGCTGGAGAACAGGCCTGATGAGGAATGGCTGAGAGAGCTGGGGGTGTTTATCGTGGAGAAGAGGAGGCTGAGGGGAGACCTCATTGCTCTCTACAACTACCTGAGAGGAGGTTGTGGAGAGGAGGGAGCTGGNGGCCTCAAGCTCCACCAGGGAAGATTTAGGCTGGACATTAGCAAAAAATTCTTTAAGGAAAGGGTCATTGGGCAGTGGCAGAGGCTGCCCAGGGAGGGGGTTGAGTCACCTTCCCTGGAGGGGTTTAAGGGACGGGTGGACAAGGTGCTGAGGGACATGGGTTAGTGTTTTAATAGGAATGGTTGGACTCGATGATCCGGTGGGTCTCTTCCAACCTGGTTGTTCTAAGATTCTGTGATTCTCTCTCAGAGGAAGCTGAGGAACACGTATCAGGCTCTTTCTTGGGTTCCTAAGAGACCACTCACAGATCCCAGCCACTAGATCTGACCTGGGGTTTAGCTGGGATCCAACACGCCCTTCGGCAGCAAACCGAGCCAAAAGGCTGAAATGGCAAATGAAAAGTTTTCTTTGTGCTTAAGAAACTAAGCCAGACTCATCTTTCAAAACTCCTCACTCTGTTCAACCAGCAGTAGTTGAAGGACAGAAACATTTCAGAGGAGGAATTTTTTTACGGAAAGGGTCATTAGGCAGTGGAATATGCTGCCCAGGGAGGGGGTTGATTCGCTTTCCCTGGAGGGGTTTAAGGGATGGGTGGACGAGGTGCTGAGGGACATGGGTTAGTGACTGATGGGAATGGTTGGACTCAATGATCCGGTGGGTCTCTTCCAACCTGGTGATTCTATGATTCTATGATTCTACCTGCCACCAGCACCGAGGCAGCACCAGCAGGAGCCCTGTCTCCTCTCCACGTCTTCACTGGTGGATCCACAAGGAAATCTGGCTACGCTCTTCTAACTAAATATAGTTTATTCAACCATTTAATTACCAGCTTAGAAAAATTATCACGATAACGACAAGCACAGACCTGGCATTCCATCCCTGAGCAGGGTTCTTCTGCGAACTCTGCTCCTCCTGCTATCAGCTCCCATCTCTGATAACATTGACTCTTTAATTTGAGCAGTAAAGAACACAGAAATAGCCTGGACATAGGTTTCTGTGCTAGCCGCAGCGTTCTGGGGATGAAGGAGCAGGGCACGCTGGAAAAATACCCCCGTTTATTTGGGAAAGTGACAAAAGCTGAAGTCTGGGTATGAGTTTTCTTTGTGCAGAGTGTGGGGAAGTGAATGAAAACAAGAATTGTCAAAGGAAGGAGAACAAGATGGTTTGGTTCAGGAAAAGGGAGATACAGCTCAGCCTGCTGCTGCTAGTTCTGGTTCTGGGCATCAGCATCAACCTTTTGTACTGGAAAACTCAACATTAAGAAGTAGATAGTTAAAAGGAGCCCACTTAAACGTAGTCACCATCTATCTCTGAGCAGCCAAGCGTAGGGCTATCCCTTCAGAAGGAAACCTACCTGCTTCAGGACTTGTCTGATTACAGCTGCTAACGATGCTGTTTGGTATCACCGGTGTGGAGGAGGCCTGGATTCTCGCCTGCGGAGGGGTCGGATGCAATGAGTTTCCTAACGCCATCCCCGCCTGCCCGAGCATCCCGCAGTTCCCGCTAGCCTGCATCTGATTGATTAAACCCGCCAGATGGTTGGCGGTGCTGGGGCTGGTACCGTGGGCAAAGTTAGTGTTTGTGTTCTGGCAGTGCCCCGCGTCCCCTCGCAGGGGTAAGCTCTGCGCCAGCGAGTTCTGGAGGCCGCCAGAGCTCATCCCGGGCTCTGCGAAATGCAGCTGGTTCCCAGAGCAAGGCAGAGCAGCGCTGGAGCTCCCACAGCTGGTGGTACTATTGCTGCTCGGGTGAGAGCTCTGACAACTCATGGACTGAAGGAGTTGGGACATAGAACTGATGGGGAAGGAGCTTGGATTTTGCTTTCTTATCAAATCCGATCCGGCTTTGGAGACTCCAGAAGTGTCCAGGTGAGACTGTCTCAGCAAACTCAACACCGTGGTGGTGGGCTGCTTTCTCTTCCGCAGCGCCTCTTTTTGCTGAGACATTAACTTATCTCTCAGCGCCGCTCGGCCGCTCTGTCCTTCGGTGGTCGGAAGGAGCACGTTGGCGGCGGGAGGGAACATGGTATTTAAAGTGCTGTGTCCTTCGTTGCTGCCACCGCTGGCAACAGGTCCAGAATTGCTACTGCTGCTGCTGCTGTTGTTACCAGCAAGTTTGTTTTGATTTGCTAGCTGTGCTTTGGCTGCTGCTGAGAGTAAACTGCTCGCTGGGAAAGAGGCAGCGTTGTGCTGGTTCAAGATCTGATTTAAAGGCATTCCCAGCAAACCAGGCTGACTCTTGGCGGAACCGCTTCCAGCCGATGCAGTGGGAAAAACTGCATTGTTTGGAGGATTTAATACGTTACTCATTCCAGCAATTAATGGGTTGGGGATGTCCTTGTATTGATTAAGTCCATCGTGCTTGGTGGAAGGGCTGGATGGCATTGACGGTCTCGGCGACCCTATCGTTGACCTCGGGGACCTGGGAGGGACTTTAATACCGCTACAGGACGACTGAGGTCCTACCGGAGGCAGCAGGAAATTCCCATGATCCGATGACGTGGAAGAAGAACGCGATCTTTGGGGAGAAGCCTCGATCCGTCCCATCCCGGATCCCATCATGTGAACCGGGGACGTCACTGGTGAGGGAGAGAGGGAGGTGGAAGCCGAATGCTGGACTCTCTGGACATGAGTCCCGTGGTTCATGTGCCCGGGTTTTACGGTTGGCAAGGGGAGGTTACTCGGCAAAGGGACGACAGCAGGAGGCATGCTTACATTCATCACGGGTACCTGAGAGTGGACGTTCGAGTGAAAAGTCGTGGGGTTAATGATAACGGGGTTCTGATTGGAGGGTTTGCTGGGAATAGGGTCAAGTATGCCGAGCGGATCCTTTTCCGATGTTAATGGCTTTTTCTGAAGGGCACAAGAGGGCGGGGGAGGAGGCGGGGGAGGACCCTGGGGCGGTTTGTGGTGGAACATCGCTCGCGGGATTTCCATACCGGTGGAAAAATTACACATGGGCTTTTTCATCACTGGGCTTTTTGTGGTCAGGGTCGGGGAGAGAGGTATATTAGTCCTTCCAGCCATTGCGCAGGACGACTGTATGGGAGAACCGTGTAGCATAACCGACGGCGGAGACAGGGGCGTCCGGTTCATGTGAATGGGACTAGAATTGGGCGCCCCGTGAAAACCGGGATTGTTCCTCGTGAAGACATCAGGGCTCCCGAGCGGGTCAGTCCTGGGAGAGATCGAGCCGTCTCCGTATATCTGCGATCCCGATGAAGCTGGGCTGGGCATCCCGCCGTGGCTGCCGCGATACGGAGACTTCTGTCCGAGCTCGTTACTCCCCAGTCTCTGCCTGGGATAGACAGAATGAAGTTCTTGTTGCTGGCTTCCAGCCATATCTTGCACGTAAAGCCTGCCCATGGCGTTAGATGGTCCTATCATCAGCTTGAAGGGAGTCTTACATTCCGGCATCACAGAATTTGTAATTCCTTCATGCGATTTAGTCCTCATCGATCTTGGAGTCGCTGCTCGAGTAGGAACCACCGGAGTTGCACCTGGTGTTAAAAACACGACAGTTAATGCTTTGAAATCCAGTATCGCACGTGCCAGTGTAAAACTACCCTGGGTGAAAATATTAATAAAACCTAGAAAGCTTGTGTCTAAACAGAAAAAAACACCTAAATCAACAAGTAGCTGGTGGAAGGGTGCACACCACCCCACTACATGGTGCTGTTGCACAGACTTTAACTCCACATCCCATATAAAGACTGCAAAACCACAGCCAGTGGTCGTGTTTCTGAACTTTCAAGCATGTTTGGTCCCTACACAGACTTATTTTAGCACGGTTCTTCTGAGACATCAATTCCTAAAAGGTCTTTCCTCCCTGCCTTTGGTCTTTTCACTCTAAGCGTCCTGCTCCAGCCTCTCCAGCATCACTGCTCTGGCTACAGCTGGAAGGGCTGCGGGAGGAAAAGGAGCCTCTGGCACCATCTATTGAGTGCAGGAGGAACAAAGCCCAGCGAGGGTTTAGGCTAATTTCTCCTCGCCCTACAGTGAGGAAGGTCCTGGATGAGGGTGAGCGGGGAGTCGTGCCACCCGCCTTTGATCCGGATTTCTCATCAGCCATGCGCTGACTTGAAGAGACCGAAGAGATGGCGGCTGTGCCAGGCAGGACGGCAGCTTCTCCAGCTGCTCCGCTTCACTCCTTGGCACCAAGGGGGATGAGTTCCAGCCCTCTGAGTTAATCTCTTCTTTGCTAAAAAGGTGAGGACATACAGTCTACCATGTTCTTATTAATTTACTGAAATAAGGCTTTCCCTGCAGCTTTGCTTGGGGTGAAGATGCTAAATGTAAGGGGCTCTAGCTCTGCTTTTGGGACAAAGGCCCTGGGGATATTTCCACATGCAACCATGCGAACCCCTCTATGACAGAAAAAACTCCTGTAAATTCCAGTTTTGAGGCTCTTCCTACAAGCACGAGACCACCTTCCAGACAGAAAAGTCCCCTAACACCAGTTTGATTTAAAAGGAAGGGTTCGGCCCTGTTTTACTTCAGCAACACCAGCAGCAGCAGCTCCAAGGCTGGTGAACTCTCTACCACCTTTGCTGCTCTGGGAATTTGTGATTCAGCCAGTAAAGGGAAACGAAGGCGCTCCTGGCACGCAGGCTCCGAATCTGCAAACTAAAACATGAGTGTGAGCGACGATCTCGCCTTCAAATGAATCCAGAGGTGCCTTTAACTCGCTCTGCTCACAGGAACCCAGCTCTCTTCTTTCCTTCGGTCACAGGAGACAGATGGCACCGACAATCCTGCCTTCATCCTATTTGCTCAACCAGTGACATCGTGACCGAAGCAAACCACTTACCTTTCCCAAAATACAACCCCAGGCTCATTCAGGGCGCAAAGCTCAAGACTGAGCTGCAAAACCAAAATATGTACGAGCACCCTCACCTTGAAGACCAGGCCGAAGCAAAGAGTCAAACAGAAGTTTGTATAAATAAACATTGCATCTACAAATGCAATTTATCGGGGAATTTTCTACTTCGCTTAGCGTGCAAAACTCTGGTCAACTGAGAAGGATAAAGAAATGTGGCTTGTGGTTTTAATATTTAGCTACTTTTCCCTCTTTATTTTGCTATTTTTTGGAAAAGAGAAATGTACTGAAGCATTAATAATAAAGAGTAAAATAATTAGTAGAATAAAAAAAACTAATAAAGAGTAAAAAAAAAGTAATAAAGCATAAAAAACCATAGAGAAGACACGCAGTTATCTGTGAACTGCACTGTTTTTTAAAAAACCAAACTACACTGCAAAAGAACAATTTAAACCAAGCTTTAAAGTCCTACACAGTGATATGAAAATGCAAGAGCACAAGTATCTTCATATTTGACCTATCGGGAAGTTGTTATTAATTGTTGTAAACTTAAAAGGTTGCAGCCAGGCTGCAGAGGGATAGCAATGAGCCTCGGCTATTACAGCAACTGAGAGGGGCAAAGGATCTTTAGATTATCAAGGATCATTTTCACAGAAAGGGTCACTGGGCACTGCCAGAGGCTGCCCAGGGAGGGGGTTGATTCACCTTCCCTGGAGGGGTTTAAGGGACGGGTGGACGAGGTGCTGAGGGACATGGGTTAGTGATCGATGGGAATGGTTGGACTCGATGATCTGATGGGTCTCTTGCAACCTTGTTGTTCTATGATTCTGTGATTTCCCAGAAGCTGTGTGCATCACAGGTGGAAAGAGCTGAATGCTTGGAGACAACTTTCAGAAAGCAGGGATTGCAGTTTGCCAGGAGAAGAGCCTCNTCCCAGAAGCTGTGTGCATCACAGTTTCTGACCATAAATTTATCAAGCTCCATCTTAAAAATAACTTCACCCCTTACTCCTAACTAGCTGGATCTGTCGGAGTGCTTCAGGATCCTCAGAAAATGCCTCATTTCCAGCTGAGGCTCCTACACAACTCTGGTTTTGTCGCTGTTTCTCTCAGCGCTAACTCCGTCCTCCAGCCTAAGCACCTCTATTTTTTGGGGCTGAGTCTCCCAACGTCTTTACTGACAGCGTTCGTGCCTCCTTCCAGCCACCGCTTTGCTTCAGTTCAGTTTTACTTCAGTGAGAGTAGTGGCAGCGAGCACACCCTGGCACCAGAACGTCTGCCTCAGAGNTTTTGTCGCTGTTTCTCTCAGCGCTAACTCCGTCCTCCAGCCTAAGCACCTCTATTTTTTGGGGCTGAGTCTCCCAACGTCTTTACTGACAGCGTTCGTGCCTCCTTCCAGCCACCGCTTTGCCAGGTGGAAAGAGCTGAATGCTTGGAGACGACTTTCAGAAAGCAGGGATTGCAGTTTGCTAGGAGAAGAGCCTCTGCTTTGCTTCAGTTCAGTTTTATTTCACAGTGAGAGCAGTGATAGCGAGTGCACCCCGGCACAAGAAAATTTGCCTCAGAGTCATAGAACCATAAAACAAGCAGATTGGAAGAGACCCACCAGATCGAGTCCAACCATCCCCACCAATCTCTAAACCATGTCCCTCAGCACCTCATCCATCCACACCTTAAACCCCTCCAGGGAAGGTGAATCAACCCCCTCCCTGGGCAGCCTCTCCCACTGCCCAATCACCCTTTCCTTGAAAAATTTTTAACTAATGTCCAGCCTGCCCCTCCCCTGGTGGAGCTTGAGGCCATTCCCTCTCNAGCCTCAACATCCTTCTTGTGCTGAGGGGCCCACAACTGACCCCAGGATTCGAGGAGCGGTCTCACCAGTGCTGAGTCCAGAGGGAGAAGAACCTCCCTGGCCCTGCTGGTCACACTGTGTCTGATCCAAGCCAAGATGCCATTGGCCTTCTTGGCCACCTGGGCCACTGCTGGTTCATGTTCAGTCACTGTCACCAACACCCCCAGGTCCCTCTCCTCCAGGCAGCTTTCTAGACAGACCCCTCCTAGTCTGGAGCTGCTCAGGGTTGAGTCACATCAATCTGCACCCTCCTGCCATCTGGTACCCCTCACTGGCCTCTTTCATCACCTATTATAGGTCTTCTTTCTCGATAATTTACAGCTAATAGCCTTTTTTCACTGGTCCCCAGGTGAATAACCTTACAATTAACAGGATTTGTTGCTACATCTTTTCTTTCATTCCAGGTCTCAACGATCCCCCAGTTTCCCAACGCGTTTTGATCTTCTTTTTTTTGGTAACACCTGTCAACTTCACTGATTCTATAAATTACCTCAGTTTTTTTTTTTTGTTGTTGATACGCATAATTAAAATGCTAATCCAGGTCGGTCCCCCAAAAATAATCCTTGAGAAATTACAGGGGAGCTCTCCTCTCGCTGCCTATTCTGCCTCGCAGTGCGATTTCCCATTTAGCCCAGGCCTCAGCCCCGTTCTAATCCCTTTCTAATCACTTTATTCTGCTTCTCTAATTTCCCATGTGACAGAATATCAGACATATTACTAGAGTTCCAAAAGACGAGAGCTAATGTATTTTCTTTGTCTAGAACAATCTGATATCTTTTCCGAGGAAATCGCGCTCCTAGGCTGCGACACCCTGCTTTTCGGATTCATTTTCTTTCTACCTGCATCTCTCTGATTATTACCTCTATTTTTTTTCCATTAATCTGTTTACTGTTACACTCACAGATACATAAAATCTAGGTTTTTTTCCCCCAAAATAATTACATATATATAAAATAAGGTAATTGACTGATTCTTCACGACTTTACTCACTTGTTCCCCCACCAGGACTGGTCAGAACTAGCGAAGGATGCGGCGCTTCCATGCTTTTATGAAGTGTGGCCACAGCAATAATTTTCCGTTTATGAATGCATAGCTTGGTGACATCTTCGTCCGCTTTAACATCTTCGGCGGTTCTCTGCTTCACAGCAGCTCCAGGATCAAAATTAAAGACCTGGGAGTGAAAATATCAATGTTTAAATCATGATCACAGGCAGGAAACCCACAAAACACACCCAAACAAGAAATTTGACATGAAATTAAACGTGCGTCTGTTCCTTAGAACTGTCTGACCGCCCTCACACTGCTCAAGAGACAAACCAGAAGTCAGTGCCTTGGTCATATTCTCATGATGACATTGGTGGTTGGTTTCCAATTTCAAAGGAAAATGTTAGAACACCATAAAAACCCAGTAAAATCTTTTCCATGAGGGGAGAAGACTGATTTTTTTAATTTCATGGCAAATCTTTGGGTGCAAACCCCTTATCTCATTTTATATACAGGATCTGAACACAGATTAAGTCACGTAAGTCACGGCTCAGCACATCAGCTGATGTAACCGATAGGGACGACAGCAGAGAGACCCGAACCGATGCTTTTTCTTTAACTTGGGAAGAACAAGAGGAAATTCTAGTCCACACTTGCACGTTCCATCAGTCAGCAAGTAAGTCTTCACCTGCTCCAAGCAGGATAATAAAGACCCACTGGGACTGTAAAGGAACAGAAACAATGAATACGAGCGAGCTGATAGGTCACGGTTTCCATCCACCGCTCTAACAGCTCCCACCAAGAGCGTTTATAACAACACAGCCTAGATTTCATGTTTTGTTTCATAGCTCTTTTGGCTTTTAGTCGAGAACTGAGATGATATCAGCCCCCAAACCAATATTTTAAAGGAATATTTTGAAAAACAAACAGAGCGAGCGCAGAGAAAGGAACGTGACTGAGATGACCGATATTCCCTGTTCACATTACTGCTTGAAAGTCTCAAGCCCTAACAACTCGAAGGTTATTTTCCGNGAAATTAAACGTGCGTCTGTTCCTTAGAACTGTCTGACCGCCCTCACACTGCTCAAGAGACAAACCAGAAGTCAGTGCCTTGGTCATATTCTCATGATGACATTGGTGGTTGGTTTCCAATTTCAAAGGAAAATGTTAGAACACCATAAAAACCCAGTAAAATCTTTTCCATGAGGGGAGAAGACTGATTTTTTTAATTTCATGGCAAATCTTTGGGTGCAAACCCCTTATCTCATTTTATATACAGGATCTGAACACAGATTAAGTCACGTAAGTCACGGCTCAGCACATCAGCTGATGTAACCGATAGGGACGACAGCAGAGAGACCCAAACCGATGCTTTTTCTTTACCTTGGGAAGAACAAGAGGACATTCTAGGCCACACTTGCACGTTCCATCAGTCAGCAAGTAAGTCTTCACCTGCTCCAAGCAGGATAATAAAGACCCACTGGGACTGTAAAGGAACAGAAACAATGAATACGAGCGAGCTGATAGGTCACGGTTTCCATCCACCGCTCTAACAGCTCCCACCAAGAG
>WAAB01020661.1:0-15206 GCA_013389865.1 Piaya cayana | reverse complement strand
AACCTGGTGTTTCTGTGATTCTGCACTTTGTCCAACACAGTGACTCATAATATACATGTAAACCTGAAAATCACATGCATAAGCCTGGACCCTACAAATATGGGCTACGCTGGATACAGGGCACCAGGCAGGCAAAACGACCAGCACACAGCGATGCTGCAACAGGAGAGAGGGAAATCTGAGTGAGGCCAGTCAGATAGGTTGTTCATTCATTGTACTTTTAGCAAGAAATCAGAAAAGAAGCCAAAGCAAACTTTCAGGGGTCTCCTTTCCATCCCTCCTCTTCGGAGAAAGCAGCACTTCTCCTGAAAAGGGGAAGCCTTGCTCTTTACTGATGGCCGATGTGCCTAATGCAATACAAACCCGTCACCCTTGCCTTGATGTCAGGGCCCTGTTTGTGACACTGCGGTAGCGGCAAGCGAAGTGCAAGAGCAGCCGCGTGCATCAGCACTCGCGGCAAGACAGGAAACCTCCTGCAGATCCACCCTTCCTTCCTGCGCTCCCCAGCCACGTCACACACCCCACGGCAGCTCACTCAGCACTGAGAAAGCCGAAACAAGCATTCTGCAACTAAATTTAGAGTTTCTCAGGTAACGCAACCGTTTCCAGAATCTCTGAAAAGCTGCCGTGGTGGTAAGTCAAAACATGTGACAACACATGGTAAAATACCACAATTTTTAACTTTTCATCAGTTTTCTGATTCTGGGCTTTACTTTGACCTTAGGGAAACTACAGGCCCAAATTTACACAAATCTTGAAGCCCATTAGTTAGTTATGGATGTTGAGGCTCTGGAGCGAGTCCAGAGAAAAGCAACGAAGCTGGGGAAGGGGCTGGAGAACAGGCCTTATGAGGAACGGCTGAGAGAGCTGGGGGTGTTTAGCCTGGAGAAGAGGAGGCTGAGGGGAGACCTCATTGCTCTCTCCAACTACCTGAAAGGAGGTTGTGGAGAGGAGGGAGCTGGGCTCTTCTCCCAANGTCTTAGTGTTAAAAAATAACGAGAGCCCAACCCAGTAAATCTGGCACAGCAGACGATGGATCTCAAGACAATATCTGGTCCCTTGAAGCAGAGAGATTTTTTTTTTCCTGGAGAAGAACCCACATCGACACTTTTAGCTTTCTCATCTTTTAACTCTTTTTCCATCACAAACACGAACAAAGAGGCAGCACAACCCCCTGCACAGCATTACCTCTAGCAAGGAAACTTCTTCAGTGTATTTAACGGTGACCAAGATTTTTTCTTCATAATTAATGTTGAGAGCTTAAGCTACAAAAAGCAAACCACCCCAGGGGCCGTTTCTCCATTTGCTGGGTAAGCAACCATGTTTGGGTATTTCCTACGGACAGACCCAGTTCAAGCAGGGCTGGAATTTGCAGCCCCCGTTCTTCGCTCTGAGTCGAGCAGCATTTATGCAAACTGCCTCAAAAGTGTTTGTTCTTTCTGCTGGTTATTAAAAAAAAAAAACACCCTAAAGCAACCCCCACACAACAAAAAAACCCCTCTGGCTGCATTGTATGGTAGAGTACCCAGTTCTAGGCCACGGGGCTGAATTGAATCATTAAATACAGCTTGATGCTCTTTAACCCAGTGGGGCTGTTGGCAGCAGAGGAAACAAGAGGTTCTGCAGGCACGGCAAATTGGCAAGGCTCTCGTTCTCTTTAAAATTTCTCTGTGCTTTACAATGGTATCATTTAGGGTCTATTTTTATTCAAATCCCTGATGAGACCGATTTAGGTCTATAAAGACCGATGTGAAATTCTTCAGCTCAGCAGGAGCGATACAGGCAAAAGTAAACAAGCTACGAGGGTATATTTTTCTTGGCTGTTTACTCCGCTGCTATTAGTATTTACAGGCAGGCTGAAAAGTCACATCTTTTTCTTATAACAGCTTTTTTCCAGCTTGATTTGCTACATTACCCGAGAAGCAAATCTCTGAGTCGTCACATCCAGGCGTACTCCGAACTCCCAACATCTGACAGACGCTGACAAAGACACAATCAGTCAGAACGGCGGCAACACCACTTGAATATCTGGAGCAGTCGGAGAGGAAGGTAACACAAGCCAGCTTTTTCCCCCCCTTTTAACACAGCCCAGCCTAACCGGCAGCTGAAACAGCAAGAATCATGCCAGCAGCAATCAGTAAATCACACAGAGTGATGCTATGTCACCGGTTTGCCCTCGCCCTGGTCGCGCAACGTGGGACCGATGACACAACATCCGCTGGATCGCAGCCTCACTTCATTTTCTGATGCCAACGGCCACTTAGGAAGTACCTACATGCCATCAGTTATTGAAGATTTATTATACCTGTATAATAAATACCCTGCAACTTCTTCTGGGATGGGTCAAGGGGCTACAAGAAAGCTGGGGAGGGACTGTTTACGAAGGCTTGGACTGATAGGACAAGGGGGAATGGATATAAATGGGAGAGGGATAGATTTAGGCTAGATATAAGGAAGAATTTCTTCATATGAGACTGGTGAGACAGTGACCCAGGTTGCCCAGGAAAGTGGTGACTGCTCCATCCCTGGAGGGGTTCAAGGTCAGGTTGGATGGGGCTTGGAGCCCCTGATCCAGTGGGAGGTGTCCCTGCCCATGGCTGGAAGGGGGTTGGAACTGGATGGGCTTTGGGGTCCCTTCCAACTCAAGCTATTCTAAGAGAGAGCTCTCAAATTGTGGCAAGCTCAAAAGCAGATGCTTTGTCCAGAGATGCCACTGAGGGGGAGGGCCCAGCACTAAAATTCAGCTCGGCTTTCAAGTTGCTGCTAGCCTGCAGCAATACAGAAGATGCTCTGATGCTCCAGAGGACAAACACATCCCTGTCGAGTTACCGGCCACAGGAGCTGGAGTGTGGGGAGCTGTGAATCAAGGACATACAAGGAATAACACCTGCCTCTTCCTTTGCTCCATATGGGTGCCAATGGATGAGGAGATATTGGGGCAGAGGAACCCCTCTTCTATCACATTTGGTGATGTACTTTATGGTTTCCCTGAAGAGAACAAAACCGGTACAATCACCAGGGTAAAAACTAACAGAAGTCCTGGAGGACCCAAAGACCATGATACAGGATCCCTGTCGAGAGCTGCTGCTTTAAAATCCAAACCTCATCAGCAATTTCAGCACACGCTGCTTGCGTTGCTACTAAGTCTCATGCATTCTTAACTAAGAGAGCATTGTCTTAAATAATTCAACCTTAGCAATCTTCCAGTCCGATTAAAAACATCGAAAACTATTTCATGCTGCTCTCTGAAAGACATTAACAGCCGTATCTCTTCATTGCAGATACTGGGCCTTACGCATCAAATCCCAAACCCAAATCGAAAACTTTAGGCTCCAAGTCAAATAAAAATAAATGAAATTTAAAAAAAAAAAAAAGGAGAGGGCTTACAATGAGAAAAATATTAACTAGCAATATTTTGATCGTTTGTGATCTGGAAGACACGTGAAACAAATTAATGGGAGTTGGCCTCTTCTGGAACAAATTACCTTGGTGATGCGCTCCTTTGCAGCATTCCCAGAAGCTGCCATCACTGCCTCATCTCTCATGCAAGCTTTACCAAACTGTGGCTGTATCACAGTACTTGTAGAGTCAGCTTAAACAAAACCTTAAGCCAACTTCAGGAGGATTACACCAGCAACCAGTCTGCATCTTAAGATCCACAGCTTTCCCAGTGGATAATTCAGATTAGCTCAGAATATGAGCTTCTTTAGCCTGGAGAAGAGGAGGCTTCTCCTGGAGAAGAGGAGGGGAGACCTTATTACTCTACAACTACCTGAAGGGAGGTTGTGGAGAGGAGGGAACTGGGCTCTTTTCCCAAGTGACAGGGGACAGGATGAGAGGGAATGGCCTCAAGCTCCACCAGGGAAGGTTCAAGCTCGACATAAGGAAAAAATTCTTCACAGAAAGGGTCAATAGGCATTGGAACAGGCTGCCCAGGGAGGGGGTTGAGTCACCTTCCCTGGAGGGGTTTAAGGGATGGGTTGACAAGGTGCTGAGGGACACGGTTTAGAGATTGATAGGAACGGTTGGACTTGATGATCCGATGAGTCTCTTCCAACCTGGTGATTCTATGATTGATTCTAGCTTTAGTTCAAGGCTGTTCTACCCAAAATAAGTTAAGCAACCAAAAAAAGAAACACCATGAAACAAACAACAAAGAAAACTTTTAGAAAGGTGGCGCTTCTGATAAAAATCCAGATGCAAAACCTAGTGAGGGATAAGATGCTAACTTGGTTTTTATGAACTGGTTAGTCACCGTAGTCACTCACCAGTCAGCACCAGTTCTGAATGACAGTATCTAACAGGGGATGTTGCACTCAGTCTGGATTGCCCTTTGGTCCACTAGAAAACAGCAGCACATTATCCAAGACACAAAAGTCTTTAAAAACTCTGGTATTATTGAGTTTATGGAAAAGGACTCAGATATCCTAAAATGATCACAGTGTTATGTTGGAAGAAACTTTAGCTAAAGCTAAATGGGAAATATAAAAAACAAAAAAAAAAACCCAAGAAGAGTTGCAATATGAAGTTGCTCAGCAAGTGAAAAAAACTAGTGCATTAGATCAAAACGAGAATTATTTTGATTTTTGTTCTAGCACCTTCACATTTAATTTTGATCAAATTTGGAATTGAAAATAAGAGGCCAAAGCAAAATATTTTTAGCACTTTGTAGATGAAACGTGGTTTTGAAAACATGAAAAAACTGCTTCTGATCACTTCCCCAGCGTCCCCACCCCATGCAAAAGGGCCAGTATGTTTGAGCTCAGGCTGTGGAACAGCTTTGGTGCTTTTTTTTCACCCCTGCAGTCAAAAGAGAAGTTAAAAGAAGAACCTTTCTTACACCCGGTCTTCTGTGGTTACCCTAAAACTTACCGCATTCAGCATTTGCAAAACATATTCCAGTTATTCCCACACTTAAATGCTCCCATCAGCTGCACAGGTCTTTGGGTTTGAATGGAACGTGCATCCCAGTAGCCAAATTTGGAATAATCCTTTCACAGAGATAATTATAAAAGAGACCAAATTGGTCACCGTCATTGAAATGAAAAAGGATTCCAGTTTTTACCATGAATGGCAATATTACTGAAAGAAAAGTAAATTATTAAGCCCTCTGAAATACCCACCAGACGTTACAATTGGATCCTCTCACCTCCTCTCGCCTGGCACCCTGCCCTCGCTCAGCATTTACCCATTTGTTCAAGCACTCACCATTTTCTGCTAAGCTATAATATCATTTCCTTTCTCCACCCTTTTTTCAACAGCTGGCTCCAAGCCGTTTGTCACCTTTCTGATTAGAGAAAAAAAACACCTCAAAATGAGAAGCCACAATTATGACAAACAGGTGCCCAAAAGGTAAAAACTAAGAAAGGTTTGAGGCACAGGAGCCTCCTGCTCACCCTGGGAATGGTCCATGGCCTCAACATCCCTCCAGGGTGGGATACCAGGATGCTTAAAAGCTCAGTGAAATAAAACTGGACCTAAACTTGACTTTGTTTAGGGAGTTCATCTAGGGAGGCAAGATCCCAAGCTGGTGTAAGTGATATGCGGGGCTGTACTGTGGATCAGGCCAGGCAAGGAATTAAGTCCAGGAACCCTGCAGAATCGCAGCCTCTCCTGGACTTTGTGGTCTGGTGGTTTGCTCTGTGTGTGTGTGATTAAAAGCTGCTGGACAGGCTCTTTAGTACTGGAGGAGCCTCATCTTTTAGCATTTCTGCACTCTAAACCAGACCTCCTCCTCCTCCTTTTGTACCTTTCTGCTGTTTCCCTACATAAATAGCATTTTAATGCAGTCGGCCCCCTCCTGTCTCGAAGTGTCATCCTCACCTCTCAAATTTAACCTAACTCCTGCTGCCGTGGGAAGCACAGAGCATCCAGGGTGAGTTGCAAAGAAAAAATTCCCCGTGATAATTTTTAAGCCAGCTGTAATCACAAATACCTTGACTATTTATCCACTCCGTGCAAGTGTAAATCAGCCTTTCCCTTGCCTTTTCCTTTTTCAAGAATTTAAATTCATTCATTGCTTTTACTGCCAACAGCACAGCACCGAAAAACAGAGAATCACTGTTGGGTAAAGCAACTACCTGCAGCCCTACGCAGCCAATTCGTGAATCAGATAAGCTATAAAAAATCCATCAGCCTCAGAAAGCAGAAGAGCTGGTGGAGCCAGGGCACTTCAAGGTGCCAAGAAAGACTCCCCAGCCCAGGAGGTCTGAGCAGAACCCAGAAAGACCAAACTGCTTCTGTGTCTTGAGGGAGGTTTAAAACAAAAGCCTCATCCAGGGCAGTAGCGACAGCAGCAACCTCTGGTGCAACCTGAAAAAAAAAAGGTTAGTAAGGGAAGAGCCTGAGTTTGAGGTAAAATAAGGAATATGGGCAGCTCAGAACAAACATTAACATTGGTAAAAATAAAGACAAAAGGCCCTGTTTCCACCAATGCTTTCTCTCATCCCTCATTTGCATTTTCTGATGCCAGCTCGCTGATACAACATAGAAACAGTTTGACCAAGTGATGTATCTGTGGGTTTCTATGGTGATCAGCACATAAATTGCCTGCCCAGTCGTGTGTGAAAGAAACCATTCGTTTCAGAAACCACAAATTCTATGCAGAGAAAACCGTTCCCCGCATCAGGCTGTCGAGGGCTGCACTGCACGACAGAAAGGCCAGCGCTTATTTACCAAGCAGGAGATTTCTGTTGGCAGAGTAGCGTGGGACAGCACAGCCGGGCGATGGCTCAGAAGAGGGCAAAAAACACTATAAAACATAATATTCATTACCAGTAAATAATTACAATACATATAATAATTTAAAAATATTAATAGACACAAAAATTTGTGTGTCTGAAATATTGATTTATATAGTAACTTGTAAATAGATGAAAATCAGCCAATCACAGGTGCCTGTGGGGTGTGATACTCCCTAGAATAATAGAATCACCAGGTTGGAAGAGACCCACTGGATCATCGAGTCCAACCATTCCCATCAATCACTAACCCATGTCCCTCAGCACCTCATCCACCTGTACCTTAAACCCCTCCAGGGAAGGTGACTCAACCCCCTCCCTGGGCAGCCTCTGCCAGTGCCCAATGACCCTTTCTGTGGAGAAATTTTTTCTTATGTCGAGCCTGAACCTTCCCTGGCAGAGCTTGATGTGCCTGAGAAAGAGAGCTGGGAGGTGAGGCCTAGAGGAAGACCCTCTGGGCTCCATCAGGGATTTTGGAGGTTGTCAGGCACTAGAAGGAGCATCGGGAATTTAAACTTTGTATTTGTTTTACACTTTTCCTGGGGGGGGGGGAAAGTGCCTCGAAAATGATTGCCATCTACCCTGATAAAGACAAAAAGTCTCCACCAGCCAGCAGAGAGGATGCCAACCATTTATATTTTGTAAGTGTAGTGATGAGGAGGCCTTTTCACGTTAATAGCATCATAGAATGTTTGGGATGGGACATTTAAACCCCTTCCATTCCAACCCCCCTGCAATGAACAAGGACACCTTCAACTTAGAATCATAGAATCATAGAATAACCAAGTTGGAAGAGACCCACCGGATCATCAAGTCCAACCATTCCCATCAAACACTAAACCATGTCCCTCAGCACCTCATCCACCCGTCCCTTAAACTCCTCCAGGGAAGGTGACTCAACCCCCTCCCTGGGCAGCCTGTTCCACTGCCCAATCACCCTTTCTGTGAAAATCTTTTTCCTAATGTCCAGCCTAAATCTCCCCTGGTGGAGCTTGAGGCCATTCCCTCTTGTCCTGTCCCCTGTCCCTTGGGAGAAGAGGCCATTACCCTCTTCTCTACAACCTCCCCTCAGGTAGTTGGAGAGAGCAACTTGATAGGGTTGCTCAGACTCCACCTAACCTGACCGTGGTCTGTAAGCAATCTTTATCTGGAGTAGAAAGAAAAGGCAAATGAGGATCTTACACTACAAAAATCTGATCATGAAGATTTTAGAGGCCTTAAAAATGATGTTAAGGCTAATTTTGACAAAGCGAGATTATCATTATTACCACTGAGAAAAGGCAACACGGGACAGAAATGGTTGTTAGAAGATCTGAAGCCAAAAAAATGTGCCCTGGAGACATGATGAAATTCCTGTACTGAAGCTCATGCCTTCTCTAATGAAGCACCTGCCTCTGATATTCTGCCAGTCTCTTTAATTAAACATATCACCTTTACATGAAGAGAAGAGTGGGAGTGGAGCAGAAAGGGCTGTCTTACATTGGCATCTTCATTTCCTTGAATTTCTATCCTGGCCTTAATCCCAGAACAAGTATGCTTGACAGAAGTATGATTGTAACCCCTGAAGGGGCTACGAGAAAGCTGGGGAGGGACTGTTCACAAAGGCTTGAAGTGATAGGACTAGGGGGAAGTGGTATAAAGTGGAGAGGGGCAGATTTAGACTAGATATAAGGAAGAATTTCTTCACTATGAAAGTGCGGAGGCCCTGGCCCAGGNTCACAAAGGCTTGAAGTGATAGGACTAGGGGGAAGTGGTTTAAACTGGAGAGGAGCAGATTTAGACTAGACAGAAGGAGGAATTTCTTCACGATGAGAGTGGGGAGGCCCTGGAACAGGTTTCCCAGGGAAGCTGTGGCTGCCCCATCCCTGGAGGGGTTCAAAGCCAGGCTGGATGGGGCTTCGAGCCCCTGATCCACTGGGATGTGTCCCTGTCCATGGCAGGGGAGTTGGAACTAGATGATCTTTAAGGTCCCTTCCAACCCAAACTATTCTATGATACTAAATGAAGTTTTCAGGTGAATATATATATTTACTAACTTCCAAGTAAAATTCCAGGCGCTTCCTAAGCACGAAATATTTTCCGCTCCATTTTCTGGAAACTTAAGTGTTAAATAAATAAATAAAATGCAAAGTTCCACACCATACTGGTTTGGACGCAATGGCTTCCATTCCCTTCTCTAACTGCTGCTCCGCTCTCCATGACCTGCTCCACTGGCTTTGCGGAGCAGAGGGCTCGGCGTGTTCCCCGGCACAGGGACCCTGCCTGTCCCGGCAGAGCCAGGCGGCCCCGGCTGTCAAGAGCAGGAATGGAAAGAATGAATTAGCATTTTTATTACACACACACACACAAATCAGAAAAACAACTCCATACATGTACCGATCAATGAACAGCCAGACAGAGAGCAGTTATTATGAAGATCTAGTTTAAGAAATTGAAGCTAAGTGAGGGACTTTTTTCCCCTTAAGACAAGTATGACTCCTTCACGTTAGTGAAAGATCTAAATACCTGACAGCTCTATCCAACAGCAATTTAAAGCTACAGTCATGATAACAGGACAGAAGACAAAAGGTAAAAAGGAATAAAATTCACATACTGTGTAACTACGTGACTGTATAACTTCACGTAGAAGGCTTTTGAATTGATGTTCACTCTCCCTGTGACTAATGGCACGAAACCCAGTCTTTACAAAGTGTCAGTCCTTTACAGGTCCTTATGAAGCTGAAAAACGACTCTCAGTCCCTGACTGCCTCTCACTTGAGGCAGAAGCACCGATTCCATCTGTTTAGGTATTCCCAAAAGGGAAGTGTGGATAATAAAAATGAGCACGGCAACAAGACAGACCTTGTTCATTGTGATAGACTAAGCCACTTTCTCAGGGGAAAAGTGCTAACCAGTATCAAGTAGATTCCTCTTGAATATCTTCCCCTGCACCCAGGATTATTATGTGCCGATAGCCACGGTTACCTTGGAAGAGGATGGGCTAACGGCAGGAGTTAACGCACTTAGTGCCTTTCAGGAATCGAACCTGGAATTTATCGGTTCGAATACAACTTGAAGCAGACGGCAATATAAGTTTTTTTTAAAAAAACAAAAAAACCCCAGTGTGTTTACTCTCAGTTCTTCCACAAACAAGCACTGAAATGTTAGTCAGTTCTGTTTTACCCTGTTACGGAGAAACATAAATGCCAACTCCTAAAACATATTAGGGAATTTGTATGGCTGAGAGAAAGGATATAATATACACAATGATTTTCTTTTCCAAAGTCAATTACTCTCGCTCCCAAGCCTGAATGAAGCAGCTGCAAACCTTCAGCAAGCAGCTGCTCCCGTAAGCCCGTCTGCTCCCTTGCTGACTCCACGCCACGGAGTGCGGCGCGGAGATGCCAGCCCCGCGCCAGCGCTGAGCTGACCCCGCTGTGGCCTGACTGCCCGGGGCCACACTGAGCATCATTCATCACCCAGAGCCACGTGATGCCGTGTCCTCCTGCAAGTACCTCGGCAGCTTTGTATTTTGTGAAGTGCCACATGGTCACGGTGCATAGATAGGAGGGAAGCAAGATATTTGGGCTCTATCAGGTACCTCCCAAATTGTGAGCATGCTGGGCAGCTCAGACTTTGTTGACTGAGGCTCTACGTCCCCTGGCACCCTTATTCTAGAACATTTCTACAAACAGCACCACTGTATGAAGAGAGGGCTTTGAGCACCTTGATCCTCGATGGGTCCCTGCCCCTGGCAGGGGGCTTGGAACTGGATGGGCTTTAAGGCCCCTTCTAAAGTAAATCACTCTATAATTCTATGATTCTATGCTAAGAATTGCATGCCTGGCACTGGAACAGGCTGCCCAGGGAGGTGGTTGAGTCACCTTCCCTGGAGGTGTTTAAGGGACGGGTGGATGAGGTGCTGAAGGACATGGTTTAGTGATTAATAGGAACGGTTGGACTCGATGATCCGATGGGTCTCTTCCAAGCTGGTGACTCTATGATTCTATGATTCTATGCCTCCTGCTAAGATCTGAGACCTGGTGAATGTACAGACCGAGAAGAAGCTACAAACACGTGGCCAAAAGCTATCGCCTTCTCAGTGACCTGCACGTGTAAAGGAATGGAACCGAAGTAGAGAGCCATAGCACCTCTTCTGCTGCCTCTGGCATGCCCCAAACACACAGAAGATACACATATTCAAGATGCCCGGTTGATGAATGGCAGAAATCAGTAGCCCGTAAACGATAAATCTATAATTTTGTTCCAAATAATTAAATAGATATAAAGCTTTTAACAGATAAAGGGAAGTTAGTAGCACAGTGACAGCTTTTAATCAGAACAAACCATTTTACGTTTAAGACCCTTAAGCGCTGAACATTAATAAGCATTTATTGCTTAAAATTAGAAAGTTCCATTACTATTGCCCAGAGCTGGAAGGCCGTACGTCTTCCAGCCACACTCACAGAATCACAGAATCACAGAATCACAGAATCACCAGGTTGGAAGAGACCCATCGGATCATCGAGTCCAACCATTCCCATCAAACACTAAACCATGTCCCTCAGCACCTCGTCTACTCGTGCCTTAAACGCAACTCAGAGCGAGAGCATTTCAATTCATTAGCCAGGTTATTTTTTGAAATCAGGGCCGAGCTGCTGTCGCGTGGCACCCGCTCTACACCCAGTGAAATTAGCAGTGACTGGAATAACCCCTGATTGGAAATTTAAATTATTTATAACCTTTGTGTAAGCCTCTCATGCTACTCATTTAGTGCTGCAGCACTCGCTGCATTTTCCGTGATGATGCCAAGGAAGACGATGACACTCCTGCCCTCAGGTGCTGGACAATCCAAAACCATCAGCTCTGCAGCCACCCATCTCTGGAGAACTGCTGCACAAAGCATTCACCCGCTCCAAATCCAGACCCAATAACACATGCTTCCTTCTTAGCACCTCCAAACAGGAGCTTAACCACTCCTTTTTTCTGTTGGGATAGAATGGGAAGAAGCACAAGTGTGTATTTAAAAGGAAAGGAGGAAGCTGAGAACAGTGAAGTGCGACAAGATCTTAACTTTTCCTCTACACCTATGAAGGGAAAAGACACAATTATCTACCAAGGAGAAAAGATGAACAAGTGCAGCGTCTCCAGCAAGACCTCTCTGATAGGGAGAGGTGGGCTGCTGGCCCTGGGAACAAGGAGGAGGCTTCTTAGCTCTTCAGCCACACGAGTTTCTGCTGGAAAGTACATGAGCTCAGGCATCTGCAACACCTCCAGGAGAAAAGAGTCCCATGAGATGACCGTCAACTTCCCAGGGAAGGGCTCTAAAGCACCAGGTTTTCTGGAGGGGGCTCCCCAGGAGCTGCCAACAAGGCCGTTCTGTTCCATATGGTGGAATTATGGCCCTGCAGAGGCACAGTAGCAGGCAGGAGCATCGCCCCATCGGTCTCTGACAAGCCTTGCTACAAGCCCAACACCAGGGAAACAAACTTCCCAACAATTGCTGCAGCCTCATGAGCAGCAAAACAAGAGACTGGCAGACTGTCTTCCAAGGAGAGTTTGCATAAATTAAAATCTGATTATGCTACATTTTGAATGCTAGATTCTCCACAAGATGGTGAAGCACAGAAATATAGGATCTGTTTTGCATTGGTAATTGAAATAAATTATCATAATCCTCCCTGAGTCCTGCAATCGCTATTTTTTTAGATTGAACCTTCCCTGAGGATTTGAAGAAGTATTTTCTTTTTCCGTAAGGATTGTTATTAGACTTAAAAATAGTATCTACTCTGGCAGAAAGCTAGAGCCACAACTGAGTGTGCGCCCTGTTACCAGCCTATAATGTAGGACTGAAATATTCCCCTTTTTTACTCTACTGGATCAACTCTTTTCGTTAATTTTACGAGTGCTGTGACGGATCATCACTAAAGTGCTTTTTGAAGTACGCGTGTTTAATCTTTCAGAGAGATTGATTTGAAAACGACCCAGTTTCGAGTGAATAAAAATTGTACCCGTTTGAAATAGATTCATTTCCGAGCCTGCTCAAATCATGTTTTACATCTAACCTTTGGATCTGAGAAACATTTCCATTTTTCTTCAAAGAGCGGAGGGTGGGGCCACTCAAAGGAACTTAATCCCTTCTCTTTGCACAGTTCCTACAGCACCAGGTAGCGCTGATGCCAAAGCAACTCAGCAGTTTTGCTTCCTGAAGTACAGAACTGCAACTTATATTTACACATTGTGGTATATGTGGACCACACACACCTCTGCAGGGACCCACAGGCTCCAAAGCGGACAAAGTTCATCCTTTTCTGAATGCAGAGAGGGCAGGAGGGAAAGGCAAGCTCAGGGCACCTTTGTTGTCCCTCCAATTCCGACATAGTTCCGGGGCTTATGTAGCTCCTGGCATCAGCTGTAAAATAAAAACAATAATAAAAGAGGGGGGGAAAAAATGAAAAAAAAGTGACTGCTTCATCTACCTTACGGTCTTTGGATGCAGCACAGAGCAGCTGCAGAGCAGAGTGCTTAGGACGTACCCTCAGNTCTTCCCGACTGGCCGCTAACACAAGGTTTCTACCATATCTCTGCCTCTTTTTCCTCTTTTTTCTCCCTGACTTCTTCAAATTGCTACCAAAAGGAACTTTTCCTGTTACAGTCAAGGTGTGCACAGTGACCTTAAAGAACCTGAAGGGGTTACAAGAAAGCTGGGAAGGGACTGTTCACAAAGGCTTGGAGCGATGAGATAAGGGACAATGGGGATAAACTGGAGAGGGGCAGATTTAGACTAGACACAAGGAGGAATTTCTTCATGATGAGGGTGGTGAGGGACTGGGGCAGGTTGCCCAGAGAAGTTGTGGCTGCCCCATCCCTGGAGGGGTTCAAGGTCAGGTTGGAGGGGGCTTGGAGCCCCTGATCCAGTGGGAGGTGTCCCTGCCCATGGCAAGGGTTTGGAACTAGATGATCTCTAAGGTCCTTTCCAACCCAAACTATTCTACGATTCTACGATTTCCACAAGAAAAACGCTGTTAAATGCAAACCAGACCTCTTGCACTGTAAGTGCCCCAGCTTCCAGGTCACCAGTTTGCAGCATCTGGGATCTCCTGCACATTGAATCGATTAGGTAACACAACAAGGATAAAGAGGTTGCCCTATGGATGTGAACTTCAAGTATGAACAAACCTTACTGATACTAAAGTACCAATGAACTCTCAACAGAACAGAAACAAACAACTATATAAAAGAAGATCAATAAATACAGAGAGATCTATTGCCATTTCAAGACAGCATTCACCATTTACATAAACTCAGTATCACTTCAACATAAGAAACACCTAGGGAGCGGGAAACCCAAACCACAAAAAGCCCAAAACAAACTAGTTCACATTTCAGACATCTGAAAACCCAACTAAAGGCAGAGGAGAAGGCTTTTTTTAAAAAAAAATGAAGTCACAACTTCTCAAAAGGACAAAGATCACACTTCTAGATGCATGTGAAATATTTAAAACGCAGGCTGGGGTTAAATTCGGTTGCTTAAATAAGGCTCTGATTTCACTAGGGTTACAAAAGAACAGGGAATTCAGCATACATACACTTATGGAATCGGAGAATAAATCAAGTTCAGATTCCTAACAGCATAGGTCAGTACCCAAACACAACTTCAGTCATGAAGTTATATTAAAAATTCTATTGTAGGTAAGGAGTATACCAAACACATTTGTTTCAAGTTTGTTTACATCTTGCAATAACACAGTTTAAGTCTTCACATTAGTATGCACAAACACGCTTGCCAAACGAACTCCAGCTACCCATCAATTAATTTCTGTTAACTACTCTAAGTGCTGAAAACCCCTGCGTGACGACAAAGGATGTTGGTGTCTTACACACACCTGAAACAAGCTGTGACCAGATGCGCATTGAGCAACTCCAATTTATCAAGAATCCAAGACTATCTATCCTTGAACTCATGTTATTTCAGCCTGGACGGGTTCTTTTTTCCAGCTCCTTATCACCGGCAATACGGAGGGAAGACACAAGCCAGACACTTCACTCACAGACAGCACTGACCGCAAACAATTCAAACAAGTCCAACAGGTTGCTATCCCCACATCTGGTAAAAGGCTGCACATGTTTAATAACCACAGTGACTTTCTGGTTTAGCAATGCTGAAAAATAATACGTGCCGGGTCAAAAAGGCCTGAAAAGAAACGAGAAAACTCTTCTAAGGCACTTCTAATTGGCTAAATAAATTTGTACCTAAGTTTCTATGTTACTGGTCTGATATTCAGTGAGTGTAGGCATCCAATTCCTGATTTTCTATGCCCAAGAGCAGAAAAAGGTGGATGTTTCCCAAACTGTGGATATAAAATAAGACTTTGAATGTATTCTTCAATATTTATGCTCAGAAGTCTGTAACTCTCGCTCTCAGTCCAGAGGTTGAAGTACAGTAGTACTGTAAGTGAATAAATAGCTAGTGGTCTCTAATTCACT
>WAAB01020660.1:35366-69019 GCA_013389865.1 Piaya cayana | reverse complement strand
GTTATCTGCTGAAAAATCATACTAGCGGGTAATGTTTACTATTCCCTTCACATACAATTATTCCTCTTAGTATTAACCAGGCAATTTTTCAAAGGTGTAGTCATGAAATTGGACGGGCTCCTTACCTGATCCAATATATGTTGCTCAGTAAACATCTATCCAAAGAGATATATTTACTAGGCAACTGAATTTTAGCGGAGTGACATAGTTGTGTGCGGGAGTCCAGCTATGCAAACAGATATTTTCTTGATGGAGAACTCATTGCTATGCAACCTATTTTTAGTTTTGTACTTAACATGTTCTAGGTGAAAAAACAACAAACCAGAGACAGACTATTTGCCTAAGTAATTCTGTACTGTATGCGGCATGTTTGGGGTATGTCAATGACTCAGGGCTTTAAATATTTCACTATTTTGTGCTGCGTTACTTGGTTAAAAAGCAAACACCTCTGCAAAGTCATGCTAAGGAAGACCAACCTACTATGGCAAGAACTGTTGGTGAGGAAACTTCCCTCAAGGCACAGGAGTAAAGGTTCCATTCATCAGGAATTGAAAAATCAGAGATTTAGGATATCCAGGGAATAATATGCAATAATTCTGCTGAGCTGATAACCTAGATTTAAATCAAAAGTGGAATAAATTTTGAATTCACATTAACAGTGTTTCTGTGTTCTGTAATGTCTGATACTTCGAGTCCAACCGTTCCCATCAATCACTAACCCATGTCCCTCAGCACCTCGTCCACCCGTCCCTTAAACCCCTCCAGGGAAGGTGAGTCAACCCCCTCCCTGGGCAGCCTCTGACACTGCCCAATCACCCTTTCCACGAAGAATTTTTTCCTTATGTCCATCCTGACCCTCCCCTGGTGGAGCTTGAGGCCATTCCCTCTCATCCTGTCCTCTGTCCCTTGGGAGAAGAGCCCAGCTCCCTCCTCTCCACAACCTCCTTTCAGGCAGTTGTAGAGAGCAATGAGGTCTCCCCTCAGCCTCCTCTTCTCCAGGATAAACACCCCCAGCTCTCTCAGCCGTTCCTCACAAGGCCTGTTCTCCAAACAGCGCTATGCAGACATTTTAATCAAAACACATTCCTACTATTTATCTGTTTATAAATGCAACACATGCTTTTATAACTTACACTTAAGAATGAAGTAGCCGATAGATCCATTTTTCCCCCTCGCTACTGCATTTTGAAATATTATTTTGCTCTTAATTTTCAGCCTCCTCCTTCCTCTCTCTCACTTTTTTTTTTTTTGTTGGTGACCACAACTGTAGTTTCAGTAAATAAAGCTAGTGCTTGATAATGTGGAACGGCCAGGAGCTTAACTCTGCCCTTGGAGATCGCTTACATCAAACCAGCGATCAAAAAGTGGTGCAGATAAAATTTGTCATCAGGGATTTCCTACAAAAGAATTACAGGGGGAGAAATAGCCTGATCGATACTATGGATTTTCACTGCAGGGGCTGATAGTCCAATTGCTGTGAAACACTCACACAGATAAAAGGGCACGGCTGCCACTTTGTTACAGACTGCTGACTCAGCGCAAAGCCTGTCAGGTATTTATAGGCCAAAGTGATACAGAATTATCACCTTGCAGTGCCCAGCTCTTGTTAGTTCTGAGATTGCCTCCCTTTATGGGATTGCTAAATGCAGGTGAATGGAAAAATGATGGCTAACAGCTGTCAAAATGCAACGGAATGANTCATTGCTCTTCTCTGGACTCGCAATAATTTTATACTCCCTATACTGCAGGAAAAACTACTTTAAGGAGTCATTGGGATGACTCCACGAACATTTCTTCATTGTTCTAAGCCAGAATTTAAACCCTCACCAAGACAAAAAGCTGATAGGTCACTAATATTAACCAATAGCATTAAGGACTCATTGACTTCAAGGACCGTTTCACTCACAGACACTTAAAGGACCAGATCAAGATGAAGGCAAAAGGGACACACTTATCTTTTGGTACAACAGGTAGCATAAAGCATCTCTCTCCTGGTATGCAGCCACTGATTAACTGTTCTCAGCTGTGAGTTATTTTGCCATTGCTACTACAACTTGAATATATTTTTTAGTGGTGGTAAGGAAGGAGCAACCACTACTTGTCCTTTTATCACTCTGTGTAGTAGAGCAGAAAGACCAAGAACCGTATTATTCAAAACAAGACANAACGGAATGAAGTACTTAAATCTTTTTTTTTTTAATCCATTAAAAGGGTAACAACCAAACATAGATCATCGCGCAGACGTCGTAATGATATTTGGGGGCCAGTAAACTAGGGGTTATAAACAATGTACATCTGATCAAAATCGGAAGGAAAATACAAAAGGGGAAAAAAAAGCAATAATAAAAATTCTTCTTGTTACTTTACAGTATGTGGCTTGGCATTTGCTTTGCTCCTTTTCGCAGGGATCTCCAGGCCCCTCATCAAGGCTGCTANACAGACACTTAAAGGACCAGATCAAGATGAAGGCAAAAGGGACACACTTATCTTTTGGTACAACAGGTAGCATAAAGCATCTCTCTCCTGGTATGCAGCCACTGATTAACTGTTCTCAGCTGTGAGTTATTTCACTGTTGCTACTACAGCCTGAATATGTTTTTTAGTGGTGGTAAGGAAGGAGCAGCCACTACTTGTCCTTTTATCACTCTGTATAGTAGAGCAGAAAGACTAAGAAGTGTATTATTCAAAACAGGACAAATAATCTGGACTTAGATATTACGGGAAGAAGTTTTCAGTGAGTTTAACCATCATGATTAACTGCGGAAGCTTTGGAATGAAAACGTACAAAGTTTAACTGGAAATACTAAAATATACGGCAATGTATTACTTCAAAGAGTAATTTGATTGCCTGTAAGAAATGTTGGGGGTAAGAAAATCTTTCCTAACCAGGAGAGGAGCCTTTCTTCATGCTCCATAGGGAAATTACAGTAGCACTTGTCTGAACTGCCTGGTGCTGGTAGAATCATAGCTGTTCTCATCCCAGCGTCGTTGCATGGAAGTTTACTGTCACTAGCAATAAGCGGTAGATAAAAGGAGGGTGTGTGGGGGGGAATAAGAAAACAAAAGGGAAAAATAGAAGCTAAAAAATTCACCAGAGGTGAAAAAAAGGGGGGGTGATGGTGGGGGGGGAAGGGAAGCAGATATACATAAACTAGTTGTTTTTGTCTTTCTAGTTGCTATGATGTGCACAAAGGAAATAGACTGAATAAAATCACATCTCAGGAACACCAACATAAATTCCCCCTTGCTTTGACAAGTACGTAATTTTGTGCAGTGATGCTCTTCACGTCTGGAGAGTTATGAGGCAATTTCATTCCCATCTGACAAATTTACAAAGAAACATTAGAGAGAAGGGATTAGAAAAGCGAGAAATCTTTATAGACTTTTTCCTCAGGCTGTATTTTCCTTCCATCTTTTGGCTCTTCCTTGAGGAATATGTATGAGTGACTCATTCTGTATGAGCGCCATAACCGAAACACTTAGCAGATAAGCATAACATGAAATGTGCTTTAAATCAACTAATTGTATTTACATTATCTGGGAGGGCCGATCCTGATTGGCTAAAGTTTGTAAAAATTTGCTATTGTGCGTTTTCGAGATAACAATTTAAAACTGGGCAAAAAAAAAAAAAGCTAAAATATTATCTTCGCAGGAAAGTCTGTGTCAGGAAAATAATTTGCACTTGCAAAACACTTCTCAGCTCAGGGCTCTGATTGACCTATTTGCCCTCATTTTAGTCTGGTGAAGACCAATAACATTTTTCATTTTACTCATTGAGAAACTGAGGTAAATTAAATGATCTCCGAAATTCGTGGAGAGAATAAACATCACCAGAAAACACAACAGGGTGAGACCAGTTGGGCTGAGCTCAATGATATACTTTATATTACTAAAAAAAACAAATTGAAGGATGAGATGAGTAGAGACCAAGGTGTTGTTGATGCTTTGCCAACATCCATGAAAAGCCAGGGAATTCCTTGGTTTCGTGGCTGCACCATTACAGCTTCTTTCTGCCAAAAAAAAAAAGGCTGGTTCAGCCTTCTCTTTGCTGACAGTGGAAAATGATGGCACAGATTATTCTAGGAATAAATGATAATAAGAAATGCTGTAAAGGCTTTGCTTCCTCCTGCAAGGTTTTAAAAAACAGACAGCCAGGACTCGTTTTAGTTATACTGCTGAATATATTTAAGCTGAGCTGATATACGGCTGCTACAGGACATCAGTATTTTATGTTCTTGGAGTAATCAGTATCATTTTTCTTGTCTTTTTTATTTTTTTTCCTTCATTTTTTAATATCAAAACATTGGCACTGATTGTTCATTACTGGTGTAACGTCAAGGAACTTCTACCTGTTAGCCCAGGTCTTTTGTTCTGCACGGATCCTCTTTTAAGGTCATTGCAAGTGCTGGGTGATGGCGCTTCCCTCCTCCTTTTATTAATGAAAATTATACGATGGTGATAGGAAGTTCCAAAAACATATTCCTTTCTTGGCACGAAGATGAAATATAATAAAATGCAGATGCTTTCTGATAGAGAGCCCAGATGAAAATGTTTTATAACCACAACTTATGGAGAGAGAGGCAAGCACAGGGGACACGGCTCCGAGGGCCCTGGTTGAAAGCCCCAAAGCAATCGCTGCAATATCTGTAATATGACAGAAGAAAGCTGGGGGAGGGGTATTTATTATCTTTTTCATGGGACCCAGGTGGACCTCCTGGCAGCCACGGTTATGACTCAGGATCCACTTTAAAATAGTGAACCATAATAAAGAGGAACTCGGATGTGTAACAGTGCTGGATTTTAACATGTTTCAAGTTTTATTGTCCCTGCATTTGCAATCATTTTTGTGCAAAGGATGCCGTTTCTTAATAACTTTCGACTCCGCTGTTTCCCTCTCTGTATTTACTTCACCTGACACGTCCCCGTCCCCTCCTCGTGTTTAGATGACGACATAGACGGCATAAAAAGTTCTGGTACGAGACTTCTGTTCCAGTTAAGGAGTCAAAGGAAGACTAAAAGGCAATATCTCAGTTTCTAATTAATAGATAGAAGCATTTCCTGTGCTTTCTTTAAAACCCAAGTTTAATAATTTGCTTGTCTGGATAACGTATTCTCGGTATTTCAGATGGATGTGGAAGCCGAAGTGTTTTCTGTTCCCTGCTCTTGAGGCAGAGTTTAAATATTTCTTTTCCCTAAGCCAAATAGACACTCGGCATAAACTTAGAGAAAATTATCAGAAGTTACTATATAGCGGGGCTGCCTTTTGACTATTGGCTAAACACATTGAAAAACGGATCCTAAAAACAATGCAGAAAAAAGAAAGGAGGGTGCAAGCCAAGAGGCCTGTAATCTCATCTGCATGTAACCTTCTAGAAGTTCAAAGACATTTGAGTAAAGGGTTTTGGTTCCAATCTGTCGCTGCTAATAGGGATGGAAACTCTAACCTCAGCTCAAGATCTAAACTTTACATAGCTAAGCAATTGTTTAGATCACAGCTTATGTCTGGTCATGCAGCCTGTTCAGATGTGGTCCCGAGAGCCTGGCTGCTTATGTGAGTGTTTTCTTTGTGTAAGAGACAAAAATCTTGCGAGAAGAGACATTATTACTAACATTTCTAATGTGCTCTGGCAAGGAGATGACCACAAACACAGATAGCTTTGAAATATTATAGCGGTTTCGGCTCCAGCCCAACCCAGAAATCATGAGTATAGAAAAAAAATTTCAAAAGTGTAGTTAATATAAAGGACAAACTCAGGTGAGTTTGAGGTCGTTAGTTATTCTCACCGAATTCTTTCTATTATCAGCAAGAAAAATGTTAAGTTACTCACTCCTGCAAGCAACTACAGGGCTTCCTCCAAAAGCCTGAGCAAATCAACCAGTTACTCCTGGTCTTGGTTCACGGTGGAGTTGAGAGCATGAAGACATCAGCCAAAGCACTCGGCATTTGGAGGAATTCAGAGGCTTAAGGGAGCATAAAGCTGCACTTCCACCCTTCCCCTAGACATGGCACGTGGTGTAGACCTACGTGTTCACTATTCTAAACAGTTCATGGTTCCATTACTCTGCAGATTGTAATTTAACGCTTCGCACTGGAGAGCTCTCCCCTCAGTTCTACAAAATAACATGCTGCAACAGCAAAGTCCACACCATAGTTTGCATTAAAAAAAAATCATAGAATCATAGAATCACCAGGTTGGAAGAGACCCACCGGATCATCGAGTCCAACCGTTCCTATTTCCTAATTTCCACAACTTCAAGGAATCCCTCTGAAAACATTTAAATCTAAATATTTTAGGTGGAGTTTTCCAAAAACACATCTCTGTGGAGAACATCTTTGTAAGGGCTGCTGGGCTTAACACATATTTACAGTCCCTAAGACTGGATGAACTTAGTTGACTGTAGTTGGGTGCACCCAAGATATCCTAAATAGAAAATTAAATATATAATTACCTTTTTAATGAGCACAAGTACGTGGTTAACCTCCTTGAAAACTTAACGCATACCTAGATCTCTTTGAAAATGAATAGATTGAAACAAAGAGGGAATGTCTATTTAAAAATCACATTTCAAAAACTGAAGAAAAAAAATCCTTTCCTTTCCTTTCCTTTCCTTTCCTTTCCTTTCCTTTCCTCTCCTCTCCTCTCCTCTCCTCTCCTCTCCTCTCCTCTCCTCTCCTCTCCTCTCCTCCTCCTCTCCTCTCCTCATCCTCTCCTCATCCTCTCCTCATCCTCTCCTCATCCTCTCCCCTCCTCATCCTCTCTGCGTGAGACATCTAAGAACAACAGTTTTCTAATAAAGGTAGCGGAAATAAAAAAAATAATATTTGAATTATTTTGATTGCGATAATCCCAATTGTTTTGAAAGTAAATTATATTTGAAAGTCTCTCAAGAATGCACTTACAAATTCATAGGAATGCCATTAAAACACGGCATTAATTAACATCTACTTTTATAAAGAGCTTCTAGTATTGTGTAAACAAGCAAGAGTTGAAAAGCTTATTTTTAACTTGTATCTGCATATGCAGTGCGATCATAGTGAGTTACGAAAATACCCCAATAGCACTGGGAAATGAATTTTCACAGTTTGTTTCTGGTTGAAGACACACCAAAGTACCTGTCTTTAATTTGAGTAGCTGTGAACAAAAGGTACTTGCCAACTTTCTTAGTGTCGTATTTATATGCTCGTGTCAGCTCAGTCATGGGTGGAATACTGATGTGTCAATATTTGTTAGCCAAAATGATAATAAGTAACTGACTTGAAATAACTTAAAACAATCAGAAGCAATTGTGCAGCGTCGTATCGGGTTAAATCCGACCACGCCGTATTTTATCTCTTCAAAAATAAAGCCAATTAGGTGGAGCGCTAAATAGTCCGTGTTCAACATAGCAGAATCGCTGTAAGAATTGGATCTGAGGCGAGATATATTTAACTACCTGCCAGACTTCCACAGCTTGCATTAAAACCATGGACTGAGAGAGGAAGATCTCCCATGGGGCTGTCTGGGGACATAAAACCTCGAGATGCACCTGTAGGCAGCCTAGGTTCAAATGGAGAATGGAGAGCAACATCAAAATCTCTGAAAACTCAGTTCCACTAGTCAAAAACCTAGTGGTGATGACTCCTCTTTCAGCTGTCTGGGAGATGGTTGATTTCACCTTGATTTTACTTGTAACATCTTGCTTCCAGTACCTGAAACCTGACCTAAAATTTTACAAAATAAATGTTATTTGTTCTAGTATCAAATTAATGTGGCATGGGAGGCAAAGTCTGTTGAAGGATCTAAGACAAAGAAACTTAAGACGACTTTGAGAAGCAGTAGGCTTGGTGGTGTTGGGCTGATGACTCAATGGTCTGAATATCAGGTCTCCAGAGCTCTAAAGACCCTACAAAGAGGGGTCTAAATTTCCCTGCCCGCCTAGATGTCACCATCACACCCCAAGTTATATTGATATAGAAAGGAAGGGACTACTGGAGGATCACTGGAACAGGCTGCCCAGGGAGGGGGTTGAGTCACCTTCCCTGGAGGGGTTTAAGGTGTGGGTGGATGAGGTGCTGAGGGACGTGGGTTAGTGTTTGATGGGAATGGTTGGACTCAATGATCCGATGGGTCTCTTCCAACCTGGTGGTTCTACGATTCTACGATTCTAAGTCATTTGCTCTTCTCAGCCCTGAGTTTATCTCACCCAGTAGTAAGCACACTAACACTTGCTTACCCCCACAGAGGAGTCGCAAAGTTAGTTCACGTATAAAGAGATCCAAAAAGAGGAAAATATAAAAGAAATGCAAAGCGTTACAACATTTCTCATTTAAAACGAGCGGATGACAAATTGCTCATCAGATTGTACAATTTGGTTTGCTCTTGCTTGCTAATTAACCAGTCTTGACATTATGTTTCCTCCCTCTTGCATCCACCCTGCCTCTGAACTAATCAGGGTTCAATGACAGCATCACTTATCCCAGGACACATTCCAATAATTAAGGTTTGGAGGACATCTTGCAAACTCCATCATACACCAATATGATTTTTCTCTCCCTCTACTGCTGCGTGTCTGACATGTGACAAGACAAAGCCCTGCTCTCATATACATAACAGCAGGATGCTTTCCCACCTTTTAATGGCTGACTGAATTCCTTCCCCAGCAGGTCTGACAGTCTGAAAGTGCGCTGTAAAAATGTCTGTGTCTTGAAAAGTGAAACCTCGCACTCTTTGGACTTGGGAACAAGAGAAAAGAAAAAAAAAAGCACGTTGTTATAAGCCGCATCTATTGCTAAATACTCTTACACAGAAATTTTTAGTGTAGGAATACACCATCCCATGTGTTTCACTGCTGACACTCTCACCGCTGTATCACTACATTTGATTTCCATCAATGAAAGCACATTTTGGCTTGACGAAGGAAAGGAAGCACAGGTAGGAGCACCTCATACTTCTTTAGAGAAGGGACATGAGCCAGGAAGAATCCCTTCTACTTGATCACTTTTTAAAACTTCACACGCAGAAGCACCAGCTGGGCTTCCCACTGCTGCGTGGTCAGAGTATCTTCATTAGCACTGTCAGGGCTATTCTGAATTTCCCTACTAATAACTGGCTACCTCTCTTCTGGTTCTATTAGCTTGTCTGGTTCTATTTAGAATTATTAGCTCCTCCGGTTCTAGTTAGAATCATTAGCCCTTCTGGTTCTATTTAGAATCACAAGCCAAGTGGGTCACCCTGTCCCAGGACTGTAGAGACCAAACTCGAGCACAAGCTGGTCTATTCCTTCCTTGGATGATTTCTCCCCTTGAGTTCAGCTCGTAAGGCAGTGACCTGTAGGAAGTGTGAGCCCCTGTCTAAGCTGAAAGTCCAGACTTTCCAAGAGCAAAAGCTTTATCCCCTAAGTTTCACATGAAATTACAAGGAAAAGAAAATACCACCTGGATTCTCTCTGCATAGAAACTTCAGAAAGGTAAATTATTTTCCAAATAGATTTAAATTTGCTGTTTTAGCTAATTGTCGTTAGCTAAAAGTAACAATTTGATTGTGGCAACAAGTGCCCTTCTCTATGAAGCTTAAATGCCCTGGTGATCAATTCTCCTGAGAAGCAGGTGGAGAGACCATTAATTTTCTCTTGCTGCTCGATTCTGAAGAAACATTTTCATCAGTATCACAAACAGTGGAATTCTGCCTTTGATTCCCTGAAAAGCTTGTTTTACCACTGATTTCAATGCAGGCAGGATTTTACCCATGGCACAATAAAGTAAGGCATCCCTCTCAATTTCGGTGGGTAACTTCAGCTGTAGTAGTAAATTCTCCAATTTCATATTTTCCCTCGTGGCTGGGGAGACCGATTTCTGAGCTTTTATTTCAGATCCTTAGCCAATAAGTCTATACTGGTTCATAGAAACATAGGGATTTTCTTTACCTGTCTCATCTGAATAAGAATCATTCCAATCGCCACTCCTAGAAAGAGCATTTTCTATACTTGGAAAAGGGAAGAATAGAACAATAACCTTGCGCTATGTGTGGTTTTTTGCCACTGAGAGGATCGAATGTATCAACCCTGACATTGCAATATAGGTATATCACTAGGATTCAGCCCGTACGTGGCTTATGTTTCCACAAATGGAACCTTTGCAATCTGCCAAGCCACAAAATGAAGAGAACTAAGTTTTGTAATCGACCAGGTATTCCTGATGTATCCGCAGAGGCAGACGACTAAATTCTCGGTTGCACTGCTGAATCATGCACAGCCACGATCTTTGTCTTTAACTCATCTCCTCCTTTTCGCAGCATCTAGCATTACAATGTACGGCATAATAAAATGAAATATGCATTTATTTTCTGCCAGGTAGGTATGAATTACATTAGGATCACATCTTTTTTTTTACGGTACAGTCCTCGCAAGTATGTAGTGGTGGATGTGAGTGAAAATGACCTTGCATCATAAAATAAGACAGAGAGCCTGGAAATGCCTGTGGAACTGGGGGAATTTTGTACCTTTGACATTGCAATGAGCTGGGTTTTACTCAGTAGGCTGCCACTGCTTAGAATCATAGAATCATAGAATGACCAGGTTGGAAGAGACCCACAGGATCATTGAGTCCAACCATTCCCATCAAACACTAAACCATGACCCTCAGCACCTCATCCATCCATCCCTTAAACCCCTCCAGGGAAGGTGACTCAACCTAGCGGCACAGCCAGTATTGCCACTGCCCAGAGCACAGTCTTGGATCTGAGGCTCGAATTATTTCTTCTCTGGTGTCTTTTGCATCATCAGGTATTTGCTTTTTTTTTCGGTCCAAAAAAAGTGCAACAAACCCTCTGTTTCATACATAACTTTCAAGGTCACTTGCATAAAATGTATAAAAAGCACATTTTTGTTGATGGAATGGCCTTTTGCTAATGAGGTAATTAGTGATATTACAGCAGGAAAAAAGGGGGGGGATTTCTTTCTGTTTTTCTCCCTTTTTGCAAACCCAGTGAAGTGGCAAATTTTTTCGCATTTGCTGTATGTGCACAATATTTCAACCAGCTCTACAAAGTAATGTGTTTTTTTGAGTAGCTACTGTATTTGCTGAAACTGAGTTATAATAATTTGATGACTAGGAACAAGATTAATTCAATGAACTACTATTCTCATGACAATTGCAAAATATGGTAGGGGACAGAGTTAGTATGAATAGAAATGTTGAGGGCGTCTTACCGCTTCATCAGGGAGAAGCCTGAGATGGAAAAATATCCAGCAAGGATATTAGGGGGTCGTATCTCTTGAGGTGCAGCAAGGTAATCAGTTGATTTCTTTGTAAGGAAACCAGAAGCTGCAATGAAAACTGTCATCAGAGGAAGCACGAATATATATACAACAGAAGAATTAAAAAAAAACAGTGAAAGATATAATTACATTAAATTATAGCAACTGCCATGTAAAAGTACCAATGAAAGCAACAAAAAGAATTGTCATTTCCTTTAGAAATAATGTTTGATAATATCACAGAGGCTCCACATCTCCTCACGCATGGAGATGTGCCAGTTATCCAACATCTGAGGGGAAAACAAAGAGCCCCATTCCAGCCTCAGTTATAGCACAATTGGGAGCAGCCCTTGGCCTGTCAGTTAGGAAATGACAATCAAAACTAGAGCTCCTGACTGAACAATCTTCGGAGAGAGCGACGTGTTCGGCTTTTTTTTTTTTTAAAAAGCTATAATATCTAGTACAAAGTGACATTGACCTCTCTTTTGTTCTCTCCCAATATAAATACTAACCACCAATAAGACTAGAAAGAGTTTTTACAAAACGGCTCATAGATTAACATTTTCATAGCGTGAGTATGTGAGACCAAATTTAGAGCAAGTCAACGATATGCACATATGTTATGTAAAGGTCTAATATCCACTTGAAGATAAGGAAGGATTTCTCAACTGCGCGTTCCAGAGAATTGGGATTTGGAGATCTATAAATAGCTTGCTGAAGTTATAGAACAGAGTTACAGCACAAAAAAAAAAATTAATAAATTAAAAATTATCAAAAGTAGAGACAGTAAGAACTTTTTCTGTTCCAAATCAGAATAAAACACTATTCTTAAATCAGATGTTAGCCAAGTCTTTTGGCACCTGATGGGTTGTGGGATTCCATGGTTCAAGATTCATAAGAATCACCAGGTTGGAAGAGACCCACTGGATCATTGAGTCCAACCATTCCCACCAATCTCTAAACCATGTCCCTCAGCACCTCATCCACCCGTCCCTTAAACCCCTCCAGGGAAGGCGAGTCAACCACCTCCCTGGGCAGCCTCTGCCAGTGCCCAATGACCCTTTCAGTGATGAATTTTTTCCTTATGTCGAGCCTGAACGTCCCCTGTATTGTGGTTTTACAAAGACATTAGGTATAAGATCATTCAGTTACTTCTCCGGTGGGTCTCTTCCAACCTGGTGATTCTATGATTCTATGATTCTAAGTGATTGTACAAGTATATTTTCTGAATAGAAACTTTGCCTTGGAAATGACGCATGATTTTCCTTAGCTTAATGTCAAGACATGTAAAATAAGTACTAAGAAGACACAAAATGTTATCTTCTAATGTTAAACCCTCATGGTTTGGGTGTATTGGCAGCATGAAGTGCAAAACAGCGAAAGAGCAGGACGATGGAATCCGCAGTCCTCTCAATCAAGTGACTTAAACCTAACAAATTGAAGCTTGCAGAAGGCTGAATTGTAAAACTAATAGAGCTGTTAAACTGACTTTCCTTAAAATTATGAATCGGTTGGCCCATTTCTTTTAATGGCACGCAGTGAATCTCGGTTGTCCATCAGTGGGTGGGCTGTAAATTACGTGCCAGGAGAGAAGGAGAACACTCTGCAGAGCTAAAAATCTCCTGCAATAGACCTTGGGCCTCATTGTTAGACCTCCCATGAGGCTTTATGGAAACAATACGGGTCATTTTGTATTAAACAAAGCAAAACACATGAATGCAAATGTTAAAATCCAGTAAGCGTTTGCTCAGGATGAGTCTATCTGTCATGATATTTGCTAAAATGGGAACAACGAGATCTCGTGTTATATACTAAGCAGTTGTCCAGGCTGTTAAGCAACTGGTTGTATTTACAGAGAAACCCAAGTACTCTGTATTAAGTACATTACAAGAGGTCAAAGGAGGGTTAGGATAAATTATTATAACTCAATTGAAGTCAGAGGAATCATTCCTATTAATTCATGACGTGCTGCAGTGACAATACACTAACAGCAGGATGAAGGCAGATGCTCATTCTTCAGCTAAAGAAATAATGGACCCTCTAATTTGCTGATTCAAACCCACCTTATTTTATTTTACAGAATAATGCATAACCTATCCACCAACTTTGAGAACATCTATTATTAATTTAATTTTTTTATATTTTTATCATAACGCCTGATATCAAACTTGCGAAGAGTATACGGTCCCACACAAGCAGCTGTGAAAAGGTCTCCTAGAATTCAGACAAACTGCATTGTTAATAGACTACTCTTAGCGAAGAGAGAAAACATAGTGTCAATCACGCACGCTGACAGGGTGCAATTAACCCAGCATCAAATTGCAGAGAGATGGATGGGACCAGATGGTCCTGTTATCCTAACAAAGGATTATACAGCAAGTGTCCTTTGGAAGAAAAGAGCGTTTTTTAACATAGACCTTTGGAACAAAAAAAGAGATGATATGAACTAACGAGACATTACAGAAAACAGAAACCGGTAAACAATGTTTTAAATCTGAATTCCAGTAGTTAATGAGGTGCTTTAGATACGAATCTATGTCATTGTTAGATCATGACATCTACTGAAATTTACCCAAAAAGGTCTCTCAGGAGGTCGATGTCAAACACGATCACTGAAGCAAAATCAGCAAGGAATGATTGGAAATCATCGTTCTTGTTTCCGAGAAAGAATTTCATTTATTAACTTAAAATGGCCAAACGCTGCTCCCTTACCTGCCGTGTGTAGGGGAAATACACCCTTTGAAACCTAATTAGAGAGCAGCCCCTGTACAGCGCTGAACAGAGCACCCTGAAACCTTTCCCACAGCACCGCAGTGACTAATGTCTGGGGCCATATGATGAGAACTAAACCTCTCCCCCCTAATGAGAGAGACTATTAAGTATGGCAAGGATATAATAAATTTATGCAAAGAAATCAGGTAAAATAGGCAAAGCAGAATAATTTCTAACAAAGAAAAAACTCAACTAAACAAGAGAAACATGTTAATTGAAAAAAATCCTATGTAGTGTCATGGTCATGTGAAAAGTGCATAGTAATAGTAAAATTCCCAAGCCTGGGCTACTCCTGGTATCAGAACACAAGTGTTACACCTTGGAGCCTCCTGCAATCCCTAGCGCCATCAAATTTTCTTCTAAATATATGGATCTAACCACATCGCAAGAAATTGCAGATTTCCAGGATGAGAACTAACAGAGAACGCTACAGACAAAGGCACAGGAGTGGTTGTGTTTTAAAATACTAAAATGTAGTACTAATTTTCAGATATGAAATGATATACTTGACTATGTTGAGTTAATGGTAATAACAGTTACGTTTACAATATTTTGAGGGAAAGGAAGGATGTAAGATCCAATCCAGAATCATGGAATCTACTGAAACAGTAATTGAAGACTGTAACCTATATCTTCAGCCAACAGAACTAGTATATCTTCTATTCTTAAAATCAGAAAGACCCATGAGGAAGCCATGCAGTCATGTATCAACTAACTAGCTCCACGACGTAGATTTGTGCACCTATGGCTTAGCAAACACATTGTTATTTCCCTGTGTCTAAGAACCAGAGAATGCATCTAAGATTAGAAACTGATTCCTTAATGCTTATTATGTGCACTCAGAAAAACCAGCAAAGCCCCCACTCACTGTACAAGACTCGAAGCTTATTGTGACTTCAACTGTGCCGTAAATATTCTTTAATATAGATACCCGGGTTCCTTATTTTCATGGCCAAGCATAATTCTCTTCTGGGTGCACACACATTCTCACTGAATTAGTGATAAAATCCATACTTTCTACTTTCCTCCGTGTGTGCTGGCTACAAAGTCCCCATCAAATTGGTTTTCACACGCACGCACACCCTGGTGTGCAGCTGAATTCATTCTTAATTTAAGAATTTATTAGATGGGTAAATATACAGATATTTATATAAATCATCAGGACACCCAGCACCACAAGAAGAATAGAAACCTAACTGTTGCTCCTCTGAGGCAGTGCAGGTGCTTCTTCTATAAGGAATTTTCCTTGGGGGTGGACTGGGAAAATCAAAACATGAATTCTCACTTTGCTAGAGTTTAAGAAAACGGGTATCTTGGCAAGCTCATGCAAGATCCCTTTACAGAAGGTGATGGCTCTGATGCACCTCGCAGACACTCATCCACCTCACAGCGACTCCGCTTCCCTTTTTATCTGACCCTCTGCAGTGTGTGTTGCACTTTGTGTTTGATTTTTCCTGGCGGAGGCGTGAAGAAGCATCTACAATCTTTCCCTGGGTTTTCGTGGGTTATGATTCTCCTCCTTTTCTAAACTCTACAAGATCTAGACTTGTGCCAGTGGGTCTAGAATTGGGTTCCCTTCCCTTTCACGACATCACCTTCCGCAGAGCGAAAGGAAATGTTTAGCAACATATATCAATGCAACCACAATAAAAAAAGCGTGACCTGCTAGGTGCCTTTTCAAAACTATCCAGCCTGAAGGATATCAGTTCTTTTCCAGCTGAGGAAATTAGAAAAGATCTAATCATCAGATAGAATATAGCTATAGAAAACGCACATCAGCATACCTTAACGAAAGTAAAATAAATCTTCAAACTTTAATATCCACCTTTCTTGGACCTAAATAGGCCCCTTTGGAAAACTATTTTATTGTTTCTCATTAAATTAGAATTGTGCTGAGATGCTACTATCTACCATTTCCTATTATTATTAATGTAAAAAAAAAATTATAATCACTGCACATTCAGCATTTCCCATCTTAAAACTAGACAAAAAAGAAAATCCAAGTTGTGTCTTTTCTTAATTTGTGCTAATTTAAACACAGAAAGTTCTTTGCTTTTTTTTCCCCACCACCAGTTTGCATCTGCATTTAAAGATAGCAATATTTCCTAACGATAATTAAGAACCTTTAATTTATTGGTTTATTACTTCTGTCCCGCATTAACAGCTCTTACTGAAACAGCTCAGAGATACCACACGTGTGAACGTGCTTAATTCCTCTCTCATTAACCTCAGAAACACAGAGTAATTTCTGGCCAACTCAGACCACAAGCCACTGGATTTTCTTTGCTTTTCAAGAAATTAGTAGAAGTAGTAGCTTGCACTACAACCATATATCTTAAATGTTCCTCACCAAAATTCCAGCTTCAATGACCCTCTTGTGTTTAGCCATGACTGCTATAAAGAGGAGCTTGTCAAGTATTATTATTTACATATTAGGGTATGTTCTGCTGTTAAAATCTTAATATTTTGCACAATCTGCTCAAGGCAGAATGCTTGCTAAAAGCAGTAGATTTTCTTATAGCCTTTGAAACAATGCACAGGGGTGAACAGAAGGCTGAGACTAGAGTTCTCGACCAGTTGAGCAAGTCCCAGTCTCCATCCTCCACCAGCTCCCACACCCAGAATTTCACACTGCAAAATTATTTTATACTTTGCAGAAGAACTACGCAGCTCTTTTCACAACAAGGAGTGCAGCCCTCTGCAAAACCCCCAGGCTGGTGTACAAACTGCTCTGCTCACTGAGAATCGTAGAATCACAGAACAACCAGGTTGGAAGAGACCCACTGGATCATCAAGTCCAACCGTTCCTATCAAACACTAAACCATGTCCCTCAGCACCTCGTCCACAGAAGCAACAGTTCTGCTTCTGAACTCATTAATCAAGTGGCCACAGCGACAATGTCATTATTATTTAAAAATCAAAGACTGGTAGAGTTCACTCAGGCTGATGAAGAAATATGCAGGCATTCTTATTTTGACTATTAATTTTTATAAATTCCCTCCTCTATGCTCTTGGGAGAGATGCTCTGGCTTGGACTGCACTTGTTTAACTTTGATCTAAGCTTTTTGTACTCTTGTTTTCTACACAGGCAGAATCTTTGGGCACCTCATGCTCTTGCAAAACTCAGTGTCTCCTGCTCTCCATTATTTAGAAAATACTTTAGAAGAGATGCACACTCTTTGTTAACCCCTTCTTTTTTGGACTGTAGGAGCATCTGCAGCTTAAAAGATAAAGAGGCCGATCACACAAGTTCATTAGTGCCTAATCCACAGTTTTCGGTGGCCGCGTGCCGCAGAGTTTCTGCTTGAGTGACCTCGACAGGCGGTGGTGTAGTCATATGGAGTTTTTAATAAGTGTCAGAAAACCTGAAGCCCTAACGTATCCCTAACGTTACTTTTTGGCATCGTTATCCACTAGAGATGAAAGAATGAAATTGAAATGTCTGTTCCCAGAAAAAAAAGAAATCTCACCTGGATTGAGTGTGAGGGAATGAACAGCTCAAGAAACCTGCATCAGGAGTAGGTTAAATCCCTTCCAACTCACTTGAATCCAGCAGGGGTCAATTGGAAATTATCACTGTTTGACATCCACACAGGCGTATGTTTCGAAATAGGCTTTTTAGTTGCCTTTTGGGATGAGTTACCGATGAAATTAGTTGTTGGCTTGACTGCATTAGTATTTACTATGTCAAGCGCTGACACCGCGCCCTGTGAGATAGGACACGAAAAAATAAAGAGAGACTCTGCTGCTCGCGGCTTAAAGCTCAAAGGAAGAGGCACAGGGGCAGTGTGGATCACAGAGACATTCAGGAGCAACCGATAACCCGATCTCTACTTCAACAGGGAAGAAAATGTGTTGATCTGTAGGACTGGAAGAAGCTCACTGGACACTTGGAAGGACGCTACGTGCTGCTGCCCCACCCGTACTTGCTCTGGGAATAAGTCAGCAAAGCATCAGCCTCAGGATGCAGCCAATATTCTACATTAGACGTTCATGGAAAGACTTTAGTGAATAGTCTCGGAAAAATTAGAGTATGGAGAAACGACGCTTTAATTATCTTTTTTTATTCTACTGTAACTGGCTTGATTGTTTTTACTGAAAGTCAAATCACGTATGGAAATCCCCAAATTTGACTTCTTATATGCCACGTATGAATTTACAAACACATCCTTAAACTATTGTTAGCGTGATCTTGGTGATAAGAAGTTCTTTTTATATATATACTTAAAGACTATCCTAGCTGAAAGTTTTTAATTTTTCTTTTTAAATTAAACTATATCTCTTTGACCAAATCAATGTGATAATTTTAGGCAAGGAGGTTTATCTTTCTTTTTTTTTTTTACTATTATTCTTCACCGAATAGTTTGTATTAAGCCGTGCTTTAAATCGGCATTTCCTCAAATTGAACTGATGCTAAAGTACAGGGTAGATTATGATACTTGTAATTTGCATAAAAATAAGAAAAAAATCAGTTTATCACTACTCTACTTTCTAGCAAAGATTTCCAAAACCAGTGGCTGGGAAATATTGTTGATTTTCAGACCACACTTCATCTAATTACACAAAAGCACATCCACAGAATCGCAGGGGTTCATAGGAGAGATAATCAAATCACAACCATTCAGAACGAAAGAGATGCTCAACGCGGAACTGCTGATACAGCAATTTAATTAGAGTCAAGTTCTTTAACAGATGCCACAGGTTTAACATTTTTGAAGTACCAAAGGGGCACAGAAATTAAAAAAATACAACCCCCCCCATAACCACCATCAAAAAAATCAGATGAATACTCAATTCAGGTATTCAGGATACAATTTTTTTAAAAAACACATTTATATGTATGTTTTCTTGGAAAATATAATTTTATTCAGGAAAATATTAATGATGTCAAATGTATTTCTAGAGATATTTGCGCAGCCTTCTCCATTTATTTATGAAAGACTTAAAAAGGGCTTTATTCCCAAAATTGGATCTTTACGACCAAAGCTACCATAAAGATTCTTATTGATTCAGAAGAGTTTTTGCTGATTCTCGTGTTTGAAACAGAACAGATTTTTTTTTTCCACCTTTGTAATATTTTGCTTTTGTTCTAGAGTGTTAAACAGTGCGGGCAATTATGGTGAGAATTTATCTAATGCCTCTTCTTTTAAGACTACATAGGTGCTGCTGCACATTTCATAAGAATTTTATTGAAAACTTGGCCCCAGCTCTGAAAAGCTGGCAAGGATGAACCAATGAAGCTATTTAGAATTTACACTAATGTCAGCATTTAGTGTTACATTTTGTAGTAAAAAGCATGGCACAAGCCCGTATCTCATTCCTATATTATTCTTCTTTTAAAAAAGAAGTATTTATTTATTAAGCATCATATTTTTTAAGCATCATAGCATTTCCCTTGCCAACCAGCAATTCTGTACGGACCAGAGCCCTCTTAGAAATCAGTTAGTCTACCTGTAAATGAAAAACTGGGATTTATGGCTTTGTGTTATCCCGAGCGTCATTAGAAGACACATCAGGATAAAAACCTGCGTGTGGGAAAGGGCCTGGAAAAGTATATAAATGTTGTTCTATCCAAGCTCACTTGCACCACCTCTCAGCAGAGATTATCTCCTCGAGCACAGGGCTAAGCAGGTTTTTAACATATTTTTCCCTATGGAAATTTGAGTCGGTGGGACTTGCACAGAAAACATGTAGAACAGGGATTCGCATTCAAATTTCCTCTGGGCTTACGCTGCCAACCCTAACACTGGGCCATCCCATAGAATATTGGTGCCTAAATCAGTAAAGCAGAGAATGTGTGAGAGACACAGTATAAATGTAACCAACAAGGAATATTGGGATGAACTGATATTTTTTTCAACTTGCACTGATTTTTTGTTTTTAAACCCAAAATTCTATTCAAACAAGCCTTTTCCTCTTCCAGCAAAGTCATATATTGTTATTGAATATGTAATCACAAGAAGAGGGAGATGGAACAATCCCCACATGAGATTTTGGGATGTTTATTTTGCTTCTCCCACTGTTTACATCAATCCTAAACTTCATGCTGCATTTATGCAGGCGTCTTACATCAATATCATATAAATATCCCGTGACCAAAACCGTGTGTCAGCAGTACACATTGAGGCTTTTTTTCCCTTTCTATTAGTTTATGTTAAGCTCTATTAAATCCTGGATATGTCACTTGGTCTCAGTTTACAGCTGGTGTAACCCTACTTAAGCTCAGACTTGTACAACATACATTTTAAATATTAAAGTGTAATATTAAATACAAAAGTTTTGATGGCACAAGTGGTTTTTCACTATCTCCTACTTTCATGCACATTGAAGATTGTGCTGCCTGTGCTTATACGAGAGCAAAATTCAGTCCTCAAACATCCGAGTTGTACAGCTGCAAAGAACAGCCAGAAAACAGAGAAACAAACTCCACAGATTGGGGTTAAAGTGGGTTCTACGTTGAGCGTTGTCAATAGGTTCCCTGTTGCTAAGGAAACTATTTCCTTGGTAGCTGCATGTTTGCCACATCTTACTAAATTGGTGTCAATCTCAAGCGAAGAACAATGTGTTGTGGCATCACAAGAAATAAAAACCCAAATAGGCTCAAAGTTTATTAAATACTAATTAAAAAAAAAACCAAACACAAACCCGTCTCCCCCGAAAACGCTGTGTGATAACTCACTGACAAACTCCGATTGTTTAAGGGTTATTAGCTGGCTGTATGGGTAAAAGCATCTGTATAATAAATAAAATGATTTTGCATTCTAAAAATCAGAAAGGCAGCCTTGCACAAGAATGTACTTTTTAGCTGTTGAACATCTCAGGAGACGCGCTCAGAGCAGCCAGTTTTGTGCACAGGAATGGACGGGGCACTAGGTAATTACTTTATTCTTCCTATTGTTATAGACATTAAATGGTAGTTTTAACATTTAACATTACATTATATGCTAATTTATAAACTCAGAGTGGGTAAAGCAGATTCTAAGCAACTTCTAGAAACCCGAAAGCTTAAAAATCCACAGCACACTTTTTGTGCACAGTAGTCAAGTACAGTCTGAGACCTCGTCTGGAGGATCGTGTCCAGTTCTGGAATCCTCAATATAAGGAGATGGAGCTGTTGGAATGGGACCAGAGGAGGTTACAAAGATGCTCTGAGGGTTGGAGAACCTCCCACACAAGGACAGGCTGAGAGAGTTGGGGTTGTTCAGCCTGGAGAAGAGAAGGCTCTAAGGAGACCTTATAACAACCTTCCAGTACCTGAAGGGGCTACAAGAAATCTGGGGAGGGACTATTTACAAAAGCTTGTGGTGATAGGATGAGGGGTAATGGGTATAAACTGGAGAGGGGCAGATTTAGACTAGATATAAGGTAGAATTTCTTCACTATGAGAGTTGAGAGGCAGGTTGTCCAGGGAAGTTGTGCCTGCCTCATCCCTGGAGGGGTTCAGGGCCAGGTTGGATGGACCCTGGGCAGCCTGAGCTAGCGGGAGGCAATCTGCACTGACAAACCTATGTAAAGCCATCTCTCCTCAATCTACCTGTGGTTTTTTTTTTTTTTTGTGAGTTTATGATAGTTGCAGCGGATTATGTGATTTTCATGAAGAACTTCAGAGAAAACCCTACTCAAGCTCCATAATCTTATATTTCCCATAAGCATTCACCCAATCAGGCTATCGCACAACACAATAATGTTAACTTCTTTACCTTTTCATAGGAATCAAACCAACATTATCTGAGCTTCTGCTCATCACTCGGATCTAGGACATTCATCATTTGTAGCTGTTACTGGTAGAATCATAGAACAACCAGGTTGGAAGAGACCCACCAGATCATCGACTCCAACCATTCCTATCAAAACAACAATAAACACTGTAGTTCTCTCAGTTTGCAGAGAGTTTAAGAAAACAATAGTAATGGATGTAAATGTGGCAGATAACATTTAATCCCATCTATATTTTCACTGAGGTGAGAAGGGAAATCCAAGTAGGACAGGAAATTTAAAAAGAAACTCTGCAGGAGTTAAAAAAACCCCACATGTGTGTATGTTTAATTAGATTGTACGGCAGGAAACAATGAGCAGAAACTGGCTCTGATTCTTGGTGCAGATGAGGTATAGAGCACACAGCTGTTTCGACTTACACTTATCCAGACCACCTCTATTCAACAGGAACTCTCTGCATAGAATTAGAGGGAGTTTTGATGGTGGAATGTAAAGTTGCAGGCTAAGACGTGGTTTGCCATATGTGAAAAGGTTTTTTTGTGTAGGGGCAATAGGGTGGATATCGTAGAATCGTAGAATTACTAGGTTGGAAGAGACCCATCGGCTCATCGAGTCCAACCGTTCCTATCAAACACTAAAGGGGGACGTAACAGGATGGATGTTTCCTAAAACAACTCTTCTTCATGGAAGAGCACTTCTGACATGTAGGAACTGCTCTGGGAACGTGGTCACAAGAAAAAAGTTGGAATGAACTGTCCCATAGTCATAGAATCATAGAACAACCAGGTTGGAAGAGACCCACCAGATCATCGAGTCCAACCATTAATTGACATAATTTGGTTCAACAGAACCAAAACACAGAAAAATCAGAACGATTTATTTCTTGCTAACTTGGTCTTTTGGATTTTTTTTTCCTTCTTATTTTTTTTAAATTTCTTCCAGGTATGTTTTAACATTTGAAATTCCTGAAGCTGTCCTAGAAGCCACTACCTTTCCCTGCATCCTCAGGAAGATGTCAGGTGTGAGGGTTTAACAACAGTTACTTAGCAGATTTGAATGCAGTTTGTGATTGCATTTAGAATAGCAAGAATCTACTGTGCGTGTGTTTTTCAAGTACTTCTCTTTAATTTGTGTTCTCAGTATTATTGTGCACTGTTCCTTCCAGAATGGTTTGCTCCACAGGAGCAAATATATCCTGGTCTCCCTTCTGTTAATTTAGCAACGTGCTACTTAACACTAGAAATCAGAAATACTATGAGGTATGGGAAATAAAAAGGGTATCAGAGGACTTTAATGGGGACATCAAGGTTAATATCTGTCTGCACTCTTTCTTGAGAAACTGCAAGCAAGACAATTTATTGGATCGGACCGGAGTTTTATGTTTAATTATCTAAAGCGTGGTTTCCTTAGCAGCACAGCTCTCTGTTGCCTGCCGTCCAGAGAGGCCAGCAGACAGAGTCGCTATGAAATCCATCAGCTGGGACCTGAACCAAAGGTTACACGACGAACAGGAAAGTCAAGAACACCACGCAGAGGGCTGATAGGACAGAACCTACCAAAAAGACTTCACACCAAGCTAACGCTAATAGGAATCTGCTAAATATTCATGAAGCCACTCTGAAATAGTAATATTTTAGCTAGCACAAAATCAAACTACACAGAAGATCTAATAATCATAGAATCATAGAATCGCCAGGTTGGAAGAGACCCACCGGATCATCGAGTCCAACCATTCCCATCAATTTTGTTGGTTGCTCTGATATTTTATTTCCTTACAGGCAGGAACTACAGGAACACAAGAAGTTTTCCTGCAACTTCCAGAATAAAAGCGTTGCAGACAACTGGTTGAACAAGTGGAATATCACACTGGCACTTTGGTATCATCGGCAGCCTTCCTTGATTATTGACACCGCTGCTCCTGTAACAGCCTGCAGAGCTGCAGCCGGCATCTCTAGTATTTGTCACTGTCACTTCACAAGTGCTCGGCATTGTTCAGGAAATTGTATGTGTGAAGCAAAACTGCCTACGACCAACTCCGACAAGGGAGCAGGGATGTGAGGGTGCTCGAAACTGAAACAGAGGTTTTATGTGTCCTATTATGNCTAATAGGAATCTGCTAAATATTCATGAAGCCACTCTGAAATAGTAATATTTTAGCTAGCACAAAATCAAACTACACAGAAGATCTAATAATCATAGAATCATAGAATCGCCAGGTTGGAAGAGACCCACCGGATCATCGAGTCCAACCATTCCCATCAATTTTGTTGGTTGCTCTGATATTTTATTTCCTTACAGGCAGGAACTACAGGAACACAAGAAGTTTTCCTGCAACTTCCAGAATAAAAGCGTTGCAGACAACTGGTTGAACAAGTGGAATATCACACTGGCACTTTGGTATCATCGGCAGCCTTCCTTGATTATTGACACCGCTGCTCCTGTAACAGCCTGCAGAGCTGCAGCCGGCATCTCTAGTATTTGTCACTGTCACTTCACAAGTGCTCGGCATTGTTCAGGAAATTGTATGTGTGAAGCAAAACTGCCTACGACCAACTCCGACAAGGGAGCAGGGATGTGAGGGTGCTCGAAACTGAAACAGAGGTTTTATGTGTCCTATTATGTGCCCCAGCAAGAGCCATAAATAATCGTGACAAGGATTTTTTTTTTTGTGTTACATGTGAAAGTCCTTGACTGCGCCTTCTGCTCCGGCTCCCCCCCCCCTCTCATGCACTACAGCTGCCAAGCTGCATGATGATAGATGGCACTATGCGGCAAATGACAGCCGGATAGATTTTTTAGTTTGTGCTTTAGAGAGAATCAGATATGCTGTATAAAGCAATAAAAAAAGCGTACTCACAAGGTGGGTTAAAAATAGCTAGCACAGCAGTAGATAAGTTCGCTGTTTATCAAAAAAGTTAAATCTTTACATGTGAAGTCCTGGCAACGCGTTAGTTGTTTTAAAACTTTGCAAGTGGTAATCTTCTTTTTTTGATGGGAACGGTTGGACTCGATGATCCGGTGTGTCTCTTCCAACCTGGTTGTTCTATGATTCTATGATTCAGCACACAATCCTAGCAAGTTTAATATTCTTTTCCTCCATCTTTTAATGTTGAAAGCCTGGATACAAACTCCACCGAAGAAGGACAGCATAGAAAACACACGTGGAAATAGATTTGATCTTTATAATGAGATGAGGGAAATCCCGAATCTGTATGAGGTATATTTTTAAAGTTAGCCCTCAAAGCAGGTCTTGAAGCATGAGCCCAAACTCCCTGTAAATTTTGATCAAGCCACTGAAGTCAGCAGCACTTTCCACTAGGAAACTGGACCAAGATTATTTAAGAACTGTTATAGAAATTATTTTTATCCTCAACAGATCACGTCCGATGAAAAAGACATTTAGCTTTTTAGTGTGAATTATGTTCTTTCATACGTTGAAATGTGGTAATTTTGTGGCGATAAATTGGAAAGTGTTCATGGAATTCAGAGAATTCAGGTGCATCAGCAATCACTAAATATTTGTGGAATACGCACAACAAAGACACAAGTAGCCATCGTGGTAGCACAGAAAAACGAGGTGAAAAAGGGTGAACAACTGCTTCTGTTCTATGCACGGGTAAAATCTGACAATTACATATACATAAGGCAGTAGCTTTTCCTCATGCTTAATATTTTTTCAATAAGATGTTCTGAAGAACAGGATGTTCCCCTGAAACGTACGCCGTGCACATCTGAGATGTGCAAACTTGGAAGTTGCTCCGTCCTTTCCACTGGATGTTAACTTGACTTGTTTCCCTCTGTGCTTTCTATTGATCTCGATTCCCTGTAACAAATGGCCTGGTTTCCCAGCCACCTTGGAAATGTCATGCAGGAGTCAACAAAAATACTTAGTGTATGTTTTATAAAGAATTACAGCTGGCTCTGAATTACTCTGGCTTTCATCTCCGCAAAGCCGGTTTGGTCGCTCTCAGCATCGATGGATGAGCAGAAGTCCCAGGAAATGATTCAATGAGCCAGTGAGTTTCCCAGTTCACGGACATGACAACCCGAGACGTACTTATTCATCCTGCTTCTCTCTCTCCTCATACACTATATACTTGAAGCTGATATGTAATTTAAGAGTACTCAGTATATCAGATCTCAACTATTTTTCCCCTCTGATTTCTGATGAATCATGTTAGGAAAGCTGTGGTTTTAAGGCTGGAGGATGTGACACAATGCAAACAAGCACAAGAAGTATATTAAAAAAATATGTCTGTCAGACTTTATATTGCTGGAAGGGGATAATTTGAATTATATGCCTATAATTCAAATTTGAGGATAATTCAACACCCAAACAGATACATTTCTAGCTGTACGCAGTCATCTGATCCAACACTGGCTGTTGTTTATTACTCACTACTACGTTATAGCATCACCTCCTCATGCTATGCTAAAGGGGCAGTTTACATTTACATAATAAATTCCTTTTTTTTCTATAGGTTTATAACTCAGTTTACATTTCACAAGGCTGCTGTCTGGCATATGAACTTCACTTCAAGTCCTGTTGGCTTGACTAAAAATAACTTTCAAAGCAGCTTATTTATTTAAAAATTATTAATCGATGCAATGGAGAAGTTTCAAAGTACATAATATTGTTTCCCAACCCGAGGAAATTTTAGTGACTCGTAGCTATTCTATAGAAAAGGACCTATTAAAGTCATTTTTACAAGAACCTGATGGATTTAGGACCAAACGGAACTACTTAAATAAGCAGATGTTCCGGCCTGGCTATATTTAGAGATAAGTCAGAACAGTAATAGAGCACAGGGCTTTAAAACTGGAAAGGAACGTTTCTTATATGATGTGACAGCCGTGATGCACAGCTGAACAACTCAGGGTACCTGGCGTGCCTAGCGCCGTGCCACCTGCATCTACGTGGTGCCCACCAGGAGCGTCTCATCATGGTTTTTGGGTACTAAATTCAACTAGGGATTGAATCACTGGAGGAACAAAGGTTCCCACTGTCTTCAGTGCTGGTTTCCCTTCAGGTCAGGCATGGAAAACCTGTAAATTCTGGGGCAGAGGTATATGTTTTTTGTCTAAAGAATAAAACCTTGAAAGCCTGTACTCACAGTCACACCAAGAGAGGCAACGCTGAGCGTTGCCCCCTCTCCCAGCCACTTGTCTGATCCAACACATCCTTTCATCTACATCTCTTGTATTTTCCACACACTTCTAATTTCCACCGTGATATTCTCCCCTCTCACGTTACACATTAATTAGAAGGGCACGTATTAACTTTTTATTTCCCCATCAGGTTTCATTTTCTCAGGATTCCTGACAGAGGCAGGAACAAGGAGCACTAACAAAAGCTGGAGGAATTGCCAGGGATCTGATCACAGTGCCTGATTTAATGCTTAATGCTTGCCCACCAGAAGCAACGAGCTAAAGATTGAATGCGTGTTCCTTCTCAGCAGCAGAACTTCTCCCAATTTCCCAAAGGTGCCTCTTTCATTTGCTGAAATACCCTGAAATAACAAAATATTCCCAGCCACATAAGCAGAAAATAACATAAGTGTCTCTTCTCACTGCCACCCTTTCTACCTGTGAGCGAGAAGCTATTGCAACATGAGCTGAAATAGTTATGAGTATTAAAATAAGGAAACAAAAATCTAAGGTTTTCAACCACAATGAGGCACATGGTCTAGTACACATGTGAGAAAATGTAAAAGTTGTATCTGATACCTGCTCACCAGACCATATAATCACGCTTGCTGTTTTTTCTGATTAGTTCTGGAAAAAAAAAAATTATTTATTTTAGTTCTGCTAGAAAATTTAATAGAAAACAGTCGGTATTGACAAATATAAAGCCATTTCTTAAATGCAGAGGGCTCCGTCTCATCTCTGGGCGCAACGACACCTCTAACCTTTCCATATTCCCAATTTGCCCATTTCAAACAGCAAACTGGAAGCACTGGAGGGGAGGCTGGAGGGTTTATGCGAGTATCCGAATCTGCTGGAAGACAAAAGTAACGCAAGCGTATTCCCATTTCTGGGCTGTGCTTCTCCCTCGTTTGCATGAGCAGGAGGAGGAAGGGAGAGAAGTGCAGCGCAGCTACTTTCCAAGCAAGTTATGGAGTCTCTGCTGTGCTCAGCTGGAGCAAAAGTTATAAAGTAGGTTTGTGATTTTAGATGTAACTTTGGAATATCACGTTAAGCCAGTACTGGTGTTATGATTATTGTTGGGTTTGTGATCTCAGCCTTCCTGACCAGGGTTCATTTTAAATAGACATCGCAAATTTTACACAGGTCGATACATGTGTGTCTAATCATCAGAGCCAAACGAGGGTTGCACCTCATAAACATTGTCTTTCTTGGAAGAAAATGTTTTCTTTCAGGTCAAACTGAATCACTGGGCAAGCAACGAGGAGGAAAGGGGGAGTTTATTATGCATGTCTAGTCTGTCCAAGAAAAGATGGGATTAACAGCTAATTTCCTGCCATTATATCTCAGCCCCAAAGAAAGCTTTTTCAAAGAAATGACTTGCATCTCAAAATGACTTAACATCTGCAACGAACAAAGACGAGAAACTCAGTAGGACACAGGCTGAATTCTAACTCCTCCTTTGTAACTCTTTCTATTGTGACAGTATGAAGTTGTAAATCATTCCTTGTAACAAAGAAGAGCAAATAGTGCCTCTACCTGAGGCCAGCGCCCTTTGCTAGAAGCAGACACGCTTCAGCCCACGTTGCTGTTCCTGAAGGGCTGCGGGTTGCACTCCACTGTTGGAAGTTGTGAAGTTTGGAGCCAGGAGTTGCTCCGGTCCCATGAACCCATATGAGTCAGATCTCTTGTGATCGCATTTTAAATGGCTGTGGAAAATGCTAGCAATTTAAATGGTGTATTTCAAGCTGAAAGTCACCTGAAGGTATCACACTACCTAACCTGCTTACTAAAAATAAATGTTGTCCAGTTGTGGTTCCCTGGGATCCAGCCTTCAGACACGTGCCATTTACCTGCCTTTGCGCAGCTGTGCTCCGAGAAAGGAGGAGGAAGCTATATGAAAAATCCATCCTCGAGCACCTCAGTCCCTTGTCTTTCTGGGGCAGATGATTCTGAGTTCTTGAAGAGAAGAAAGCAAGAAAACCAACCTGCATAATTCCCCCCTCCCACCTTAGTGACTTCCATTTTTCTTATAATTCGTGGGGCTCAGAAAAAGAAAGGAGAAAGAAGAAAGAAAGAAAAAAAAATTATCTGAAAGTTTGTAGGGGCCTGGACAGAGTTTTTGCAGCACTGTGCTTATCTCTGTTACCAGCAGGTAACTGATGAGAAAAATGATTTGGAGTGTGGGAACAACCCATTCCCCCCGTGCAGCAGATTATTGGAGGAGCATGTGGCAGTCCTGAACTGCCCCATCACCTTAATAAGCACAGTCTCTCCCTAAATTATCTTAAGACCTGCAGATGAGCAGAAAACTGTACATAATGGCAAACAAAGAGTCACAGCTCCCTGTGCTGGGAGACTGAGTAATTTAAACCATCATGCCCGTCTTTGTAGGTTCTATCAGCTGAGCGAGCAGACGTGTGTGCGGTGATAAATTACTGAGAGCCTGCAACACTGTAAAACTCACTGGAACAAGTTCTCTGCTGGTGTAACTCTACTACAGTCAAAGGAATGATGTCAGGAAATTTAGTCTGTTAAATTAAAACAACATGGATTTACACAGCATTCTGGATGCAGTTCTGTCTGCATCAGTATTACCACTGAGTAATGAAAATGAAATGAGAGAGAATATTAGCTACTGAAAAGGAAAAAAAACCCCGTAACTTGGCATATCAAATAATTACAACTTAAAAACCGCACTATGTTTAGCTGCTCTTTAGCCAGGTTAATGCCACAGAAATAGAAAATGAAGCAGAATCTCACTGTGCTTCTCTCAGCAGGTGTGTTTAGTACATTACAGACATGGTTAATCTCAGTTGCTCCTCATACCCATCTCCACGTTGCGTAGGTGACAGTTTTTCAGCAGGACAGATGCGTCAAGTGACAGAGCCTCTTAGCAAGCCCCATCCGATCTGTAAAACTTGCACCTGAGCATCTGCACTCACTGCAAGTGCAGCTGGACCAGAAAATTATCTAATGGACATTCCCGTTTTGTGGAATGGGGCTGTATGCACTGGTTTTACAGGGATGAACTGGTCCATTGCAGGGACATCTCTCTCATTACTTTGTGTATGTCCTGGGCCAGTGGAGCTCTTCCAGTCCACACCAGTGGCACATATGAGCCCCATCGTTTTATTTGAGCCTTCAATAAGATAAATGAATTTAATTAATCCTTTGTGTAAGGACAACTCCTAGAAATTAGACTGGAGCTGTATGCCTCAGCTAAATCCCTACATTAATTCCTCTAAATAAAAATCTACCTTAAAATCACTGTTCTTATGTCTGTCATTAGTAGGAGTCATTTGTGACATATATACTTTAAAAATTCCCTATCTGATAGTCGTCACCGTAAATGATCCCTCAAAGCACTCAACGATATTGGGTCAGATTCTGATGGCAACTTACAACTACTCGTATGAAAAACAGTCTAATGAGTTTGTATCACAAAGTCCACTTCTTCAAAGCCACATATCAAAAGTCCAAATCTAGATTAATTCATAGAATCATAGAATAACCAGGTTGGAAGAGACCCACCGGATCACTGAGTCCAACCATTCCTATCAGTCTCTAACCCATGTCCCTCAGCACCTCATCCACCCGTCCCTTAAACCCCTCCAGGGAAGGTGACTCAACCCCCTCCCTGGGCANCTCTATGTGTTTAACTCTTCCCTGTGTAAAGAAAGTTGCTAGGGAACGAGGCAGCGCCTCGCAAACTGCCAGTACAATTACACTTACAAAGAACTGACAAGGAGTGACCTTTGCCTACTCCTTCCTGTCTGCCTTTTACCAGGCACGGAAAAGCCTGGTGGCTCGACAAACAGCTTTGATGGGCACATTTCCAGACATCGAGCTGTCTGGACAAGCGGGGTAGCCCTCTTCTGCGAGTCCGCTAAGGACTAAAGAAGCTTTTAAGAGCGCCACAACTGTCAGTGTTTAGCTCTTCTAGTAAGAGGTGGTCTTCCCTTCACGAGGCTTTCGTAAGCTTTGGAAGTATGAAATTTGTTTAGCACTTTAAAGCGCAGCACTTCCAGCCCGTGCCCAGTCAAACGGTGCTGTCAACAACTATTAATGAAATTGCAGTATAATTTCTATAAAAAAGATTTTTTAAAAAGGGAAATAAAGGCTCATATTCCCAAAAGTACACATGGAAAATTAGCTGACACTTCTGCAAGCTGGAACCACAAATTTGTGCAAAGTCGCAGGGGTCGAGCATTGCCGAGCAAGAGGTTGTACCCCAACTTCTACAAAAAACCTCTGAAAATACTCACAGGAAAGCACATGCATTATTTAGTATAAGCAGCTAAGAACTTCTCTGCCATTATCTGTATATTTTAATAATTGCAACTTTCAATGGTAGTGACACAAAAACAATTACTTTTTTGAAATCCCTCTGTGTCTACGCATTCGGAACCACACAGCCATTAAAAACAGTCTGTCGAATTAAAGGTTGTGCAATTAATTAAGTGCAAATCCTGTAAAACTGGACCAAGGAGAAAATTCATCAAACGCGTGAAATATGACCTATCTTGTCCACAAGACAAATATGTTTAAACAAAATATGAAAATTGATGACAAAATTACTGGTAGCAAAATGCACACAGAGCAAGTATAAGACAGCTGTACTTTGATTCAGCATGGGAGGTTCACCCTTACAGAATTTGTGATTCATTATCTCCACTGTCTTGTAAAACTTTTCCTAGTTAATCTCTAAAGTACGGCCTTTGTATCCATGATAGTAAAAAATCTCCATAAAGTCACATATAACTGGTTTGCAGTGATTTACTGTCACTTTTCAGGATCAGATTACATCTATTATAAATTGGATGTGGGCATCCAGCAGCAAGCTCTCACTCCGACACCTGAAATCTTTGTTTTTACTGGTTTGAGCTTCTAGTGAACGTCCCAGTCTCATCAGTGTGGTCAATGTGGAGACAACCAGCCACGAGGGCATGAGTTGGGTTCAGTGGGGCCTTTGCTCTGTCCTGAACTATAGCCTGGGCACCAGATTTTGTGAGAGAGGCTCCGTGTCTTCTCAGGACTTAAATATTTGCTGCCAGGCAGGAAGAGAGTCTTCTCATTTTTGACATCTATGAAGCCAGATGTTTGTACCTGGTACCTGATTTCAGCCCCTTGGGGTTCACACTTCATAGACCAAGTATTGGTGTATCTGGTTGGTATGTTCTGGTTCTTCTCTGCATACAGGAACTGTATTTTGAAGGGTTTTACTCTGAAAAAACCAGCCCCAAATGAGACCCTTTCTATTTGATAGGAATGGTTGGACTCGATGATCCGGTGGGTCTCCTCCAACCTGGCGATTCTATGATTCTACAATTTCAATATCTCAAGAAATAATTCCAGCAACAGTTGTCTCCTGCTGCCAGCTTTGGGCACAAGTCCTCCCACACNGTTTGATAGGAATGGTTGGACTCGATGATCCAGTGGGTCTCTTCCAACCTGGTTGTTCTATGATTCCATGATTAAGACATGAAATTCATGGAATTCATAGAATATAGATATTACATAAAGCAGAAATCATCACAATAAATGTTTGGGGGAGGCCACAGCCAGAACGGCCTTTACCATGAGGATAGGAACACCTAGAGGGTTCGTGACTGTCATTTTTAAGCTGAGAGAAGTGTCTTCCTTCAACAAACTGAGGAATCATAGAATTTCATTCCATTTTCATATTCCATTTTCTTTCTGAGGGACATATGCAAACTCAATGATTCCTGCAGAACGCACACTATCTGTCAGGAGCTATGACTTCAAGCAACTGTTTTTGTAAGGTGGGCATGTATAATGTTCGCGAGACATATTGTATTACACGCGCTTGACATTATAAGCAGGTTTAAGCCTTCACAAATCAAAATCAAATTGCGAAGCGGATGATAGAGAGGAGGCGGACTGCAGGGACGGCTAGAAATACAGCCTGTTATTTTCATATTAAAATGTAATGGTGCCATTAAAGTTAAAACCACTGTTAAACTTGATTGAGTAAATTAGTTAATTAGCCATAGCATCTAATGCATTCCTCCAAGGCATACCTCAGTTCCTCAAGACAGAGGCTTGATAAAGTTCCAGTTGTACATTATCCTAGCTGAGAATTTCAGTCTGATTACACTCTTGGAGTGGCTTACAGTGTCACTGACGAACGCGAGCTGTCTTTTGAGTTTGATTAAAAATTAGCGGGAAGAAGGGAAATGTTTCCTTTAACACTAGTTTGCTTTGAAGAAACTTCTCACAATTAATAAGTTCATCTAACTCTTTCTCTGCCCTTTCTCAGAAAATTTTATATTAAAACAAGTTGAAAACCAAACATTTTGGCCATTTCTATTTAAGATGATGGAAGGAGGATTTACTTCCACATTGTCATAGCAAAACAGACTCTATAATCATGCTATATTGAACCCACTGGCCAAACCAACTCTGTTTTGATTCTCATTAGCTTATCCACACTGATGAATTAGGGAGTCAAATGATGATTTCCTGGTTGTGTTGGTTCAGCTTGGTTCCCCTTAGCATCTACATGTGATTAGCAGAGAAACCTTACTCAGAGGGGACAAAAGTGTACACAAACAATTGACTTCTGTTATTTTCCTGGTGCTTAGCCTGGAGAAGAGGAGGCTGAGGGGAGACCTCATTGCTCTCTGCAACTACCTGAAAGGAGGTTGTGGAGAGGAGGGAGCTGGGCTCTTCTACCAAGGGACAGGGGACAGGACGAGATGGAATGGCCTCAAGCTCCACCAGGGGAGGGTCAGGCTGGACATTAGGAAAAAATTTTTCA
>WAAB01020660.1:11535-34666 GCA_013389865.1 Piaya cayana | reverse complement strand
TAATTTATAGAATTGCTCAAAACTTCTTCATCAAATAAAATTCTCACAGAAAAAAAAACCCCAAACAAATTACACGCGAGCGTTTCTGCTCACATTTTTCATGTTTCCTGACCCAGCCCATGGTAATACCTGCAGCGCAGGGTCACGTGACCACACAAGGTGTGTTGCACAGCTCAGGAGCATCCTTTTTGTGGCAGGTATGCTCATTTTGACCCACACAGCAGTGCACAAACGACCAGACAATTTATTTCAGCTCCCACTCACTTTGAGAGTACGGCTGGCCATTTTCTAATTATTTAAGCACAGCGCTGCAACCAATGGATTTTCCCCAATCTTCATTGCCTTGGGGAATGGTTAATTTTGAAAGCATCAGGACACAAAAATGACAATTCCTTTATGAAAACATGGCTAATTTTCTGTTTTAAACAAGCTTAAAATGGACCTCTCGAGCTGCACTGCTGTGTTTCACATGATTTTTTTGTAGGTATCCCTCCTCTTTCTCTTCTGCCACATCCAATAATTCCCCAAATGAGCTCCACTTTCTTTTTCCTTTCATTTTTTGCTAATAGATACTACATCTTGGAAAATCACGTTCCACATATGGATAATATTGGAACAAAGTGCAAAAGCGACAGACATTGTCTCCTGTCTCACAAATATCCAAGGGGTCATAAGCAATCTGAATATCAATTATTCAGTTTTCCATGTTTTCTACACCATAAACTGTCTCCATTTACTAAGCAGTGCTTAAACTTCGCATACATTTCTTCTGCATCTTACACGTGATGAATATGTTATATATTTTTTTTCATTTAATGGCTTTTTCATTGCCTACTTGATACAAACAAAGGATCTTCCTGAAGGTCAAGGTATTGATCTAATTCAACCCAAGAGGCTCGTTCCCATCCAGTGACAGATGTAAGGTACCTGTAGGATAATGGACACATGGGAATAAGCTATGAAAAGGACACTGGGATTGGTCTTCAAAGACTATTGCTAAAATCGCTGCCTAATCGAGTTATTTCTCCTTTATCTTTTCTTGAGCATAAAAATGAAACTGGAAAGAGAACACGCAAAGAACTTGAGGTTTTCCCTTACGATACTTAGTGACAGACCCCTGAATTGATAAAGAATTAAAAATACTTGACCAACCGCTATCTACAACACGGATTCTGTAGTTTCAGTGTTAAAAAACACTGTCCCATATATCCAAATTCTCCCTAAAATTAGAAGCCAGGTCATGACAGCATTGGGCTGAGCTGAGAAAAATTTGCTGAGGAGGAAATTCCCTCTTGAATAATTAAGTAACTCACTTTTCTCCGTGATTTTCTCCTTTCCTCATCAGATTTCTAGTATATAGAAGGAAGAAACAATTTTTTTTTCCATTGTTGATGAGATAATTCTGATGGTCTAAGTTATTTCTTGCTACTCCTATTGATTTATTAAGGCATTTAAGATTAGTGGTTGAAGTCAACTAATTTTACCAAATTATTGCACGTAACTGTTTTTCGGTGATCAATAAGCACGACTCGGCTTTATTCAGACATTAAACAATCACGCACAGAATCACCAGGTTGGAAAAGACCTCCAGGATCACCGAGTCCAACCATTTCCATCAACCACTACACCATGTCCCTCAGCACCTCATTCTCTTTGTTGGACAGTCTGGTTTTCCCCAAGGGTCCTTCCTTCTTGTTCCTTCTTTCCTTCTCCACTCTGGGCCAACACGTTCAATGTTCAGCCAGATACCTTCAAGCTAACAGGTCTGATCTTCTCACGTGGTTTTATGTGTCTGAGTTTTGAATATTTTTTAAATTTTTTCAGCACAGACTCTGGCAGATGCTCTCTTATCTCTTCCAGAGTGGCCTGCAACTGACTTGTTAAACCACAAAATTTTCATTTTCTTTGATTTACTCCTTTTTTATCACTCTCAGCACTTCCTCCTGCTCAGTGTCAGAGACTTGATATCTTCTTTTCTACTCCTTTCTCACCATCTCCTCCGCACCAGTGCTAGAGCCGTGCTGAACCCCACCTAGTAAACCCTGCTGCTAACCGCTGATTCCCTCTTATTCTCCTCACTGTTGTAGTGCTGATGGTCGCCTACTAGATGCAAAGGTCATTACAAAGTCACTAGCCAGGGAAACTGCGTTAATCCATTAAAGTCTTCAGAGTTTACTATCTGAGAAATTCCACGCTCTCCAGCTCCTCGGAGAATCGCTCACCGTGCATTACGCCATCTAATCGCATCCTGAGTAGGAGATATATGTATCTGACTCCATCTCTGAAACAGAGGTTTAAGAAAACACATAAAACTTCTTGCCTGCTGATTTTCTTGGGCTTCCCCGTGCACTGAGAAGTATAGAGCTCGCCAGACTACACGTCAGCCTCATGCCAGGGCTCAGGAATGGGTGTAGATATTTGATCCTATTTATATTAGAATCCGAATTTGTTATAGTGACAAGTCAAATCCAACACTGCAGGGATATGAACTCCATAATAAAGAGTTAAACCTGAAGAAGTTTCATAGTTTTAATAGATATTTAACAATATCGTAAAGAAATAGTGTTTTCTTATTTAAACATCTACCATAGCTCTAAATACCAGTTGACTCCGGCTCGGTGAAATGCAAATTCTGTAAAATCCAATCCGTCAAGCAGAAATTTCACTACGAAAAGGGTTTCACAGAAATAATAGCTGTCAGCTAACAATTAATGCACCCAACATGCTTAAGTACTGCGCTGAACTTTAATGAAAGGTTACCGAGTCTGTTAAATTGCTTCATACCTTGTAAGACTAAAGTTAAGCAAAAATTAACATCAGTATTCTGGGAAAAGAGCATGCAAACAAAATTCACCTTAATAATGGGGGAGTGTAATATTTTCACGGAATATTTTGAACTATGATTCCATTAGAGCATTGTCAAAAAACCTAATAACGTCACTCAATTTAATGCTCCAGGCAAATATGTTTTGAGATTTCATCTGAAATAATTTCCTCGCGGATGCGAACATACGTGTATATTTAAAAACACATGAATGTGTCAAATATAAGCAGAGAGATACCCTGGGATTGTGATCTTCGGTATTTATAATGCTACCAACGCTTGCATTCTGATAAAGTCTTATTTCACCAGCTGGAAAAGGTCATTTCAAAGCAAGGTATGTGCAGTGAGCAGCACAGAGCACCCTTCTGCTGGATGTTTGATAATGTTTCTTGTACTGTTAGCACGGCGAACGCTAGACACTCTCCTTTGCTGAGTTCTTATAAACATTCCCACACTTTAAGTAACACTTGGCAGCTTTACTGCTGTTGTCAGGAAATAAAAGGTACAATAACCCCACACACAACACAAAAGATCAAACCATCAGATCATAACTCACTCCCCGAAGGGCAGTCCAGTAAAAGTGATAAAGGAAACCACACTCCAAGGACTTCCTCAGGCCACTGCCCTGGATCATTAGGGCTACTGATACTGCTCATCTATCGCCAGAAGAACACCGTTAGCTCCTTCCCCGATTAGCTTTCAACCCTGGCTCTCTAGCTGCTCTCTGCTTGGTGGTCACACTCCAAGCCATCCCTTCTGTTAACTGCAGGGGTACAAGTTCCTCAAAAGGACAGCTATTTAGGCCCTTTGACTAGCACTATTTACCCTAACGATCCATCTTGCAAATAGTTTCAAGAAATAGAGCTGAATATAACTCTGTGGCTTCAAGGACCACAGTTTGGGAAGAAGAGAAGCAGCCCTTTTCCCTTCTGCTCACTGAGGGTTTATAGGAGCATCGTAACAAACACACAGACACATATTTATGTCAGAGATAATTTGAGGATTAGAAGTTCAGACTTAGGCAAGTCTATTCACAATGTTATTCTGTCAGCCTGATGAACACGTAGAGCTCACCTTTGCTACATGATCAACTCATAGAATCATAGAATCATAGGATCACCAGGTTGGAAGAGACCCACCAGATCACTGAGTCCAACCATTCCTATCAAAAACTCAGCAGAATTGCAGTTAATCATTGTTAAGGACAAAAAGTAAGAAGAAATCGAGTACAAAATTAACTGAAAGCAGAGAAGCCACCTCCCAAATTACAGGTCAGATGAAGGCTCAGCCAGAAAAATGAACCTGAGGAGCGGAGGCACTTTGAATGCACACATGGAGAGGTGGGAGTGTTGAACGCTGTGGGATGGAGCTGCGTGTGTACACGCGTTGTGTGTAGAGGAGAAAAAGGCAGCACGTGTTAAACAAATAGGAGATCTGCTCCTGCTTGAAGCCGACTAGCCATATCTGCATGGTGTGAAGCCTTTTTCCAGCAGGATTTCCTAGTTCTTATCAATCGACTCAGGCAGGACTGGCATTTGCCCTGGGCACAGGTGGGATGAGCTCGTATCTGCATGATGCACGCAGTCTTCTAACTTCTAAGCATAAACTGAGCAGTGCACTAAGGTTTTCTATGAAGACATTTATCAGAGCGTGTGTTCAGCAGGAAAATATAATTTCCCCCGACATTATCCATGCTGAGGAGAGCACTAACTGCTGGCCCCAGACTAGGCTCTGTAGGAAGGCAGCTGTCACCAGAGCAGCAAGACAAAAACATTGAGGAGAACGCCTCTGCTCAGGAATGCTTTAATGTAATTTTTGTTTCTTTCCCTATTTATCTATCAGGAGAAGAATTTGTAGTCTCTAAAAACAAACGAAAGGGGGGAAAAGAGAAAAATCAAAGACAGACCACAGCAAGGAGAGAGATGCAGTCTGGCACTGAAGTTTAGTGCTACCTGCGCTCTGTCCCCTGCAGATGAACAGAAGGCTTCGTGTTCCAGAACAGTAAATTTAGCATCTTTCACACACACTAAATTCACTTAATTAAAGGTCTGTTTTTCACCGTTACCATCAGAGTAGCGTTTGTGTGTGTCCAGACCAGATCTACCCCTCTTTACGGGCCGGTGGAAGGTTCTCTTTAATGCAGATGTGCACTATATAAAATGCAGCTGATAGAGCAACCCTCCCCCACGTACATATTTTCTCGAGATTCTCTAGACTATCTTCGTGAAAAATGATTTACAAAATACAAATAGATTTTGGCACGAAGTAAGCTCAAATTGACTGCTTTCTATCAGGAATTAATATTAACCAGAGCTTGTCAGTTACTAAATATTTATTTTAGGAATACATACAGCCTCCGCTTTCATGTAGGTTAAGCTGTAATCTTTGGCTTGTCAGTTCCAGGATATAGCAGTGGATAAATCATGCACTCTTGAACTGATAGATGTCAGAGCCGTTGTATACAAATGGAGGGATATGTCAATGAACACCCTAGTTTAGGTTACATTTACTATAAACATTGACATTCCTTTGCAATGAGACCATTTGCTGGCTAAGCAGTCGCAGCTTCGCAGGATTTGATGCTTTTGTGCTCAATCAGGTTCTAATGATTTCAGATGTTTGCAATTAATGAACCATTAGATTAATTGGTTGAGTGTGGAAGGACTGGTTTAAGAATTGGGTCAGAACCACAGACAGGCTATTACCTGAAGTGACAGCAATCACCAGAGGCAAAACAGTGAGAAATTGAATTAATGATTTTTTTCACTCTCTCTTCCACTTTTGGCAAAAATTAGCACTGGACCGGGGTTTAAACTAAGCGAGCACTGTAAGCGTTAGGGGTGAAAAAGAAGCCTTCTCATCCTTATCTTTCTAAATGGAGGAGCTCAATCTCCACCAAGCAGCCTCTGTTGAATATAAAGAATCTACCATATTTCTTTTGGATCACCCAAATCCCCCCCCCCCCCAAAGCTTTCTTCCAAAGTCAACGTATAATATTAATTATGTACCACGCAGGGCACCTTAGTAAGATGATTAAGTGTACTTCAGAAGCGCGGAAATAAATAAGCTCGGCATCAATATATGATCATGTAGGCTTGGTGGAAACCCCAGGGTAGCCATCCTTTAGACAGTCTACATAAGGACGGTTACTCCCAGTAGACTGCTGGTGCTTTAATTCCAACGGTGTGACAAGTTATCACAACGAAGTGAAGGCAGTTTAGCTGAATCTGTAATTTCACGGAGGAAAATTAACCCTGGATGTGCGATACCATTTTGGAACCATTTTCTTTCCAGAAAAAAAGGTACGTTCTAATGAGGTTTTATTATTCTCACTTCATGATGAGCTACTTCAGAAGTGCGTACGTGGTGGCTATCACTGCCTTGTGTTCGCTTCATATGAAAGCATTAATATAATTTTAGAGAAAAAAAATGCAACAATCCTATGAAATAACTCACATCAACCTTGTTCTTCAACAAGAACATGTCACATGTTAAAAACAATGGTGTGTATTCTTAATTTTGTTATGTGAATTCAGCATTACAGTTCATGGCTCAAACACAAGCTAAATAGCAGGAGGGATCATTTTCCTTCTCTTTCTCTGACTCTCCATAGACTTGATCCATTTAAATTGTGGAAAATAATTCTGTTACAGTCAGTGTGTTCAGGATATGTCTTTAAATTACCTTCAATAAGGTACGTCTCCCTTTCATTGTGGCATTTCATTCTTGATAGAATGAAACTGTCAATAGACACTTCCTGAGATAAATCAATTTTTAGCTTTGTTATTATTCCAAAAGGAAACGTAATTGTTCTGGATCTTCATGTCTTTTTGTTTCCCTGAATTTGATTTTTTTTTATTTTTTTGCAAGTAAACTGAAATGTGTTATATGGTTTTTGACTTTTACAGGAAGTGACTCGGTTGCTGCTGAAGGAAAATATAAATTTTGCGGTTTAGGCATTTTTAAAGTTATCTACAGATTTATATAAATTCCAGATATTCAACACAGACCTGCTTTTGAATGTGAAAAGTCCAGAACTTGAAATTTTTAAAAATGAAATGCCCCACTGATTTCTAAATAATATTTAAGTTTACTGCCATAACTTTAATGTCACATATTAACACCCATTTCCATCTTTTTGCTGTGTCCTATTTAGGTGATTATAGTTTGTGTATAAATTTTTCACACTTTTCTACCTGAATTTAAAATCTAACCCATTGTAAACAAATGTAAATGTAAACCAGACAGAAAGACCTTTTAAAGTTTTCACTGTCTTGCAATAAAACAGCACCCACTGGGTCAATGGGAGACCTTTTACTAATGTTGAAGACTTTGAGGGGTCGGAAAAACAAAGATATTGTATTTTCACCTGGATAACCCATGGGATCTCTAAATAAAGATGCTTGCGATTCAGAATAAGTACGCATAGAATGAGGGCGACTTTATTCTATAGTTCCCTATTCCCCGAGGGCTTTCCTGTACCTGATCCTAATAACTGCCCCACTTCTCTCGGATTTTTAATTCCACATCAGAAATCCTCCCCCAATATCTTCAGGAATTGCTGAAAACTCAGTTATTTAGAAAGTAAAGAGGGTAACAGTCAAGAATGAGAGTAATAAAAGCGACAATCCAGCAATCAGGCTTAACAGCCTCCATACAGTTGTGAGATATTTAAGATCTGCAAAGCAGCTCTTCCTTTCTACTGTTTTCTACCAATACATCATATTTATGGTCCATACAAGGCCAAAAAAAGAGTTGTGAGACTCTCTCCATTGTCTTGAACACAGACTGGAAGAGCCATCGAGGCCAAATGAAAAAATAATCCTATTTACCCGAGTATTTCCAATTAATATCAGTCAGATTACTCAAGTTTATAAAAGCTTGAAGAACGAGGAACACTTGACTGAATAAGAGTTTCTTACTTATATTTAAAGTATAAGCCACATTCATTCCATTAAGGGCTGGGTGAGGGGATGTTGAGAGGAAAGAAATGCAAAAACACCCAGAGATAGAATCTTATCCCTTCTATGAAGAACAAAGGATATAAATGCGAATCATTAAAAGGCAAAAAACCAAAACCAAAACCTTTAAAGGCTCTGTAAATAAACCCCTGTAATTATGCATCACAAAAAAAAAAAAGTCAACTGCAAATGGTTCAGTAATCTCATTACGAAGCTTACTAATAATCATTGCAATATTCTCCATCTCCCCCAAGATAATGAGCAGCACAGTGGATGTTGTAAAAATAAATAAATAAACACACGAGCAACAATTTCTCATCTAAATATTTAACAAAACGAATGGGCTTGCCTAAAGGTTTGTGATTGAACCCTAGTGTAGCAAATTTTTAATTTGCACTGTTTTCCTAGTTTTAAAGGGGGAGAAAGCTCGGCTCATTCGAGAAGGGAGTTCAACCTGAGCAACACTTCCATGACAACATAAAAAGAGAGAAATAAAACATTTTTAAATATTTCAATACTACAAAATTAGCCTAAGTTAAAGGCAACAATTAGTAAACAACTTTGTCATATTCAGAACAGTGTCTCTCCCATTAACATTTCTATAGTTCCCCCAATTACATTATAAATCAAAAGTAATACAAACAGACAATGTAATAATGAGAACACATAGGCTGCATCAAAAATTAAGATACCAGCTTTTTCTTTCCTCTTGGATCATTCCTTTAACTTGCCCTAGTTTACTTTTTTTAGGCAGCTGGAGTACAGTCAGAGAAAGTGAATTTACACCTTGGTGAACAACTCCTAAAATTTGATCTGAAAACGTTCTGACAGGCTAGCAATTTTTCTTCTGAAGTGTAGGGCAGGGCGTTTTATTTCCCCCAATTCTATCTTCTGCTGTACATAGGGAAGTAAGAGGGAAATCAAGTCATGGAGAGAATAAACAACGTACCAGCCACTGCACCATCGCCTCTTTGGTTACCCATCACACAACTTTTCTGTGTTTTCCTTTCAGCTTCACAGCTCTCACCTGCTCACATCTCCTCCTTTGCCATCAGTGTATGATGCTCAGGTGATACTACTTACAGCTACCAAAAGGATCATTCAAAAGTGGATTGGAATGATCCCAAATATTCCATATTTTCTCCTGCAGGAGGACAAGAAGGGAAAAAAAACCACCTCAGCAACGAGTCCTGCAGAGACACAAGGCAGGACCAGAAGAACTCATCGCTTTGCTGCATCTCTGGATTTGATAGCTTGGCATCCCAACTCAGCTCACTGCAAATTCACTTGCTCTTGATATCTCAGCTCATCCTCTCTTTTTTTGCTTATCTGCTACCTTTCTGTCACATCGGTTTACCGCATTGGTATCCTTTGACAAGGAAGAACTCTAAAAAATGACTAGAAATTGCTATGGCAGTTGTGAATGCAAGTGATACTACAAAAAAAAGAAAAGCAACTCACTTAAGAAACAGAGAAGGAGACACACAGGGATAGAATTAGGGGTCTTGGATAAGGGACAGGGGTAAAAATACGTCTTCACAGTTTTTACAGCACATCAGCTCCATTAAAACCAGGCTTGCTCGCCAGATGAAAGCACAGGGGTGTGGATAGAGAGGCAAAAGGATATTAAAATAAATGCAATTAACTATCAGTGTTTATCTTAACGTGCATACTTCTGAAAACATCACTGCTGCTAATACAATGATGAATTGTTCAGGGCGAGGAAGAAGATTAAATTATGTATTGTTCCTTTAACACTTTCTTCAGTTAAATAACATAATATTTTCAAGGTTACTGTTAAAATAACAGGGTTGTCCAGTGGAATTTATCCCCACTGGTGTTTGTGTACTGTATATATTTATACCACATGAGCAGCCCATAAATTCTCCTCATAAATGCTGTTATCTCCACTGCTAGCAGTTTCTCATTTTTATGGTGGTATAACTTTAAGGTGTGGTATCTGTCCTGTTATACCTCATTGCATACAGCTTCTGCTGCCCCATTAGGTGCAGATCTCCTTGTTCCCCCCTGACGTCATCGGGCCTCTTCTCGTTCCCCGACTGCACCACAATAAAACAGCCCCACGAGCACGGACGCCACGCGATAAACTCCTGCTTCTATCCCAACCCACCCACAACACCGCAGCTCTGAGGAGTTTCTGCCTAATCCCCATCTGGCCACTGTCTGACATCCATCTCCACTCCCCATTAGAAGCTTTTCCTCCAGACTAGGAAAAAGGAAAAAAAAAGCACATCACAACATCACAATCCCACTCTTCCAGAAGTGGTGAACCTGATTATTAGGAACATATTTTTTCATGAAAAAAAGAAGACAAGTACACAGAGATAGATACAGAAAAGTTGTTCAAAAGGTCATCTGAATTGGGAATTGCTTAATATCATAGAATAACCAGGTTGGAAGAGACCCAACACATCATCGAGTCCAACCATTCCCACCAATCTCTAAACCGTGTCCCTCAGCACCTTGTCCACCCGTCCCTTAAACCCCTCCAGGGAAGGTGAATCAACCCCCTCCCTGGGCAGCATCTTCCAGTGCCCAATGACCCTTTCTGTGAAGAATTTTTTCNCAGCTTCGTTGCCCTTCTCTGGACTCACTCCAGAGCCCCAACGTCCTTCGTGTGGTGAAGGACCCAGTGAAGCTAAGATAACTCTATAGGACAAAAAAAAGCCAATGCACACAGTTGCAATAAACTGTGCATGTTGTAGTGGGCTTAGAAGTAATAAAAGCCCATCTACATATCAATTTGTCAGTGAATTAGCACACACACAGAATGATTAGTACCAGTGGGACGCTGAATTTGCTTGCTGCTCACATCCATCTGTCCTGAAGTTCGGTGTTCACTCCAGACTCCTGAATCTGAACTCAAATGTTGTTTTCTCCAATTTTCTTTCCTTTTATGACCTTTTTCTGTTGCTACCTTGATTTATGGTCATTTGTGTGATTGCATTGCTTTGCTTTATGGCAGTTTATGTCATTCTGGTCTTGTCATAAATGACTACCATAAAGTGAGGTAAAATATCATAAAACATTAGTGAGTCACTGATATTCAAGGTTCTTGAGTACAAGCGCTGACAGGTAGCAACCACAGAAGAACTGTGCCATTCGGGGGATGCATCATTATGAATACATGTGTGTACGGGGATCTGGATGAACAAATGCCACTATGACTTCGGTTGTCAGTGGAAACAATTTAAAAGGGCAGCGCTGAGTTATTTTTATAAGTTTCAAAGTCTCGTATTCCTACAGCCATTTCTTTTACAATAGGATGCCTGGAGAGGGAAGGTGATCTGTTCCCCCCGTAAAATCTCTCGTTGCATTTCATGTGTAGCTAAAAAGGCTATTTAGGAGTTAGCCAGGACTACTAACCGCTTGTGTGTAGAAATCAGATTACTTTTGTAAGACGATAATTCTTGCTCGTTAGTCCCTCTTTATTAATCTCAGATTATTAGCACTGAGTTTTGTGCCCTGCTCTGGTTCTGCTGCAGTTGTTGGAAGGTGTACGATCCTTGAGCTATGGTAGGCATGCTCAGAAATCCTAAACTGATTATTTGGATGTATTCTACTTAAAGAAAAACACATTTTATCCAATAACCTAAGCACTTATTATTCCTATTACCTATTTAGCTAAGAGTGTTCTGAAGCATTTTATACTTTTTCTCAGTTTAGAAAAATAAACCATTGCAGTTATATACTTTCCAAATAAATATGAAAATAAAATACAGAAATCTTTTACCACTGATGTTTGTATTATGAATCCTTTATGCATTAAGAATCAATAATCGCTTTTCCCACTATAAATTCCCACTATCTGTTGCAGTTGCTTTATAGAATAACAATCCTAAAATGAAAATGGGTATTTGCTGGATTTAAAACTGGGAATGCATTACCATTAAGAAATACGGAGATAACAGTTTGGAAATTTATATTTGTTATTTGAAGGTAAAAAAACATTTTACAGATTTTTAAATGGATTTTCTTTTATTTTCTACTATTACTGCAGAAATAAAAGACCTATCATCTCAAAATCTATTTAGTCTACGGTGACATTCCATTATTTATTGGTCTAGTTCACTGGATACTTTAGGAAGGGGGGGGATTATTTTTAATTCAGGGTTTTTTTCCTTCTGTGAAAGATGGCACTGGTGCAACATTTTCTTTATGTACGTTGCTGCACCAGCCTCTAGCATCAAACACACCCACAAAGAGAAATATTGAAAATAAAACTTAGATTTCCTCAAAAATGTGCTGGACTTGTTTGTGTTTAATGCCAGCCCTCTCCCATTTCAGACGTTTGTAGTAGTTTCTTTGCTGCTTTTTAAATGCAGCAACTTAAGATAGAACCAATCGATACCCTTGATACCCAGGGATCCCATTCCGATCTCCACCAATCTATTTTATTCCAGTCTTAATGGTCTTGGCCTTTTGCAAACACGTTCATCTTAGATTCACCGCTTCGTTCCAATCCCTTTGTGCTGCCCAGGTAAGCGAGTCGATTTGACTGTCTAAAAATCCCCTCTGGAAATTGGAGTCCACAGTGCAGTAGAGACCAGCCCACCACCCACTGACAGTACCTGGTGCTGCACTGAGTTTGTTGTAAGTGAGAAAGCTCTAGGTGTGTAGAAAATAAAAAAAACGGAGACGAATTCTGGCAATGGCAGATGATGTAGAATCTCTGCCAAATTCCCTCCACCTGCCATGATAACTCCATTTGAAGACATTCCTGATTTGTATAAGAGGGAGGGGAACTAATACCGTCTGGTGTTCCACATCAGAAAAATCACAAAAAATTTAGTGTGAGGGCAGGGGAAAAAAGTGTAAAGGAAAATAAAGCGCCTTCAGTATCCATACAGCTAGTGACTCCCAATAATATTAATAAGAGATCAATCTGCTCTATTTTTAATAGGTAAGAAATAGCAAATCTTAATGGAAGTATCCCCACTACAATCCTAAAGTGGGTAAATGAGAACAGAATTAGAAAACGATATTTAACCAAATAACCAAATTATGATTATATATTATCTGAGATTACATACTGGTTTTAGAAGCATTTCTTTCCCCCCCCCCCTTGCTATGTGCCTTCCATCCTAGTCAATCCTGGAGATTGTTGGAAAACGAAAAAAAAGTTGCTGCGTTGGTACAAACCAGCAGCGAAGGGGATGGTTTCAAACGACTTCCTGCAGCTAACGGTCCCATAGGAAATTGTCTGAAAAAAAGGTGCTGCATCCAATCTCAACCCCTGCTGGGTGGAGAGGGATCTCGCGCAGTTAAACCTCAGTTCTTGGGACAATTAATTTCGTTGACACTAACGCTTACGAAACAGGGTTTGCGTCCTGTTCCTTCTGAATCCAAGGACGACGTTCCCGCTACCTTCAAGGATGACCAGGCTACCTGTCCTTAATACCTCAGAACTGCTTCTCTCAGCAGCGGAGCGCCTTTACCTCCTCAGTGCCAAGTGGTGCTACGGAGGTTATTGTCTCACACATAACAAATCTCAGCGCCAGCAAAACCGCAGAGGAAGTTTGTTTGTGCAGGTACATTTGTGGCACTGACTCCACATATGAATATCTGGTAAGTCTGTGAAATAATCACTGTAATTTGGGCCTCTGTTGGAATTACTGTTTCAGCATTGGATGTGATCAGCCTGTATCGCATGATCTCCAAATTACACAGGATGCCTAAGGCAGATGATCAGAATTTACAGTTCACCTGAGGGAAAGACAATCCATTCTTCAGAGCACGTAGAATGGAGGGATGGCTTTGGCATAGGGCCCCCTTTTTTATCCTTTTAAAATTTTTTTTTATGAGAAACACTGAAAATATTGCCTGTTCTTTAAGAAACAAAAGCACTCGTCACTGAATCCCAGGAGAATGTGGGAACTCACGTACCTGAGTTCCATAAGAAGAAAACCAGCTTTTGCTGTTGTTCCTATGGGCTTTTTGGGGGTTCAATTAATGTAAAAAAGGTTCTTTCCAAAGCAGCACTCCCTGTACACCAGAGGTGCTTTACCCACAGTTCTGTTTCAATAAGGCTGGTTTCAATAACCCTGGTTGCGTTCACTNGTGGTTACTGTTTGGGGTTTTTTTATTGGGTTTTTTTGGTGGGTGTTTTTTTGTTTTAAATCCTAATAATGCAAGATGAACAGGTGGGTAGTCAAGATTAGTTGTTAGAATAACTGGAAATATGAAGCCTCTTGAACACAATCTCAATAAAGAAAAGAAAAATTGAAGAAAAATTGCTGTGATATTTTAATTCAACTAACTTATAGCCCTTCACCTCTGCTTTTTGATTTCTCTGAAATTAGAAGTCTTGATGGAACCAAGTTTAGGGAAAAGATGTTCAGAAATCCAGTTTTACGGAAAAAATTCAATTTACGTACAAATTTGGAAACACCAGATGTTAAAATCTCCAGTAGAATAAAAATGGTGAGACTCACCAAAATTACATTGATTTGAAACTCTGAGGTTAGGAATTTGAAAGACAATCACATTTTTTTTCCTAGAAAATCAGCTAAGAAGTGATGTATTAGCTCGATGTGCTGAAATCTTGTGGTTTAAACTAGGTGCAGAGCGAGAAAAAGGGCTTTGCATGAAAAATAAAGAGCATCTTCTTTACCTGTGCAGTGATCTAGATCTAGCATGAAAGAAATAAATTAGGAAAGTCTTCTTTTTCTTTCCTTGTTGTGATACGAAAGAGAATGCATGCTCACCCAAGCACAAAGAAGTCATTGGTTTGCCATTACGAGGACACTGCGTGATCTATTCGAGCTTCGTTGCAATTATTGTGACTAAACACTGAGAAATTCAGCACAACTGAGACTAAATGACAAATAACGCTTAAGCATATCTGCCTGTTGCATTAAGGAGACAGACTAAAGAGTTAATAAAGCCTCTGATCATCTTTTAATAGCCTCTAGATGCTTTCACACAATAAATAGATCTGTTGTGAAAATACTTTGGAACGCACGGCGAAATACCACATGCGTGGTGCCCTTTAAAACGCTTTAAATAGCACAATTATAGATTTAAAGATTATAATTGATTTAAATTGGTGGTGGAATGTAAAATTTTATACCATGCAGGAAACCTCTCAAGGCTTTAAAACTGTAATTATCTTTGTCAGTCTCATATTGCACCCCAAAGCTTTTCTTCTAATGATTTAGATATTACAGAAAATAAACGAAACGCTCCTATGGGTTGCCAAACGAAATGCAAAGAGGAAAAAAAAACCATATGGTGTTTTACCACGAGGAAAGAAGAGCTGGTGTCAGGGCTTGGTTGAGCTCTGAATTCCCACGCTCCAGAAAGCTGAGCAGTAAATGAAGAACACGTATGTCCTGTGTTAATGATGTTCTCACTAGACTAAGTGCGTTGTTTCATAGACACTGGTCTGAAACACCAGCAGTTGCTCTCTGCACACGACCAACCTTTGCGTTTTGTTTACAGTAGAAAAGTGCAGCTGCGGGTACCCGCGTCAGAGATAAGACTGCAGACAGGGATTTAGAGAAGCTTCTCCATTGCAGAGGCACTAATTAATTATTCACTTCTGCATTGGCAAAGAGTCCATGGCAGATCTCAAGCATCTATCACATTAATACATGAAACAGCCATCAGATACACAAGACCTACAAAATATACATTTGTCCCTATTTTTTTATGGCAGCTCTCTCATGTAGCTGGGTATGTCTGAGGTTGGAGTACTCTGCCTGCCCCACACACAGATCCCCTCCTCTTTCAAAGGTTCATACAAAATTTCCAGCAGTCTGAGTGCATCCAAGACTCAAACCAAAATTCACCCACAGAAGAAATCCTGATTGCAAGAAAGCGCATCAATTGCAAGACTTAAGATTTAATGTTCAGTGGAGTAAAAACCAAATCCATGCTGCAGGATTAACCACCGATTCTTGTGATGTAAGAATCTGATGCTCTTTGAAGCCTCTAGACATTGTTTAATACCAAGCCAAAAACTATGTGTAAGTATCTAGAAAGAAGAATCATAGAATCATAGAATAACCAGGTTGGAAGAGACCTACCACATCATCGAGTCCAACCATTCCTATCAAACACTAAACCATGTCCCTCAGCACCTCGTCCACTCATCCCTTAAACCCCTCCAGGGAAGGTGACTCAACCACCTCCCTGGGCAGCCTCTGCCAGCGCCCAATGACTCTTTCTATGAAAAATGTTAACTCTAGAAAGATTATTTCAGTTTATCTGACCCCTATTTGGAAACTCAAGTCAATTTAACATAACACAGCTCCCTCCAGTAAATAAACAAGAAAAGGTCTTCTCAAATCTGGTTATATTCCTGCAGATGTCAGTACTGATAACGTTAGACAAACAATGAAGCAAACAATTAAGAATTTCTTTTAGCTTCTGTTGCTTTAGAAATCCGGTGAAGAAAAAAAAATTCTCTGTGAATCAATGAACTAAAAATAGACAGAGTAGCAAGGAAAAGAGATTGTATTTTCGAGTTAAGAGGATATTATCAACAATAGGTAATTAAAAACGGAATTAACAACTAATAAAAGTGGTGAAGCATATCTTTTTAAACACCTATTTGAAAGGCTTTCCACTAAAACAACAACTTTAGTCACAAACCTTTAGGTAACGCAATGAATAGTGATATTTGTGGGCTTGTAGGGTCCAATTCCGTTTGACTCCGTATTTATGAGTTCCCAACCCCACCGGGACAGGTACCAGAGTTTATTTTGGTGACGTGTGTTTCACAGCAAGTTTTATGCCTCAGAGTAAACTCTTGATATATAATCTAACATGTTTTTTTTCTCAAATTGACAGAGGAAATGGGGCACATTTAACAGTCGTTATGACCTCAGAAAATGGACAGACATATTCTGGCTGTTGGGAAACAGCATCGTTATAGCAGCAGAAAGATCAGCAATTAATAGGAGGTGAGAATGATTTGCTACAGAAATGCTGTTTATGTCTTCAAATTTTTAAGGTGTTAAAGGAAAACAGTGATAGTCTTGCTTGCAATACATGCTTGGCACTGGTGAGGTAACATGTGGAGGGAATACAGGGCTTTTAAAAAAGTATATGGAAAATAACATAGAAAATTGTATTTTCATGGCTCTACATGAAGCCGTAACATGGGAAGCAACCAGTAGCTTAGAGAGTGAAACGCTGAAAAAAGAAAATTAATGCCAATTATATTGACCATATCACAAAGTACTTTTATCAATTATTTTAATATTCTCTCTTGACATACACTTAAATTCCTGCTGGCTATGGCTCTGGGGTTAGCTAAAGGTTCACTTTCTTTCTCTGTTGCTCTCCCTTTTCGTTATTTTTGTTAATTTTTTTTTCCCAAACAGTACAACTGTAGAATAAAAGGGAATTCTGTAAAAGATCACTGTTGCACTCTAAAAGCTGAGATACTAAGGATGATGAGCATGTGTGGAAGAGTACAAGACAATAACAAACAGAGGGCAAATATGTGCATAGATGTTAGCATGTGAAAGAGTAGAAGAATTTTCTGTGGTTGGAGAGGAAGCTTGGAAAGCAAGGAAAGTAAATTTTAAAAAACCAGAAAAATATGCTTTATTGCATGCTCTAAACTAGAGAAAAGCTGTGTTAAACTAGAAAAAGGCCATGAAAATACATGTTAGCAGAACATTATTTTAAATCTTAAGGAGACTGGTAAGATCCACCTGAGGTCCAAACTGTGTGTCATGTAAAATAGTGAGAACTGGGATTAATTTTAGTCAGAGAAGTCAAGTTAACTGGCATCCTTACAGAAACAGAATTTGACCCTTAAGTATTATTTCTGCTTTGCCCCATGTGCCACAGAGCTGCACTGGATCCTTAGTTACTAGAGCTTAACGGCTGCAAGGGTAGGTTTTAAAACCAATGTACAGTAATCTAAATACAGACTATCACACCTTCATTTTATAGACTTAGAAAAAGAGATAAGAAGTGAATTGCAAATAGCATCTAATAGATTTGCAGCGTTGGGGGTTTCAGCTGCACCTACTTTTCTGCATATGCAGTGACCCCCATAGGCCTCAGAAAAACAGGTAACGGGGACTAAGTGATTGAAAGAAAAACAGTTTTGTAATAATATGGAATTAATTCTGAGTATGGAATTAGCAAGGTGAGAGCAGGAGGGTACTTGCTATGGTGGGAAAAGCCAAAAAATCAAAACAAACAAAAAAGGAAAATAACTTTCATCTCTTTTGGATTTAAACATTTATCAAGATTTAAAAAAAAAAAATCTCCTGCAGCAGTTGTCGGCTGTTTTCTTCTAGCCCCTACTGTACTGTCATCCTGTTCCCAGAGCTGCAGATGATTTACCAGATCCTACCTGTCTAAATGATGAAAATGAGAAAGCTTTTACCAAGTATGTATATCACAGGAACGTAACCATTACATACATTGCACTGAATGTTTTTTTTCATCTGGCTAAATACAGTAAGACCATTAATACGAATACAAAGTACAGGGGTCTGCTGAAAAATCCACAAGATGAATAACAAATCATAATACTGGCAAAGCAAGAAGCTTCCCTGTAAACCATCCTTTTTAGGAAGCCTTTGAAGATGCTTGTGGGTATTTGATAGTTGATTTAAAGTCCAGCATGAATAAGATCTATGGGGTTGTGGAATAACACATTGTAGACAGTAAAGGAAACCCCACTGTTTAAAAGTAGCCTGGAAAATAAATTTTAGAAAATAAATGTTAAGAAGCAATCCTGTACTGGCTTGGTGAGTGCATAGGTAAAGCCTGACATGTCTTCTTCCTAAATAGTATTGACCTGAAATCTTTGCCTTATTAAAATGAGTGGGAGTTTTTGCCATATATTTAATCGAAGCCAGGATTTAATTCCGTAATTTAGGATTGCTGAGCTGAAAGACCTTGGTAACACAGTTGACTTCAAAGAAGAAATGTGTATGTACAAATTACAACTAATTTTAACTAAATGTGTATTTTAGAGAAGCATTTTGAAAAATTTCAGTGTCTCTATCAGCTGCCACTGTTGTCTGCAAAGAAGCTGAACTTCTGCTAATTTGCCTTCCAAATCTACTACTTTTTAAAAATCAATTGATACGTGAACTGAAAGAAAAATGCTTCTCAGCCCTTCCGAATGACCAGAACTATAGAAGTTCTGTATGATCCAGACTCTGGAGTTGGAGGAAAATAAAATCTGGATCAAGGATAACAAAATGTCTTTTTAAAAGGTGGAATTGAGGACAACAGAGCAAAAGATGCTTTGAGAACCCTGCGAAGCTTGGCTTAGCTGCACCTCAGCATTCATTATCATAGTATTCACATTATCTCTAGGAAATAACGTTAATGCCATCCTGCAGTGTGGTACAAGTTTATGCTTTCCAGGTAGGGAAAAGTGGCCTTATTACTTGTGTATGAAAACATTTCAAGCAAAATTATCTCGCACTGTCTCACTTTGTTTCCTAGCAAGATAATGGGCTACATTCTCATTCTAGATGAGCGATAAACGTGCAGGTAAGATTGGGAGGAAGCAAATAGAAATGTATTTGCTAATACCTTATCACAAGCATTTATGCACACACACAAAAAATTGTGTTGTATATGTAAATAAAACGTTTGCAATGTCGCTGTTCCATACGTGTTACAGAGATATCTTCACTGGGGCCACAAATAGAGTTTAAAATTAGCCATGTGCAGGGTCATCAGTTTGATATTTTTAAATTAGAATGCAGAATGAGATTTCACTTCTCAGTACTTAAACTAGAGGGACTCTCTATTGCACTTGCAGTACAGTTGGTACAGATAATACCAACGAGAATTAAGTAAGAAAAGAAAATTGCTAAAGGGAGAGACTATCACGCAATGTGTTATGGACTCTTCTCCACCCACCCTGTTCGGCTGGGATGAAAGGGCAAAGGGCAACATGAAATCTCTGTCCACTGTCCTTAAGAATCAAGCAGATCTGTTTGTTTTGTTTTTAAAAAGTTTGTTTGAACACATTGAAGTGTTTGCTTTTTGACACACATAATTTAAGCAGGTGGGNCCCTTAAGTATTATTTCTGCTTTGCCCCATGTGCCACAGAGCTGCACTGGATCCTTAGTTACTAGAGCTTAACGGCTGCAAGGGTAGGTTTTAAAACCAATATACAGTAATTTAAATACAGACTATCACACCTTCATTTTATAGACTTAGAAAAAGAGAAGTGAATTGCAAACAGCATCTAATAGATTTGCAGCGTTGGGGGTTTCAGCTGCACCTACTTTTCTGCATATGCAGTGACCCCCATAGGCCTCAGAAAAACAGGTAACGGGGACTAAGTGATTGAAAGAAAAACAGGTTTGTAATAATATGGAATTAATTCTGAGCATGGAATTAGCAAGGTGAGAGCAGGAAGGTACTTGCTATTGTGGGAAAAGCCAAAAAATCAAACCAAACAAAAAAAAGGAGAACAACTTTCATCTCTTTTGGATTTAAACATTTATCAAGGTTTTCAGAAAAAAAATCTCCTGCAGCAGTTGTCGGCTGTTTTCTTCTAGCCCCTACTGTACTGTCATCCTGTTCCCAGAGCTGCAGATGATTTACCAGATCCTACCTGTCTAAATGATGAAAATGAGAAAGCTTTTACCAAGTATGTATATCACAGGAACGTAACCATTACATACATTGCACTGAATGTTTTTTTTCATCTGGCTAAATACAGTAAGACCATTAATACGAATACAAAGTACAGGGGTCTGCTGAAAAATCCACAAGATGAATAACAAATCATAATACTGGCAAAGCAAGAAGCTTCCCTGTAAACCATCCTTTTTAGGAAGCCTTTGAAGATGCTTGTGGGTATTTGATAGTTGATTTAAAGTCCAGCATGAATAAGATCTATGGGGTTGTGGAATAACACATTGTAGACAGTAAAGGAAACCCCACTGTTTAAAAGTAGCCTGGAAAATAAATTTTAGAAAATAAATGTTAAGAAGCAATCCTGTACTGGCTTGGTGAGTGCATAGGTAAAGCCTGAAATGTCTTCTTCCTAAATAGTATTGACCTGAAATCTTTGCCTTATTAAAATGAGTGGGAGTTTTTGCCATATATTTAATCGAAGCCAGGATTTAATTCCGCAGTTTAGGATTGCTGAGCTGAAAGACCTTGGTAACACAGTTGACTTCAAAGAAGAAATGTGTATGTACAAATTACAACTAATTTTAACTAAATGTGTATTTTAGAGAAGCATTTTGAAAAATTTCAGTGTCTCTATCAGCTGCCACTGTTGTCTGCAAAGAAGCTGAACTTCTGCTAATTTGCCTTCCAAATCTACTACTTTTTAAAAATCAATTGATACGTGAACTGAAAGAAAAACGCTTCTCAGCCCTTCCAAATGACCAGAACTATAGAAGTTCTGTATGATCCAGACTCTGGAGTTGGAGGAAAATAAAATCTGGATCAAGGATAACAAAATGTCTTTTTAAAAGGTGGAATTGAGGACAACAGAGCAAAAGATGCTTTGAGAACCCTGCGAAGCTTGGCTTAGCTGCACCTCAGCATTCATTATCATAGTATTCACATTATCTCTAGGAAATAACGTTAATGCCATCCTGCAGTGTGGTACAAGTTTATGCTTTCCAGGTAGGGAAAAGTGGCCTTATTACTTGTGTATGAAAACATTTCAAGCAAAATTATCTCGCACTGTCTCACTTTGTTTCCTAGCAAGATAATGGGCTACATTCTCATTCTAGATGAGCGATAAACGTGCAGGTAAGATTGGGAGGAAGCAAATAGAAATGTATTTGCTAATACCTTATCACAAGCATTTATGCACACACACAAAAAATTGTGTTGTATATGTAAATAAAACGTTTGCAATGTCGCTGTTCCATACGTGTTACAGAGATATCTTCACTGGGGCCACAAATAGAGTTTAAAATTAGCCATGTGCAGGGTCATCAGTTTGATATTTTTAAATTAGAAGGCAGAATGAGATTTCACTTCTCAGTACTTAAACTAGAGGGACTCTCTATTGCACTTGCAGTACAGTTGGTACAGATAATACCAACGAGAATTAAGTAAGAAAAGAAAATTGCTAAAGGGAGAGACTATCACACAATGTGTTATGGACTCTTCTCCACCCACCCTGTTCGGCTGGGATGAAAGGGCAAAGGGCAACATGAAATCTCTGTCCACTGTCCTTAAGAATCAAGCAGATCTGTTTGTTTTGTTTTTAAAAAGTTTGTTTGAACACATTGAAGTGTTTGCTTTTTGACACACATAATTTAAGCAGGTGGGGTTTTTTTGGTTTGTGGGGTTTTGTTTTTTTTTTTGGTGACATATATGGCATGAGTGTAATGTGGTCAAACAATTCCCTAATAAACTTCCCAGTTACGCAAACCCAGAATAATTTATTTAATCTGTTGTTCGACTGCCTATCCCCAGGCCAAATTTCCTCTTCAAAAGGGCTGGTAAAAGATCATTTCTTATTCTGTTGCTTTAAAAAATCTGAATGTCGGACAAAGAGACCAATTCTAAATTCAGCTGTTTAATTGGCATGTAATACCCACCTCTTTTCTCTTTCTTTATCTATTTTTCAGTCTACGTGAGGTATGGGAACTTCCCTGGGTTACAGACCCGTGCAATTCGTAGCCAGCACTGCTTACAAAACAATGTTTTGACTGTATTTATCGCTCCCTATGTTCAACTCCTCCAAGGAAGAAACAACCAGCCTAAAAGTTTGTGGCTTGCTCACTCATGACCCCAGCCCATCTATTACACTGCCATGAGAAGAATCAGACTCCAAACCCATTTTTCTGCTTTAATACTGGGTCTTTTAGGTTGCAAATGGAACAGATTTTTATTTAAACCCCTATCTGAGAGTGTCATTATCCACAAATCTGCTCATAAATGTTTTGGCAACTGACAAAAAAAATTAACTTCAGAGGAGGAAGCCATTAGGATGAAAACATTTCAAATCATGTCATTCATCAGATCTCTGCTCATCCAACAAAACTTGCTTTTGTTACAGGCAACTGTGGTGCTTAATCTCTGTGCTTTTCAGCAACACATTTTTCTGATTAAAAAACCATAATCCTACTGGCAGTAGTTAGAGATGGGGAAAGTCTATTAGTTCACCAAAGCCCAGCTCCCTTCCAGAGCAAGTTAGAATCCTGGCAGGAACTATCTCAGATGTTAAATTGATCCAGAGCTTAGTTACAGCCAAGGGACCGATATGGAAATTTTTCTGTAGGTGCCACAACACTTTGAATTTAAAGAGCCAAAATGGTTGTTCTTTTGAAATTTATTTGTACAGTCTTTCCTCTTTTCTGACCTATGTGATTCTGGGAGATGAGGTTCGAGCTTAGCCCTTCTACATTA